>JACYXH010000173.1:0-52500 GCA_026745465.1 Lota lota | reverse complement strand
CAATCAGCCATCACTCAATTAGTGCTCGACAATCTCGCTCTCGTGAACTCCAAACGGAATGCGTGATGATGGTGGGGGGGGGAAAGGTCTTTGAAAAAGCCTTGCTTCCCCCCCCCCCCCCCTCTTTTATCACTTAATCTCACGGCAAAAACAATTTCTTCCTATTATGCTCACAGTGGGGGTGCCCGGTGTCCGGTGAATGGAGTAGCCTACTGACGCACAGCTTCACAAGAGGAGCAGGAGGAGGAGGAGGAGGAGGAGGAGGAGGAGAAGATCAGGCCCTGTTATCCTTGGCACCTTGTTGGCGTGGACGCATTAGAACAGAATCAAAGAGGGCATTTACATAGTGTTCTCTGTTTCATGTTTGAGGAGTTTAGACGGAATGGGTGCTCATCCCATCAGAGAGGGAGTGTGGGGGGGGGGGGGGGGGGGGGGGCTTCCTAAACCAGGAGGAAAGAGCAAGAGGGATGGAGGGATGGAGGAGGAGAGATGGATGAAGGTTGAAGACAGGTGAAGGGGTAGGGGGAGCTCAGCAGTAAAAACGCACAACACGGCTCCTTCCTCTCGTCGTGCCCACTTCTGTCTGAGCCAACGTCGCCAGAGAATGGGGGACAGAAGCCCTCACCAGGTGACCCCCTCCTCCGTAAACACGGCGCCTAATCCGGCAGTCTTAAGGATCTTGTGGAGGGCATTTCGTCTGCGTGCGCACAATGCGGCGAGAGAAGCCGGATGGACGGGGTCAACTTGGGAAGTAGAAGCAGCAGACTTTGATTTGGATTGGACTATATGTGTGTCTGTCTTGTGTGGCCAGAGTGACTGACTAGAGCAAATGAGGCCAATCCCCCCCCCCCCCCCCCCCCCCCCCGGTGAATGGCCGGTGACAGAAGCGTGTCTTGTTTTAAACTTTCACTCAGTAGATGATGATGTGTTTAGAAGGTTGAGGGGGAGGCGGTGGAATGAACTGTAATGGTGGGAATCCTGTGCACCCTTTTTGTTTAATTGATTTATTAACTGCAGAGTCCCTATTCGCTTGGAAGGAGAACCATGAAACTAAATTCATCTTCCGGTCAATCTTTTAACCCTTTTCCAACCAATGACTTGGGGAAGCCCTGTCACACACTGCCATGACAACACCTCAGCCAGTAATGACGATACCTATCAGAGGACGCCTATCACAATGATCCTCCTCATTTCTCCCTTATCTCTCCTGAAGACACCTCCATCCCCCATCCACCTCCACCTCTTGCCTTGCCAATCTTTGGTCTCCTATACCCATTATCTTCCAATCCCCCCTCTCACTCTTTACTCTTACTGCCTCGCTCTTTACCTCTCCTGAAGAGCGCTACCAGCCCCCTACCCCCCTTTACTGCCCCAATCAGGTTTTAATGAAGTCTTGTGCAGTGTAATCTGCCTGTGATCAGGCCCTCTCACCTGCCCTCTGTGACTCAGGTGTGTCCCACAACAAGGAGCCATTGTTCGGGGGATTCTCCACCGCCGACTGTCTGGCACAAGCACACCTGCAGCCAACAATGATCGCTTTTATTCCACCTGACGCGCATGCACAGGCAATATGCTAATGCACACAACGGCACTCTTTGATGGGTGCACAGGTCAACAGTGACTTAAGTTAAATAAATAACACACATGAAAAACAAAAAAAACAAACATTAGAATAGGGCGCAGCATTGTAACCAGCCCTCACACTAAATAATAAATTAGGATTTTGTCACACATTTTCCTGTCCGTCTGCAGTTTTCCCAGCACATGCATGCAGCCTTCCGATCCATTTAGCTAGCTTTGTGTACAGTGAGCGCTGTGGAAATCTGTTAGTCACCGGCTAGATTGTCACCCGACAAACGCAGCACCGCAAGCAGCTGTGTGCTGAGTCGCAGCCAGTCAGCAGAATGTGCATGCTAGAGTTGAGATCCTTCGAAATACACAAGGTAATAATAATAATAATAATAATAAGTAGACCAACTCCCGCATGAAAGCCTGAAGATAGGTATGCAAGATAGCAACGCATTTCATGATTAAAGAAACTGTTCAGGTTATATTTAGTGGGAGTTCGACCTAAAAAAACATGCAAAGAAACGAAGGAACAAATGAAAAAAAAAAAAGATCTGTTCAACTTTCAAAACTTAGAATCAGTAAATAGTAGATATGTGTTGCGAAACTTAAGAAAAGAGGACGTGAAGATGAGAAAGGTTGTGTTATGCTACTAGTAGTCAGATCAACTTGTTTTTCTATCTCTAATAACATCAATGCTTTTCTGATCAATATCAGACCTATCCCTAACCACCCCTTTTACTGACTTTTTCAGAACAAGGTTGGGGTTTTCTCCCTCCATCTCCTCCTCCGGGCCCTCCATCTCCTCCTCCGGGCCCTCCATCTCCTCCTCCGGGCCCTCTGGCTTCCTGCTGCCTCGCTCCCTGCCTACCGTGGCTCCATAAAAACCAATGAAAGGTGACCTCCACCTCCTGACAGAAACAGGACGTGGGGACTTTCCAACATCCACCTGCTGCTGTTGGGAGTTTCGGGAGGAGGAGGAGGGGGGGGGGGGGGGGGGGGGGGTGTCTTCATTGTCTCCCTGTCTCTGAGGCTGAAGCGTAGCTGTCACCTTCGTACCCTTTGGGCCGGAGAGCGGTGTGCTGGAGGTGAAGAAAAAGAAGCGAGGGAGGGAGGAGGAGGGGGAGGGACGGTATATGCTTGAGGGACGGGAAACTTTGAAGGGAAGACAGGGACGGAGGTCAAAACAGGAACGCACCAGATGGAAATAGGGTTAGCGGCTTAAGGGATGTCGGACGTTAGAGAGGAGGAGGAAAAGAAAACAAGGATGGTGTAAAGGGGTAGGAAAAAATATAAGCTGACACGAGCCTGGGGGGGGGGGAAGGGTTGGGTGTCTGTTTTAGCCGAAACACTGGCATCAGCAGCAGACCTGTGCAGACCTGCAGGCAGGTTTTTCATTAAGGTCTCGGGTGTCAGGACAGTGGACTGTGTGTGAGAGTGAGAGTTCAAGAAGAGAGGTCGTTGTAATAGTAAACATGAATCTTGCCTTATGATGGCACACACACACATAGGGGCACTCACGCACACACACACACACACACACACACACACACACACACACACACACACACACACACACACACACACACACACACACACACACACACACACACACACACACACACACACACACACACACACACACACACACACACACACACACACACACACACACACACACACATTTGAATCTGTCCACCCATCTCTCAGGGGAGGGATTTGTACCTCACCACGGTGAGAGTGAAGTGTGTCCTTTCATGTTAGTGGAAGCTCAGACAACCTAGCACTGATGTCCACATCCATCATGGCCGCCGGAGCTGAAGCTAATCTGCACGTTTGTGCGAGAACATCCTCTTCTCTTCTCTCTTTACAGCCGCAGCCCCGAGGAGAAGTCAGCGAGGAGGATTACTCTTGCACACTCTCAAAGCACGATCTTGCGAGCAGATCCCGGTTAAGGGCTGTTTAGTTCAGGGTGTTGGAAAGGCGCAGTAGATGTTGTTGGCATAGGAGTCCAGCCGTTGTATGCGTGTGGAAACCAATCGTCTCTCCTGGCTTCAGGTAAACATCCGTTACCGATAACATTTGTCAAAATCACTTTGGTGTGTCGATTCTGCCTGAGAGCGTTTTGCGTGACAAACGTGACAATAGCAGGATTAGTCTTTGTAATAAGACATTTCGTTAAGTACTTATACACCGATTCATTGTTGTGTTGTCCACAAACTCCGTACTGACACACGCTGATTCCAACAGACAATGACTCCAGTTACATTGCCATTGTTTGCATTTGTGGCG
The DNA here is from genome assembly GCA_026745465.1 of Lota lota. NCBI lineage: Eukaryota > Metazoa > Chordata > Actinopteri > Gadiformes > Lotidae > Lota > Lota lota. The sequence goes on along the minus strand of JACYXH010000173.1, from coordinate 48,642 downwards.
GGCGCGCTGACGTGGAATATCCTTCAGCACGATCGGCAGGATCGAGCGATGAATGATATCGGTGATGGATGTTTTAGTGAAGCCAGGAGGGACGGTTATGACGGTTCGATTACCCAGAACAGCATTGTGCTTTAAGGACCAGCTAGTGGTCAGAACACCTTCATGAAGGATTCCTACAGGTAAGATGCTGAGCTGGGGGAAGGGGGGGGGGGGGGGGGGGGAATCTAACCTTTTCGGGTGGCAGTCTAACATCCTCACCATGATCCACTATCCTGCCCCACCATGGCGTGTGAGTCACTGCTTTACAGTGTATTCGCTGTAAATAGAAACCGCTTTTTTTTTTTTATTCCTGCGCCAGAGTTCATGACCTCAGCTTTTGGGATTCTATTCAGTCGGCGTGTCTACAGCAACACTGGCAGGAAAAGTTGGGAAAAATATTTTGGGAATAAGCTAAATGGGTTATATGCCTCACCGGCACGGGGGGAAGGGGGGTGAGATATGAGGGAGCAGGAGGAAAGGAATTTGGGGGGGGGATGAGGGGGTTGTGTTGGGTGGGGTCTTTTGTGATTTTACATGTGACAGCAGCGAAGCGAGGGTCTGGAAATAGAACAATAGAGGCAGCGCTCGATTCTGAGGAAGGCCTCAAAGACTTCCAACTCACAGACTGATAAAAGCCTTCTCCTGCTTCATATCTCACTCTCTCTCACACACACACACACACACACACACACACACACACACACACACACACACACACACACACACACACACACACACACACACACACACACACACACACACACACACACACACACACACACACACACACACACACACCCCTAAGAAGAGAATATCTTCAAGCCATGTGCGTTGTCAGCCGAGAGACAGATCGCCAGGGCGTGACAAGCATGATGGTTTCAAGCTGAGGAGACACATTGTGCCAGTGTCACATCCGGATATTGCTTCTTCACTCAAAGCAGGGTAAACAAGTTAAGGATATAGGCTAGGAATATTTGGCTGTGAATAGTTGGTGGGACATACATGGCTGAGAGAGCAGCCTCCTTCCACACATGGCAGTGAATATGAGGTGTGATTTGTGTCACAGCAGCGTGTTTGAATGCAAGTTATTTGCAATTATATTATGTCGATCATAAGGCACTTGCTTGTTAGTATATTATGCATGCAATATATATCCTCTGTAGTTTGCATAGACTGTACATAGACAGTCAGATTCATGAATGACGTGTAATCACATACACTAGAAAGTGCATGTGATATCCGATCAAATGTCCAAAATATTTGATAAAAATACTTTTTTGATGATTGAGGTAAATACAAAGCACTGTTTTGATCAGTAAGAATAAACACTCTATGTTTGTATTTTTATTGAGTTGATTAATTTAAATATAAACAACTAAATGCTATATTTTTTGGGGCATAATTACATAAAAGAAAAATATATATACACAACATACCATGTACAAAAATCAAAATAATTATATTAATTATTAATTTAAATAAATCTAAAATAAAAATACTTTCACCTCTGCTATATACTTGACTACTCAATCTACTCTATACATCATTTCGATACAAGAAGCACATATATATTTAAATAAATTTAATCTCTTTTCCAGGTCACGAGCGACTGAAGATCCATGTTGAGAGGGGAAAGCTAATTAGCGTCGCACTGGCTCAGAAGTTGGGGAAGGAGTGTGGGGAGGGGGGGAATAGTGAGCCTTAGGACGTATGGCGCCTCCCTGGAAAATGATTGATTTAGACTGTCACTGCGCTCAGCTGGGTGTCACTGCCATGGCGACAAATAAAGGATTACATCGTCTCACACTAACTACCCTACCCCAGCACCGCCGCTACCAACCGCCATTGTTAGCCTCACATCAAAGCACAAAAGGAGCCACATTAGCATCTTTAATCAGCCGGCAGGGCCGGGGTGCTGGGCAGGCACCCAACGTCGGCTTGATCCTTTTATCTTGGGGGTGCCCCCTCAACCTCCACCCCCTCCCACTCACAGGCCCCCAGTTCAAAACACTATCTACATTTTACTCTTCTCACACACACACACACACACACACACACACACACACACACACACACACACACACACACACACAGTATATAATATATACCCCAGCACTAAAAGCTGAGATGTAGCCAGACATACACTCAAAGGGGCGTAAGGTCAGAGGGCACAGCAGGCAGGCACCACCCCAATAGTGGAAAATTAACGAGACGCATCTGCAGTCAGACTTCAACTAGCACTTGAGATTTTACCCTCGAAATCTTTTTTTTTTCTTCATCGTTTATTTTGCCAGGGGAACAATAAAGATACTCTCTCTCTCCCTCTCTGAACATGCAGATTGATAATTAGGGCTACACTCCTGATGAGGGGACAAAGAGGATGCTAATTCTATTCATCAGGGGGGGGGGGGGGGGGGTCTTCCGCCAATTACACACAGGCGCTCTCTCCGCCGAGTCACCAGCGATGCATGGATGAGTAGTTAAGGTTAAAGGGGAAATGGTTTCCAGTTTGGAAGCAAAAACTACATTAGACCTCATTGATTCGCCCCCTATGACCTCCGCGCGACAACAAGACGTTCCTTCAAAATGGTGGTCTTCTTCGTCCTTAGAAACCTTGGTTTGAAAAATCTCACCCTTCATTTATACCTTAGCCAAAGAGAGGAAATGAGAGAGAACATCGTTGAGGGTTAGCAGTCTCCCTTTCCTTTAAGGTGAACTTGTTCCAGTGAAACGTGAAACTTATCTTACAATTCCACTGGCTCATTCAAGAATGATTAAGCCACACTCCCATTGCTTCTCTCATCACACACACACACACACACACACACACACACACACACACACACACACACACACACACACACACACACACACACACACACACACACACACACACACACACACACACACACACACACACACACACGATTCAAATGATAACACTGACAAAAACACACAGTGATATGTAAACCTACCCACTAGTTAAACTGGTGACATTCAAAGGATGCCTCACACAGACATGTGTATCGGGTTTAACAAACGCCTCGACTTATTAAACGCGTCGCGGAGAAGCCGTGCAGTGCCGCCCCCATAGGAATGTAATTGTTTAATAAATGCACAAAAAGGCACTTTTGACAGATAACACAGCCGGCGAGAGAAGTTAGAAAAAACTACAATAACAGGCAGGAGAATATAGCGAGTGGTTGGCATTTACCAAGGCAATGGAAAAGCAGAGCTGATCTGCATGATCATCAGTGTGCCGCGCCGCGTGCTCCCGTGATCAAACGCAGAGGGCGCTAAATAATAGATCACAATAGGACTGTCACCGCCTTTTGTTTTGACGTCGGGAGCAGCCGAGAGTGCAGTTCAACGCCCTCGCCGTCTACCGTTCGCGGAAACGCTTGCGAGGCGCCCCTCGCACCCGTCGCCTGCACCGCGCGAGACTCGATAGCGAAGAGAGGCGCGGGAGGGGAGGGGAGGGGAGGAGAGAGACAGCGCGTTGTCACCGCCACGAGATCGCGCCATCACTCACTGAAATCAAGGACAGGAACCGAGTGAAAGTGAAGTGTGAACTAGGCTCGTTTCCCATCCGTTGTCGGTTGGATGATTCAGTGAGCGGCTTTAATGTACCGAGAGACTAAACTAAATGATAATAAAAAGGGAGCAAAAGGGGTACTGCTGAGATGATTATGGTGATGAGGGGGACTAGAAAGGAGAAAGCAAGAGACAACAAACTCAAGTTATCATCACTAATCTGTTTATGGCTCTCTCATGTGTTGGTGGTGCACACAAAGCACTTCTATCATTTGTGACTTTTCGCAAAAGACACGATGGCAGGGGATTACGTTTGTCAGTAGGGGGCCTCTTTGAAAGCGATATGCTAATTAGACCAAGGAGCAAAAGAACAACATCAAAAAATATATATGTGTCAGTGAATAGCCACAGGACTTTCAAGTCCTAATATCCTTCTGAAGTGCTTTATCTGCGAACCACAACCTGCATTTATTGCAAGGAAGAGGAAAAGAGCCGGTGGTGGCTTCAAAGCGGCTGCCAGTCCATGGCTGTAATTCCAGATCAGGCCCAATAAAGGTTATCAGCCAGGCCACTAATGAAACAGAAAGGTTCACATGCGCATTGAGTATGCTCTGCATTGCCTCTTCTTCTGTCCCTCGCTTCCTCTTCCCGTCTCCTCCTGCTTTCTTCTTTTCTGTCCTTTTCCATCGCAATCTTTTGATTTGTGTGCGCAAATGTATTCGTGGGTGGGTGTGTGTGTGTGTGTGTGTGTGTGTGTGTGTGTGTGTGTGTGTGTGTGTGTGTGTGTGTGTGTGTGTGTGTGTGTGTGTTTTCCTCCTGCTATCGTTTTAAGTTGTGCATCAAAGTGACTGGAGACAATGTACTCTGTGACTCTGACTTCGAGTCCCCCTCTCCCGCAGCCAGCCCTGTGGATCCGAGCGGGGTGGCGCTCGTTTGATAGCTTGATAGTCATTTGTTTTGATGTGCGACGCTTTGACTCTCTGCGTTTGGTTACTGAAACAATAAAAGATTAGAAGCCCAGACTGAGGGTGCAAGCGCAACAGAAAGTAACAAATGTCTCCCTTTTGTTGTTTCGCTTTCAACTTTGCTGCTTTTTCGCCACAGTTTTCTTTTGTCGCCTCAAAGTTTCTTGCTGTGCGTTTAATGACTCCGCCCCATCCACCCCAAGCCTTTAATAATAATAAAAAAAGGTTTTTAGCTCCGTTTATTACTGCAATGATTTCAAGCTTTTTTTTCCTCCATATCCCAAAAGGTTGCCTGGCTGACACTCCAGTCACAGTGGGGAAAAAAAAAGACATAATGCTAAATTGGTTCACCTCAGTTCACGATATCCAACAACGCTATTAGCAAGCCACGGCAGAGAGAGAGAGCGAGAGAGAGACAGAGAGAGAGAGAGAGATACCGCATGATGGATGAGATGTAAACTTCCATGTGAGCAGCACTGAAACAGCTCTCAAACAGGGGTCTGCGTTAAAGATTTCTTTTCTCCTTTCACTCTTTCTTCACCATCTCACATCAAGGCAAAAGACAAAGCAGAAGGAAAAGAGAGAAAGCGCGGTCTATACCAGCAGAGGCCTTGACTGAAGATGAAAGCCTTCCAGGAATCAAAGAAACCCCACCACTCATTATACCTTGGTGGGATGCCTCCATCCTCGCTACCCGCAATCACAGCACGCGGGGTGGCACACTAGGGGTGGACAGGGCTTTGCGAGGGTGAAGGTGAAAAGTTGGACTCCGACTGTTATAAGCCAGCATTGAACTGGCGCGCATCAAACGCAAGCCAACACTTGAAAGATTGCGGCACAATCAGTCATTTGTTTTTCCATCAGCGCTCGCAAAGGCTGACTGGGTTCGTTCGTTTGGTCAGCGTTCGATAATTCGTCAACTTTAACGTCGTATTCAATCCCCAGACGCGTCGCGTTACTGCTAATCGTTAGCTAACAGCAGCCGGCGTTCTCGCACAGAAGCGCATCCAGTCAGTAGACATATCCCAGTTTCTTCGGGGGGGGGGGGGGGGGGGTGGGCAGGATGAGAACGTTTTCACTGGTGCGCAAATCGCCCAAATTTGACAACTTCGATTTATAGGACAGTCGCTCGCCATGCCTCATTTTGTGTCATCAGCCCCCTCTCCCCCGCATCTCAACCCCCCCCCCCCAACCCCCGATTCGCCTCGCCACCCCTCGTCTGATGTTTCATCTCTGCAGAAAAATAATGAAAGCGAGCACTTGCAACCGCTTCTTCATTGATGTTTGAATACACAACCAGCAGATTCAAAAACACATTCTGGGATCAAAGCAACAAAAAAAATAAAAAAATTATGGGAAAGAGAAAGAGATAGAGGGAGAGAGGAAGAGAGAGATGGGTGGAGGGGCGGGAATCTGCGTTCCAATAAAATGATGAAGACGAAGGCATATGGGGTACGGATCTCATTTGCTAAGACTGTGAGGCAAACAGTCGTTAAAGAACGGCCTACAAGTAGGCATTAAACCGAAATGCCGGCAATTTCCCAGGATTAGCATAAAAACCCTTTTCTAGCCAGGCCAGCTAATTCTATTAATTAAAAATAAATATGTGAGAAATGAAACAGTTTGAAAATGAAGGGCAATGGCACATATTTACTGACGGGTCTTGTTGAAGAGAAATAAGAATGGAGAATCTCAAAGTGCTCTGAGGGATGTGGACTCGCCATGCGTCAGCTCTTTGAAGTTTCAGAGACTGGGAAATGAATGTCTTAACAAAGATATTTAGGGAAAGAAAGGTTTTAGGATTCATTTGGCCCTTAAAGATGTCAAGCAAGCGGAGATAAATGACTTTATTAATATCCTTTGTTAGTTGCACTGTACTACCAAAAGTAACCTTCATCTTTTACCAGTTATAGTCAAAATAAATTGAAATAATACTTAATACTTAATAACTACTTAATGTACAATAACTGTTGAACTACCGTCAGGTGTAAAGTTCAGATGCGTTGCAGAACTTCCATTTTATTGGCAAAGTAAAAAATATATATATATTTAAAAAAAAAGCAACCCCTCAGTTGTCCAATCACATCAAGGCACTGTTACCCGAGTTTGTAGGTCCAGCCAATTAAAATGGCCCCCACTATTCCCATGGACAACACACACAAAGACACATTCTCGTACAGGGTGTTGTTTGTATACCCTGTGTCAGCAAATGTGTCAACGTGTGTCCGGTGTGTTGGCTCTCTAATGACTGCAGCCAGTCAGGATGACCCAGCCGGACGCCGCCAGCCCTGTGCTAAAGTGGACCGACTCCAGCGGCTTCTGGAGCTACCGTGGCGTTCAACGTCGGCCATCTTTTTTTTCTTCCCCCCCCCACCCCCACCCCCAGACACAGCAAGAGAGGAAACAATGGGAAGAGAAACCGAAAGAGAGTGAGAGGGAGCGAGAGAGCTTGAGAGAGAGAGACCAAAGATTACCTTTGGGGTTACACGGGGAATCTGCCCCCCTCAACCCATACCCCCCCCCCCCCCCCCCCCCCCCCCCCCCCACTGGCACCGCCCCTTCCTTCACCTCAAACAGCCAAAAGATCTGTCGTTGGACGTTCCTCAGAAGCTTCACACGAGTCAGCACAGCCAGGTTAAGCTTGTGCTATCAGTATTATATTGGCCCACTTTCTTCAAGTCAAGACTTTGAAGTCACAGCCACCACAATCTCTCACTTTTATTCGTTTCTTTTTTTTTTTCATTTTCAAAACGCAGCAGTGTCGACGTTCAAACCGTCTTTTGCCGCTTATAATGTTGCTTCTTTGATATTTTTTTGGGGGACACTAAATTTAACATTCTCCTATGTTCTTTTCCACCGCTGTCTTCTGCCTTTCATCCACTCGGCGATTGAAGCGATCTTAAAAGCAAACTTTTAAAAAGAAATATGGCAAAATATTTTTTTTTGTTTTTTAGGTGGTGAGAAGTTTGTAGATGTTTGCTGCTTAGGCCATTTTACAGCAATGTTTCCCTTCAAATGACAGATTGTCAAAGTCAATATTTGCAACTCTGTTAATTTGTCAATTTTCAATTCCTGATTTTGCTTCAAGGCCAGATGTCATGTCGTTTTTTCTATGTACAAATATATTAAACAGCAAAACAAAAAACCTCAGTGAAAATCCAAAAAACAATGCACTTTTACTCGGTTACTAATTACACTGTGTATAATACAACCATAACAGATTCAATCTTAAAGGATTACCTTTAAAATCTCTTGCTGTTGATGGAGATTGAGGGCGTATGTAATCATAAACAGTTATTACAGAGGTGGTGAGGTGGCTCGTCAACGATTACAGGATTACGTGGTTGACGTGTCAATGCATGTTCTGCGCTCCACCTGTGAACACCTTGTACTTCACTCTAAGTCTTACCAGGATCCCAATACAAAAGCCCATCCACTCAGCACGAGTAGCTGCACAGCCATTATCTTTTTTTTTATGTTCTTGTTTTTATTGCCGTTCTTCATGCCTCCATCTCTCCCATAAACCTTTCCAGCCAGGGTGAACCAGTTTGGTATCTGCATATAGAATCATCAAACTAAAAAAAATGCCATCCCACATAACGTAATCAGGCAAAGAAGGCATGCACGGGCACTTCTGACAAAACCCCTTCTAAAGACGCACCTTTCAAGTTTGCACAAGAAAGCCTTCTTCTCTCAGGTTCAAGTGAATAGCTGTTGGGCACAAGATTCCTTTGGGGGGGGGGGGGGGGGGGGGGGGGGGGGGGGGGGGGGGGCGGGGGGAGGTTGGTATCTAGTCACCTCTAAACCAAATGCAATGCACACATCCTACCACAGAGGTATGTACAAGTGAGGGTGGGGGTGCGACGGAATTAAAAAGAACGGCTCATGGGCAAAAAAGATCAAGACCTTTTCATTTTGTCTCTCTCAAGTAGACCCCAATTCCTTTTTTCTCACGCCCTACCCCTCCTTTCCAAATCGCTCAAGCCCCTTTCAGAATGTCAACAAAATGTGGGTTAGGATTGTGGCACAGTGATGAATATCAGTTTGGCTCGCTGGGATTCTCACATGAAAAGGAAAGGGCCTTGGCCTGAGCAGATTCCCTTTAAACTATCTTTTTTCCCCCCGCTCCCTCTATGTGAAAACAAACTAATCACAGTGTTATTGGCGGCTCGTTATCCACAGCTGTGCCCCAGCTGAATAAACTTTTACCACGAGGACCTGTCATTGAATAAAGATAATTAAACTACAAAGGGCTCCATTACAACCCTGCCACTTTCATTAGGGAACAATAAATGATCCAATACGGATCCCTCTGAGCTCCTCGGGTTAAACGTTTGGGGAAAAACAGGGTTAAGCTGTATTAAATTAAGTCCGATTGGGGAGTGGGGGCTCAATTAATATCTTGAAATTCCTCATCTCGGACTAAATATATTTTCCCATGAGTCTTTGGCTCTTGTGCCCCGTCTTCCTCCCTGGCCTAATTTCCCCTGTCTACACCGAGAGGATTTCATGGTTCACAAGATCAAAAGCTTGCACAAGCTCTGCGTTTGTTTACATCAGACTACACCCTGACAAATAAAGCTCTCCTGATTATCTTTCTTTCCTTTTTCTGGCTTGCACTCCTTCGCATAGTACACACATGACCTCCCACCTTTCTCTCACCGTGCACTTTGTGTGTTTTGTTCTTTTTTCTTCTCTATTTCCAACCCGCCTTAGGCAACCATGATGACAAGACATGGACTCTTACGGCGGTTATTTTGTTCCTAACTTAGCATTGTTCAGAGCAGTTTTTCAAAGACTTCCTAGCTGGCTTTTACAGTAAGCCTCCTCAAATTGCCCTTCATTTGTACAAGCTACATGGGGATATTTTGTCACACAACCCCGGTCGTTTGACATTTGAAATAAAAGTGGGACGAACATCACAACAGGCTGCGCATTTATTAACAATGTGATTGTGTTTCCATTGTCCCATTTTAACAATACAGATTACCACACAGATGTAGGCGTGAGGGAACTGATGGACCGTTCCTCTTCGAGCTGGTTTTTGTTAAAACGTAATTATGCTGTTACATGTTGCCTGCTCCACAGGCACTACAGTTAGCTGTTTGAGCTCGGTCCAATCCCTCTCACGGCCATAGTCTGGAAGAGTGTAGTATAATAATTGATCAACACAACGTTTTTACCTCTCCATCCAGGCCTTATGCAACTAGAACGCAACTCATTGGAAGGATGCAAACTCTCGCCTTCCCTGAGTGTTACAGATTGCAGATTCGGAACCAAATGTGTTCACAGTGGAAAGGAATGTCCATTGCATGCCCAATGGGGCATTTGGAGATCCTCAGAATTACGCTGGTCTGTGTTGGGATAATGTGCGGGGTCGGGGGTAGGTGTTGGCACACACACTTCATGTGCCCATGAGCACTTCATAATGGAACACCCCATGTCATGAGTAGATTTCCCCAGGGCATTGAAAGAGAATGACTTATAGCAGGGCAGGGGAGAGGAAAAGAGGGAGAGGACACAAAGAGAGAGAGAGAGAGAGGGGGGGGGAGACACAGAGAAGGGGAGACAGACAGAGGGGGAAACAGAGAGAGAGAGAAGCCATTTATTGGGATATTTATTGCGTACTTACAATGAATGAGTAGAAAAACTGAAACGTCATATGGAACAGAGTACGCCAAAGGACTACAAGAAAGAGTGCTACTTCTCGGTTTTAAAAGGAAAATCTGTGTGGCTGCTTGTGCAGGAGAACCTTGAGATGATTACGACAATGCATTTCCCTTCACTCATCCCAGGAAACAAACAGTCCAGCTCTGAATTTAACTCACCAAACAAGAACCATATGCAAGATGCTCCTTCCTCATTTCCCTTCCACCACCGTCTTTTTCATGAGAAACAAAACACAAAAGCCAGGAACACATGTGGTTCGCATGAAGCCTTTCCTCATTTTTTCTGCCTCTTCTTCTTTCATTTTCACCCACATGGCGACCCCCTCACCCAGAGAAGAAAGCCGCAAGCAAGAGTAAACGAAAAAAAATCAAATAAAAAATAAATAAACACACGCGGAACAAGGAAACAACAAAAAAAACAAAGCCATCTGGAGAGGAGGTCCGAACATTGGGAAAGCGCCTGGCTGAGTGTCTAGCGTTGTGTGGAGGCCCGAGGAGAGTAAGGACACGCTGGCGACAGGGACACAGCCGGAAGAGAGCTGGCGGGCCCACGGTGGGGCAGGTTCCACCAGAACTTGCCTGATTAACCTCTTGTTCCATCAGGAAAACACGGCAACAAGGCAGTTGAACCAAAGTCAACAAGGTAAACCAGATAGGGAAGACATGGGCGGACACAACACAGTTCCTCTGGAGAACTACAACAAAGCAGTGTCTGTAGTCCAATTCCCTGTTTGTAGTCCAACTCACGTTGGACTTCAAACTCTTGTTTTTTTTGGTACACCGCCATTTTGTAGCCACAAGCTTTCTAACTTTTTTGGTCTAATGTAGAAGACTTCACAACATCAGGGCCGACATTAGCCTAATTGTTAATGCTCCGGGGGTAGTTATCTTCTTGGGTGTTAGCTGAAATAGCTCCCAGCTGGGTTCTGTACAGCTCAATCTCTAACAGGTGGTGAGCTCTGTGGGTAAAGGGTAAACTATAGCATGTAAGCCGGCAGCTTTGCCAGGCAGATAGTCCACCATGGGAAGCAGCCAGGCTCGGGGGCCTATACAACCTAGGTGGTATGCAGAGGTTCATTTCTTACCTGATTTTACTTATATAAAATAAAAAGCAGATGCTATGGACTGAGAGACAGGAAGCCATTTTGTGGGCCTAATGCCTGATGATAAATAACAATAATTATCATAATTATAATACAAAATTAATAACAATACAACTTTATAATCATAATGATCACCATTCTCCTCCTCATCATCAAAACAATATTAAAAACCACCGCAGAATAAAATATTAATGTTGTATCCATGCTGGAACTTTCCTTGAAGTGCTCTCGAAACAACTAACTGCCGCTCTACAAGTGTCTCGGTCACATGGCCCATGTCACATGATGAAGGATTTACTTTATTCCTGCGGTGTCTGGGAGCCCTCCAAACCCAGAGTGGCCTCACCACATTTCCCACCAACGTCTGGGGTGGAATGGAGTGTGGACCCAGAGGCATGTGTTAGGCACAGTTAGCGCTGAGGCGCTACGACTGTCTGCACATGAAAGCGCAGAGAAATTCCCCAATGCTAAAAGAGTTGAGTTGAATGTTGTCTTTGACAGCCACACCCAACAAGACTTGATGTTTCACAGAATAGGACAATGTTTTTTTGCGGTCAGCCACAGTCCACACAGTCAAAAGTAATTTCGTGTTTGTGTCTTCTTTAGGGTAATTTCCACAGCCTGTTATTCTTTTAATTGGAATACACGCTACTTCTAGGATGTTCTTCTTGACGTTAGAGATCCTGTTCGTGCAATACAGCTCTTAACTGGCAGATCAGTGTTTCCACCGTTATTTACCACATACATCCGTGCATTTGTACTGTGATCATATATTGTGGACTTGTTTTTAAACACCTCACCGATCATTCTTAAGCAAAGGGGATAAAGTTTATCCTTGCTCCAGATGTTTCCTTCTCCATCCAGCCAGGCTCAGTCACAGCAAGTTAGCTGGCCTGTGCATGCATGTACACATGCATGCACATATTCCATTAGAGGGACACGCCACTGACACAAGATCAAATAAAAGCCAAGCCCATTGTGGTGTTGGATTGAGAGTGTGCATCAAACAATAATAATTTGCCACCTGTCTGTCTGCTTCACCCCATCCTCAAAACCAATGGCACAGCACCATATCACCCATAGCAACGTGCACAACACAGGCAGCCTCATCATCACATTGCTAAAGCATTCCTCCTTTAAGAGGGAATCACATTTTCCAAGTCCTGCCCTGTCCACGAACAATTACTTGTTCCAGGTTAGCGATCCAAATTAGAAGCAGACATCTGCATTTCCAGCAGCAAAGCAGCATTTTTATAAGGCATTACTTGGCCATGTGTGACTAAGCAGGTCTAACAGTAAAAAGTGACTGGCATGCCTCGAATATCCCACTGACTTCTGACTGGAAATCCAGGGAGGCGTTGTGAGCGGTATCAACAAACCCACCTCTTTATGACCACTTTAAAGTTAGCTTTTTAGACCGCGTCAAATGGCCATCAGAATGCATTTGGCTCCCGTTATGTGACGTCCCCCCCCCCCCCCCCCCCCCCCCCCCCCCCCCCCACCCCACGCCCTGTAAAACAGGCCAGGGTTAGAGCGATGGGATCAGAATATCATTCAAGTACTTACTTTCAAAGCACATTCGTCTCCAACTGTGCTATTGTCATTATATCGCTTGGAATGTCATGCTCATCCTGCTTTCTTTTTTTAAGTTTAGGTAATTCGATTTAGCTAAATATACAAGATATATTTTTAAAAAAAAAAGATGTCTCACCTCTGGGATGCCTGTGAGATGCTAAACTCCAAGCCGCTGTTTGTGAAACCAAGACGGCCACAAAGTCACGCAGGGTAAAGTGCTACATCTTGACACATCAACATACTCGTGTGTGCGCACGACGCTCAAACAGAAAAGCTTTTGTTTGGCCATTCAAAAGAAAAGAAAACAAAACGCTACGCTTTAATCATTGTATCTTTGGAAACGCCACTCCCCATATCCCGGGGTTGTGTGACGGATTCAAAAGACACCGAGCAGCCGTGAACCTAGGCCACAGGCGAAGCCTTTCGAGGGATCACATTCCAGTGGGTCACTGTGGAATGTGGACCTGCTCGCGGCCGACGGCAAACTCCCATTATCCAATCACTGGGACGCTCTGAAGTTCCGAACAATGGGGCCGTCCACACAAGCCGATCCTCGCCTCCACGGCATTTCTCTCATGCCGAGATCTGAGCCGGGGACTAGGACCTGCTGTTCTGTTTACTGGGTAGAGCGCCGCTAAATACAGCTGCGGCTCACCCCCATCTGTAAATATGGCCCTTGCCAGCCAAGTTGTTCCCCTTGTTGATTGTGGCTTGGGCTGAGAGCTCTATCTGTTTTGCCCAAAGAACACAAGGGGATGCTTTGGGACTCGACAGGGGGTAGTTAGCGAGGAAAAAAAGAATAGACAATGTCTTTTTGTCGCTTTCGCCAAATTGCCGGAGCCAGCGGAGAGAGGGAAAGGACACGGACGGTCTTAAAATAAATTAACGAAGGCATCCAAAAGAGCGATCTGAAATTAGGAAGGAGGCTTTGATGGCCAGACATTCCCATATTGCAGATTATTTTGCGATCTTGTGGGTGATTGTATTGTTTGTGGTTTTTGTAACTGCAGAATAGAAAACCCAAAATGGTTGCTGCTATTCATATTTTCTCTGCAAATTTGTAAACAACATTTTATGGCCAATTACAGAGGACGTATTTTCTATTTGTTCAACTCGAAGCTGCTTGAACGAGGCTTTATATCCAAAACTCAACACATTTATTTTACTGCGACAGACCAGCCACCTAAAACACTGAGCTTCACAAATGAATCATGCAACACGATATGACACCACACCACACCAGTGTTTCCCCTGCGTGCATCTATCAGGGGCGCTGCACCCCTGGTGGATTTATTCAAAATTATGATCGCAAAATAGGGTTCTGCTGTAGAACAATTAAAAAAACGCATGATGATATTGTAGGTGACATTAGCTTATGATTGGCTTTAGAATAAATGTAAGACGCATAAAGAGATAAAAGTAACACAACAAGTGACTTAATAATAGAAAGTATCCTACATATTTGATTGGGTAGAAAAGATGCCACAGTTTTATGAAACCCAGATGATGGGATGGCTACAAATCGCGGTCTGAAAACTGTATTTGAGCTAACATAAATTGCCCGAAAACAATTTGCGCACACATAGTGTGCTTGCATGCTATTTCTTGTTATGTTATACTTATACCATCGTATGAGTCCATTTCTGCGAATACACCAGAGCCCTACTGGAATCTGTGTTCACACTAAAACCTCACATCAGCAGCGTGCACACACACATCAGCACCGTGCACACACACATCAGCGCCATCTACAGAGTGCACCTCACACACACATCAGCACCAACTACAGAGTGCACCTCACACACACCTCAGCGCCGTTGCTGGAAAACATTGTAGGGGGAAACGCTGCACACCATACCACAGCAGACCAGACTACAAAGCAACCATGGCATCTTAACATAGTAGTGCACATTGAGATTATTCAACCACTGTTACATTCATAGTAAGCGTCACTTGTAAGAACGTATGAGACTTACAGGCGGTCGTGGCGGCTGCATTCTCAGCCCACCTCCTCTGGGCAGAGATTTGTGCTAAAGACTTAAGGACTCTGCTGACACCGAACACACTGTACCCCTCTCGCCTACACCCCGACACTCACAAACAATACGACAGGAAACACCACACGACTTAGTCAAGTTGACACGACTCACAGATGAAAGAGACCAATCGAGCACAGTCTTTAGTGTGTGTGTGTGTGTGTGTGTGTGTGTGTGTGTGTGTGTGTGTGTGTGTGTGTGTGTGTGTGTGTGTGTGTGTGTGTGTGTGTGTGTGTGTGTGTAGAAAGTGTGTGTGTCTGTGGGGTTCACGAGTGTGCATGCAAAGGCGATAAACAGAGAGGGATAGAGAGATCGCGAGCGGGAGATAAAGAGAAATAGAGAGACAGAAGAGAGAGAGGGCGGGGGGGGGGGAGGTGTGGGCTAGCGGGGGCGGGGGACACACCACTGCCAGAGTGGATCTCCAGCAGCGCAAGTCCTGTGTGGATCAAGATGGTTTTGGATGAGTTACAGAGGTAAGCTCTCGCTAAAACCCCCCCCCTCGCTTGGACGGTTCACACGCAACTGCCAAGCCATGGCTAAAAACACAGTGGCCTCGCGGGACTGCAGATGAATTGAGACCAAAGGGTGTGACAAAAAGCCTGAGCGCATTTCAAACTTGAGCTATTTAAGGGTCAACTTATTGACTGGATTATCTCAGTGGCATAATATCAGCTGCAAAACTGAAACTGGTCTATGCAGCATTGAAGATCAACAGTCCTATATATATATTTATTTTTGTTGTTGATGTTCGTCTGCTATTGCTACTGATGTCTAAATTGCTCTGAAACAATGTACCGATGGCTTTGTAGCTCAAGAGAACCACTACATATGATGGGCTGTGGAATCGCTAGCACCAGCCATGTGGACATGTGATATTAGTGACTGTACCGTCTAGGTTTCAGGGGACTTTGTGGGAGCTGCTGATGAAAGAATGGGCCTCTGTTCATCTGATAGGCATGGTCCTTGAACCATAAGCTCCTTAATGTGGTAATGGCCTTCCCATCAGCCTTCATTTCAGCTGATGATTCATCTCCCCTCCGCCGCACCGATCTTCTTTGGACCACGAGGGAAATGAAAGTCAAACTATCAAAAACACTCTTTGCTCTCTCTCTGTCTCTCTACTCCTTGTTTTAGCCCTCTCCATTCTAACTCTATCTGGCAATGGCTTCCAATGTTTATGCATTTACCCAGATTGCTAGCGGGATTGTCAGAGAAAAAGGAGGGTTTATTTTTTTTTCTTCTCTTTTTTTCCCCCTTCCATGCAATCTCTTGCCTTCAGAAACCATTAATGCCCATTCAACATCAACATCAAGGCACGGCTTTGATGTCTATTCTGGCACAGACCTCTTTCTTTCTCCGCCGCCTGCTGCTCTCTCTCACTTTCTCTATCCCTTTATCCCTCTCTCTACCCTCGCTTTTGCTCTTTACGGTTACTGTACAATCATACAATTAAAGGGATTTCACCAAAATGATTTTTACCTGGTAGTTATGAATGCAAAGTGAGGCGGCAGGCTACGTACAAGGCCACTGTTATAAAAGGGATCCACGACGTATCTACAAAGGCTTCTGCGCGCAACAATAGCCCAAACGCAGCGGCCCATGCCTGACTGGTGCACCCCGTTAGCTTGGGGAGCGACTGACGCCTCTCCCAGCCATCTTTACAATAGCTTCCGCTATGCTAACGCTAATTACCGCCACGAGAAGCCAACGCAACTGTTGTGCATGTGTGTTTGTGTTCTTTGTTTATACTTCTGCCACATTTAGGCATCGCTGTGAAAACATCAAAAAGATCATTACCCTTTTAAACGTTGCAACCTGCGTCACTTCTGCGAGCGGTGGCAGAGAACCGACCAGGCAGCGCCAATTACTGCATGCAGGCTTTGGAGAATGGCTGAATCGGGAGCAGAGATGCGGTCGTTTTGAAAGGACGTGTCACTCGATGTCCATCTATCAACAGTTTGCTGGGGGATACAAATGCAAGCAATTTTTCCGGGACAGGTTTCCATCTTCAAAGCTGGTGTAAAAATAGGGGGCCGTGGGGACAGGGAGGGGCCTAACGAGGGCTGGAGGGCCACACCTGCCCTGTTCCCCACGGCTCTATAGAAACCACAGGATAAGCCCTCTGGGTCATTGTCTTTGCACCTCCAGAAATCCCGCTGGAATGCATTTCCAGAGTGGAATATGCTACTCCTATAACAATAATAATAATAATAATAATAATAATAATAATAATAATAATAATAATAAAATAATAATAATAAAGTACATTGTGTTATTTGTATTACATTTTATTGAATTTATATATTGAAAGCAACTAACTTTAGGCAGTGCAGTTAATGTACGCTTCATACCTCCAAAAGTGGTGTCAGCCTTTTTTGCAATTAGGAGTATAATAGGAGTACGCAATAAAATAAACGATTTCGCGAGAAGCCTGTCAGTAATGACAGGCGTTATCGCAGTAATGTGCCTCTGCCTCTGGTTTTTGGCAAGGGCAAATCTCTTCTCATGTCAATAGTAATGTGAATCAAGCCGTACAAACGAGAGGAGCGTGTGGAACGGTTAGAGCGCTCCACCCTTTAAATGATTCCTAGCATAAACAAGCCAACTGTTCATTTAGCACCAGATAATTAAGGCAAACTGGGCCGAGGCCCTCAGACAGTTGATGCAGCAGGGCACTTTATGAAATATTTTTGTGTTGACAGCACTTGCCCTTTATTGAATTGTAAAGGGTTCAATTAGCCCACGCCCTCAATTTCCATACTTAATGTTTCCAATTAAAACTAGTGAATACAGTCAATGGTCTCACATTAAACTGTGGAGGGTTTTAATACCTTGACTTAGCAAAGGCTATGGCTCTTGCAAATTACACAAATGGGGGGGGGGGGGGGGGGGGGGGGGGGGGGGGGGGTCCCTACAATATAACTGCATTCAATTATGGAGTGGGTCAACATTTGTATTGTAATTGAAATAGTCGCTGTCCTTTGTTCTAGCCCTACTTTTCTACCTCCTGAAATAACAAAAAGGACCCCAAATGTAACATGTGCTTATGACATGTTATGTCATTTTCACATCCTCTCGTCTTGAATT
Organism: Lota lota; assembly: GCA_026745465.1. Classification (NCBI taxonomy): domain Eukaryota; kingdom Metazoa; phylum Chordata; class Actinopteri; order Gadiformes; family Lotidae; genus Lota; species Lota lota. Next base: position 30,634 of record JACYXH010000173.1, on the reverse strand, counting down.
TGAAATAACAACTCACAACAATCCACTTCCCCGCCATCAAACCCATTCAAAACGTTAATGACCAAAACGATGTGTCACTTCGTTTAGTTTGACCTACTTGCTTTTTGAGCAGATTAAAAACATAGCTAATAACACGATTCACGATTGAAATGTTCAAATATTCTATTTATGATGGTCATATGTGGTATGGTCGTTAATTGTTGGTTTTGATTAATTTCACATTGTTTGAACGAAAGTTGCTCACCCGTTGAATAGGAAGTATTTGAGATACCTGCGCCAGTAAGCCGCCTTCATCCCGCCATAGCCTCGTAGCTGCTCTTGTTCCGCATACTCCGGTTCATATAAGTAGGATTCGGTACCTGCTCCCCTCTTCTGATCACTTCCTGGGTCTGGTTCTGTCCTATTCTCGGTACGTGATTGCAATGTTTTGTTGTGCACTGAACAGGAGCGGTCCAAACTGTTTACGACAGACACCACCACGCCGCTACGAAGTTGGCGGGGTGTGACCAATATCAACGCAGCGGAATGGCGCATGTGAAACACGTCCTGTATTTCTTAAAGTGGATCATTTCCAATTTGTTCTCTTTGGCGACACCTTTGGCGATAAGCGATACTTTTCTCCGACCGATACAAACAGTTCGTAACAGCTTTCATCAGTGGGCCAATTGGCCAATCACCATTGTGTTGTTCGGCGATAATGACTTCACAGACATTTATTTAGCTCAAAATCTTCCAAGAATCCACTTTCAATCACGGGTTGCATTAATTATATACTCAGAATATCATAACTCGCTTCCAACAGTACAATACATTCACAAACGTGTTTCATTTGAAAAATATAAAACTTTAATAAAGGCTACATCTCTCAATAATTACAATAATTATAGGTCCATGTAAATCTTTAAATGAGACTCTTTATATAATGTATAATTTACAGTTAAGATAGAACAAAAAAACAAAAAAAAAAAAAACGTTCATGTTGTAAAAACAAACATGTAAAAATGATTACAGGATATTATTAAAAGCATAAAAATATCTTTTGAACATTAAACCCTTCTGAAAACCAAGGGATATATATTAAAACCCTGAAACAGGGTAGCACATGGTATGACATCCATGTAGGCACAGGTGCTGTACTCCATATAACACTATATATATATATATATATATATATATATATATATATATATATATAGTGTTTATATGTGTACAGGACTTCTGCAGAATTTTTAACACAATGCTACAGTCACGACATTTCTAACAAACGATGTATCGCGACTGCGCTTCTCGTTTACGCTCCGATGTTCCTCTCTTTAAGCGCTTGCCTCGACTTCCTAAGTCGGAATTTCCGCGACGCCCGCGAACTTTCGCTCGTGAGCAAAGTTTCGGTATTGGTTTCGCGGACTGTAAACACTGCCATTCGAAGATGGTACAACTTGCGCTCCGATAACCCTGATCTGTCTACGCATCATGCCACTGTCTAGCGCTTTCCCCCTGTGCAACATCTGGTCTACAAACAAAGGCACAACAAAAAAAGATTGAGCTCTGTTGAGAGAGAGAGAGAGAGAGAGAGAGAGAGAGAGAGAGAGAGAGAGAGAGAGAGAGAGAGAGAGAGAGAGAGAGAGAGAGAGAGAGAGAGAGAGAACAAGAGAAGGAGGGGGAGAGTGGCCAGAGAGGGAGGGAGACCACACAAGTGATCAACAACATAGTATTATCAGCAGCATATAGGACTGGGGTTGACTATGACACTAGCTGGAGGGTGTGTTGGCACCACATAGACGACCATTGTTAAGGTTGTTGGTATTGGGCTATCGGACAGGGTTATTGGCTAAGGGGAGTAGCGAGGCTAGCGTCAACTTCTTGCGTGTAAAGTAAAAATAAAAAAAATGAAAACAAATCATATCACCAAAGTACTCTCTCAACACTCAAAGCAGCTTGCCCATTGGCTAGAAATGGGGGTTTGGTGGTTGCAGAAGAGGGGGGGGACAGGTTTTAGATGCACCAGGACCGGGGTTAAGGGGTTAAGGACCGGGGTTCAGGGGTTTTCAATAAATATTCAATAATACCCAAAAAAAAAAAATTCTTAACAAAAAGCATCTATATATAATACATGTATTTAAACATATATGCATATATGTATACACACACGTATGCACATGTGTGTCGCACTGCATCGAGAGCAGGTACGCAGCACTGCACACGCTCCTCCAGTGGCTCGTCAGTCTGCTGCAGTCTGCCGCCAACCAATCACAGCATCGCATCTCAACGTTTATCTGCGTCTTCAGTGGTTATATTTCGAGATGGGGGCGGGGCTTGTGTTTCAAGAAGGGCTCCTCCCCCCCGCCGACGGGCCTCTAGTGACCGCCATGATCCCGTGCTCTCCTCGTTCGCTTGTGTTTCTAAGGCTGATTGGTTGAAATAGGTCAGGGGAGGGGGCAGCACGATCGCCTCCTCCTCCATCTCCTCCTCCTCCTCCTCCTCCTCCTCCTGTGTTCGGCGTACTTCATTGGCTCATCTTCCTTCAATCCCTCCTCATGTGCTGATATATTAACTCTGTTGTAGCTTAATATTAAGAAATAAAACCCAAAACAAATGTACAAAAAGAAACAAACAAAAAAATAAAAAACGTCCAGAGTGTTCGCGTGTTTTGAGTTTCTTTCAGTTCTTTCCAAGTCTCTCTCGCTCGCGGCCGGCGGTCTGACGCGCATCAGCTGTAAGCGGCTGGCGAGGCCGTCAGTCCATCTTCTCCACCTTGCCCAGGACCTTGCCCTCGTACATGGGCAGCGCCGCGACGTCCTCCGCCACCTCCTCAAACACCGCGCCGCACTCAAACTCATCGCTGGCCTTCTTGAAGTAGTACCTGATGCCCGAAACACAAACAAAGCCAGGGGATCAGTGTTGCGCGCTCGAACCTCCGCTAAGACACATGACACGCAATACGCTGAATGTTGAAACGGTGGCAGCGGGGGTGAACCTCGCACACGCTCTGGAACGTTCATCCTCATTTGGAGGCATCTGCGCTGCATTTCCACACACTCGCACTCGCTCACACACACACACACACACACACACACACACACACACACACACACACACACACACACACACACACACACACACACACACACACACACACACACACACACACACACACACACACACACACACACACACGCGCGCGCGCGCGGTGGTACCGAATCAATCGCATACATGCACGCACCGCCCGAGATCCAGGAATGGATCCCACTCAAAACAGGTTAGTCATAGCCTTTAATATGGCTCTATGGCTCCTCCCCTCAAAGATGGAACACTGACTCTGCATGACAGGGCTGCCCAAACATGGCTGCACAGTGCTTTTAGAAACGAATGTGTGTCGTCTCATCCGCTTGTTCAACATGACTGCTGGCCATTCTCTCTAGATGCATAACTGTCCTGAAAGGTCTTATTAAAGTTGAAGGGTTAATTAGAGACTGCCTTAGGACTCCGAGCCCTGCCTTTCTTCTGCAGCGGCACTTCTCTCCTCCTCCCCCCCCCCCCCCCCCCCCCCCCCCCCCCGTCTCTTAAAGAGCTTAATGATTTATCTTTCTTTCCTTTCAACACAGAAAAGGGTTGGTTTTAATGATAAGCAGTAGGAAAATATCCTTTTTCATGTGTGCCTTTACAGAAAAACCCATAAAAGCCTGCAACAACTCCGCATTATGAAAGTTTGTGGCGCTTGCAGGAGTACAAACAACAACATGATGTTTGGACGTGATCAGAAAGTGTTGGCTGAGTTCAGACACGTTTTTTTTTTAAGCAAACTCTCCGCAGCTGTGATCGTCTCTTAGCCCGGCAATTGTTTCAATGCTGCATGCATGTGGAGCTCATCTGTTGCAGCTTTGTCTCAGAGTGCCTTCAGCGAGCGATACAGCAGCCTCTCTTTTCCATGTTGTTTACATCGGGTTGGCCCTGACAAGCCCGTCTCCATGCATGTAAACCAAAAATAATTATGGGGGGCTGGGGGGTGGGCTCTTTCCCTTATGTGTATGTGTAAGTGTGTGTGTGTGTGTGTGTGTGTGTGTGTGTGTGTGTGTGTGTGTGTGTGTGTGTGTGTGGTGCTGGGGTGGGGCGCATCCTTGATAAAGATTTCAAAGGCATCTCTTTGTTTCAGTTAGAGAAAGACAGAGGAGGGGAACGAGGAGGAGATGAGGGTTGTGGGGGTTGGGGGGGGGGGGGGGGGTGGGGGGCTGTACTGGAACACTGGTTCATGTGGCAGGATTTCTCTCTCTTCAAAACATCTGGCACCAATAACGTCTGGCAGAGGCGCGCTGTACTGTTCTCTGCTGTACCGCTGCCATGTCCAAATGAACCAACTGCACACATATTCTGCTGCCATTAAAGCCAGACACTCCGCGCTCCACGCCCCTGTCCCAGCACTCATCACCGCCCCCTTCCTCCCTCAGTCCTCCCTCGATCCTCCCTCAGTCCTCAGTCCTCAGTCCTCCCTTGGTCCTCCCTTGGTCCTCCCTCAGTCCTCCCTCGATCCTCCCTCAGTCCTCCCTCAGTCCTCCCTCAGTCCTCAGTCCTCCCTCAGTCCTCCCTCAGTCCTCAGTCCTCCCTTGGTCCTCCCTTGGTCCTCCCTCAGTCCTCAGTCCTCTCTTGGTCCACAGTCCTCCCACAGTCCTCCCACAGTCCTCCCACAGTCCTCCCACAGTCCTCCCTCAGTCCTCCCACAGTCCTCCCTCAGTCCTCCCTCAGTCCTCCCTCAGTCCTCCCTCAGTCCTCCCTCAGTCCTCCCCTCTCTCTTGGATCACTGCAGAGTGGTGGAATAGTGGGGATGTAAATGTTTATGGGGCGCTCTTCTCTCTCTCTCTCTTCTCTCTCACTCGGTCTCTGTCTCACCCCTCTCCCTGGCTCCAAACAAGCAGATGTGACTGTAACGTAATGCTGACGTCAAGGGGAGATGGGGGGGGGGGGGGGGGGGGGGGGGGTACTGAGCAGCAGAAGCAGGCCTCATAGCTTGGGCAACACTTCAAAACCTGACTTAAAAAGGCTTAACCCCCCCCCCCCCCCCCCCCCCCCCCCCCACCCAGAGGATGTTCTGAGAGAGGGTTTGGTAGAAAGTTTAGATGTAAAGAAAACCCTCAAATAAACATTTTCTTTCCCCGCACAAATTGCCTTGCGTAACCGACTTTGGAAGAAAGCATGGAGCGTTTCTAACTGTGTTGCGATTGTGCCCTCACGATTACCACGGTGGATTCTTATCTGGGATTTACAGAAGAAGGTGGCCTGGGCTCCTGGTTCAGATGATGCAATGATACGGCAGAGGAACTCTGAGGACCCAGCAAGGCTTTTGTGCACAAAACAAAAAGGTCCCAGCCTTCAAAGCCATACATATTAAGGACTGCCTTACCATGGAAACAAGAACCAGATGTGAGCTGAAAAAAAAAATATAGCCCCTCTCGTTCTCTCTGGCTTCGCAGAAACGTTCTGGTTGCCCTGAAATATGTTAATCTTAAGACACTTGAGGGCCTTATAAACACACATGCGCCCACACACACACACACACACACACACACACACACACACACACACACACACACACACACACACCACCACCACCAAGTACTACCAATAAGTCTAACCTTGCCAGACCCGACGACATACAAGGTTTGATGCCTCCCTGATCCACATATAATGTGTGTGTGTGTGCTGACATGGATTGATCGCGGGCACGTCGGCGGTGTGTGTTCACCTGTAGTTGCCTTTCTTGCTGAGCTGTTCCTTGAAGTGGCCCAGCGTGAGGCTGTGAGCCTTCATCGTGCTGCGGTACGGGATCTCCTCCCCGCAGAAGAAGTAGGTGACCATCAGCTCCTTGGACCTGCACAGATAAGACATGGAGGAGACCTTGAGAACCTGGAGCCTTTGTTTTATTTGTATTTTATTTTTTGGGGGGGGGGGGGGGGGGGGCTTTTATGGCCGTCTAGACGTGTCTGATGTGACGGCACCTCTTTGCGCAAACGAAACAGCGGCAAAACGTATCTTCTTCGACTGGCTGCACTCAGTGGAATAAATTCTTTAGCTGGGATATCTTGGTGGGAGTGTTCTTAGGGGTGTGTGTGTGTGTGTGTGTGTGTGTGTAACCAGGATGCGGTCAGAATACTGTATTACAGCGTGTTTCAACCTAAATGATTAAAAGCCAGGGAAGTTCAAAGCAACTGCTATGCTGACTCACGACCTCCTTCTTTGAAGGGAAGAGAGAGATCTGGGTGCATGGGCAAAACACAAGTTTGGAGAAAGAGGAGGAAGAGCTAGAATGTGTATGTGTGTGTTTTGTGTGCGTGCGTGTGTGCGTGCATGTGTGTGCGTGCGTGCGTGTGCCCATGTGTGAGTATGTGTGTGTGTGTGTGTGTACCCGTGTGTGTGCGCGCCCGTGTGTGTGTGCGTGTGCGTTCTTGTGTGTGCGCCCGTGTGTGTGTGTGTGCGCCCGTGTGTGTGTGCGTGCGGTCCGTGTGTGCTTACAGGTCTGTTTGAACTGCAGCACTGGCTGGGGGGGTGCTTCCGCTGGGACAGGCAGCTGTGGAATGACTCCTGTCTCTCTGAAGGCTGCCGCCGCTGGCTGCCGAGTGTCTGCCAGAGACCACAGAGTGGGGCAAATCAACAGCCACCTCCGCAGCAAGACAAGAGACCCCCACTGGACAGGGTCCACCTTCCACCGGGTCTACCATGAGTCAACGCAGTGCTGGTGCCTACCTCTGTTTGGGGGGCTTGGACACCTCCTCCAGCCTGCGACAGGCCTCCTCCAGCTGGGCCAGGGTGTTGGGCGGAGGCAGGGGGGGCATGGCGGGGTCCTGGATGAAGGGGTGGCCCGGGTGGTGGCTGCGGAGGTGACCCCCGCTGCCGATGCCGCCGCCGCCGCCGCCGCCCCAGGGAGCGTGCGTCCTGCCGGGCGGGGTCTTGGTGGGAGAGTCCACGGGGTGGGACTTCTTCAGGCTCTGAGTGCTGTGGAGGCGGAACACGGGTTAAGACTTTAGAGCTCGTCAGACGCTGAGCGGCGGCGGCGGCTTCGGCGAGCGAGGGACCTGGGAACAAGGGGGGGGGGGGGGGGGGGGGGGGGTGGGGGGGGCGGTTCCCCTACCTGTGCGGCTTGTGCTTTCCCTGCCTCTCGCTCTCCAGGATCCACTGCCACACGTTCTGCGAGCGGTCCGAGGTGTCCAGGGGCAGAGGGGAGCCGGACACGCCCTCCTCAAAGAGCTTGGCTGGCCGCTTGGACAAAGTGCTACAGCGACTGCGGCGGCGGGCAGAAGAAGAGGAGGATTCGTTAGGATCTGGGAAACTAAACTTTGTTGTGAATATGGAACAAACGAGCACTTCAGAGAGCGGTCCCGGTCACTTACACAGGGGCAAAGTCGGCGCTGCCGGGGGGGCAGAGGCACTGGACCCGCTGGGCCGCCTCGGCCTCCATCTGCTCCTTGGTCCTGGGGCCGGCGTGGTGGTGGACGTAGTGGTGGTGGATGTGCTTGGTGGGCGGCTTTGGGCCCCCGGGGAAGGTGCCCGGGAAGGGCCCCCGGACCGCCGTCGTCGGCGACGCGTCGGTCCGCTCCGGCGAGCGAGACCGCGGCGAGTGCCGCACCAGACCCGGCGACTGGCAGCCCGGCGTCTTGAGCACGCGCGATAGGTGCTCGTCTAGTATGGCCTGGGGGTCTTCGTCACACTGGCCGCCGCCGGCGGCGCTGGGCAGCAGGGGGTGCAGCTCGCCGTTCTCATCCCTCTCCTCCTCCTGGGGCACACAGACACGCGGCAGAGGTGAGGCGGCATGTTAGGAAGAGTGACGGGAAAACGACAGGAAAGGAGGCAGGCAGCGCAGGTCTGAACCAGCTTCAACGCGTATCCAATGTCTTCTGAAAGAGTGGGCGGCTTCATTTCTGTTGCTCTTTTGCTGCACTGTTATCCCTGCTAACAGGCGCTGGGTGTGCTTCATCTATAATGAACATTGTGCCTGTGCCTCGCGGAAGACACCGCCACGCTACACACACACACACACACACACACACACACACACACACACACACACACGGCAAAACGTGCCACTGGAGAGCAGCTAAGCGCTGGCTGTTTGAAGGAACTTTGAGTGTGTGTCAGGAATGATAAGTTTGAAACTTCCTCCACACAAAATGGCAGACGACAAGCAAAGACAGGCAAGCGGTAATTCAACTAGGCTGAAAGGCAAATGGAAGCCCTGTAATTCACAGGGGCTCTGTACGTTGAACTGCCTAGAAGTGTGTATATATATATATATATATATATATATATGTGTGTGTGTGTGTGTGTGTGTGTGTGTGTGTGTGTGTTTAAGTCGGCTCACCTCCTGGATCTGCTGCAGCCTCTCCTCCAGAGTGCTGCGGGTGTCCTGCTCCCTCTTGAGCCTCTCCAGCCGAGCGATGAGCTGGGCGGCGAAGGTGCGGGGCTCCATGGGGGTCATCTCCTTGGGCAGCCTGTGCGTCCTCTGCTGGCCCGACGGAAGGAGGGAAGGAGACGGGGAGACGTTAAAGAGTGCTGCGTCCTGCCACTCGGACCCGCACAGAGGTCCGGTCGACATTCAGCGCCGCCCCGTGCCCTTGTCCCACTTCGTCCAAGCTGCTTCCCAAGCGGCACCGCACGGCTGCCACCGCTCCAAAAACGGAAGTCATCTGGATGCCCTTGCACTCAACGTAACCCCGACCCAGGGAAAGCCCTCCGCTCCCCCGCCATCTATACCCTCACCTCACTGAAACCACCCCTGATTCCTTTCGGTGCCCGGTGGCCTCGCGGTGCCAGGGCTTGGGGGCGGGGTATAGGAGGGGGTGGGGGGTGGGGGGGGGGGGGGGGGGGGGGGGCGGGCAGCGTTGACTAGGGCAGCAGTTGGTCTCGCTCTGAGGGTAGGCTTCCTGCCTGCACCCTCTGCAGCCCAGGCAAGGCCATCAGGCAGGCTGCCTCTGAAGTCAGCGCACTTCAAAGGGCCCTTGTCAAACATCAAACGCACACTGGGGGTGGGAGGGGGACGCGCAGCCTCAAATCTCCAAATAAAAGCCAGATATCGACGGGGGGGATGGAGGAGGAGGAGGAGGTGGTGGTGGGGGTGGTGGTGAGGGGGAGGAGGGGGTGGTAATGGGGTAAAAGGAGAAATGAGGGTAAGAAGAAAGTGGAAGGAAGACAGAAATGAAAAGGTAAGGTTGGAAAAAAGAGAAATAGGAAGAGGTTTTAGGATGTGTTTTGGGGAAAAAGGAATGCATTGTATAGAGAGGGGGGAGCAAAGAGACAGAGAGGCGTGGGGTGGGGGGGGGGGGGGGGCAGGAGAAGATGGAGTCAAATACCGTGGAGATCTGAAGGGAAGTAGTCATTTATTTCCCGATGGCACGAGGGGCAGCTCTGAGCTACTCTAAGTCACATTATCCTGAATTCTTTTTAAACAATACGTGTCGGCTGCTCTCTCTTGCTCTCGCTCTCTCTCTCTCTCTCTCTCTCTCTCTCTCTCTCTCTCTCTCTCTCTCTCTCTCTCTCTCTCTCTCTCTCTCTCTCTCCCCTCTCTCTCTCTCTCTCTCTCTCTCTCTCTCTCTCTCTCTCTCTCTCTCTCCCCTCTCTCTCTCTCTCTCTCTCTCTCTCTCTCTCTCTCTCTCTCTCTCTCTCTCTCTCTCGTTATTTGGCACACTGGATTTCTTGATTTTGACTCGTTTTTGTTGTTTCTCTCATCTCTTTGTAGAGACGATGAAGGAGGGGGAGAAGAAAGGCAGGCAGGGGCTGCTGGCAAAGGAGCGGCAGCCCTGCGCGGGGCCCCCGCTGCCTGGGGCTGGTGCATCATGGGAGACAGAGCCATCTCCAAATCAGGAGGGAGACATTAAAGGAAAAGCAAGGGGGGGAGCGGAAGACAGAGCAAGACAGAGAGAGAGAGCAAGAGAGAGAGAATAAAGAGGAAGAGAAAAAGCATTTGCACATACATACAAACACTCACACACACACACACACACACATACACACTCACACACACACACACACACACCTGTGTCTGGGATACGAAGCTGACATCATGATTTACATATATATTTTTCCAGGCTTTGAGAGACAAAAGTCTCCTATCCCAGGTCCTCCTCTGTTTCTAACCCAGGCATTGGCTCCATGCATCCAGCCGGTCCTAAAGGCCGAGAGACTCATACAGGGCTACCCCCAGATGGCTCCGTGGGGCGGGGGGTGACAAAATAATGGGAGGGCTGGTGATGCTGGGAGGAGTGAATGAATGGCGCCATCCAACCATGGAGCTAAGACATGGGTAATGATAACAGCGCAAGAGCCACTGGCCAGCCATAAGCCTGGTAAATAACCCTAAGAGCCTTCCCCTCATCTTCAGCTCAAGCATCCGCATCCTCAACTCCATTATTTAACCATGATGAACCCGATGGAACATGCGTGCGCGCGTGTGTGTGCATATTGTAACACAATAAGACACATATTGTGTCTTATAACACAGCAAGAAAAAGACAATATGCTAATTATGCCTTTCATTTACCCTGACTTTCATATGAAACGGAGAGGAGAAACTAAATATATTCTGTCACAACATGCACACACTCTAGGCGAGAAAAGAAAAACAGAAGAAGAAGATATAAAACACAATTCCTTAAGGGAATCAGGACCCAGTTGTCAAGTGTGTAAAAGTTTGAGTTCAAGAGTTTGGCGTGTTTTTTGTTTTAGGCTGAAAGGAGTGGAATTGAAGGAAGTCGAACTCACAGGAAAGTGGGGTAGGGAGACTTGGCCGTTGACTTTGACACTGCGACACATCTCGCGCTGGAGCTTCTTCTTTGTGCCCATCTTGTACGGCGGGATTCCATCTCTGTAGAAACGGAAAAAAATAAAAAGAATACGAAAAGTTAGGTATTGTATTCGTGTGGGCAACACGTTTTTCCTCGATTGTTTTATTATTCCTTTTCAGGCACGACACTATAAAGGCAGAGGTGTCAATTCTGTCACATTAGCTTGCTTCCCCGTTAGCTCGGCTGTCAATCTCCGTGTGGACAAGTGCTCCATGATGGACGGCCCTGTGATTGAAGTGACAGGTCAGTAACCACCCACCAGGCATGTTACAGCTAAATCAAAGAGCTGGGAAGTCCTTGAAGCCTAGGCAACAAAAAAAAGCACACAACAAAACACGCCAGGACAATGGTAAAGATATGCTAAACATCCCAGTGCAAGCTTCAAAAGAAGAGCCCCACTGGCTGAGTTTGAATCGTCCTTAAGTGCTTCTGAAATAAGTAAACCTGCCAAAGCTATAGTGGGGTTATGGGTAAATGTGACACAATCCACCCAAGTCAGCATTTTAAAAAACAACTAAATATTATTCTTCAAGCTCTAGCTTTTCACAATCAGCTGTTTAGGGCGGACCAATTATCTTGGCCTTTTCAGGCTGTTTAGAAGTGACTGACCTCACACAAGCGCTACTTTTTCTACCGCCTCTTTGAAATCTCACACTCGCACACATATGTATCTGCTGCCATCTTGGTTTGGCAACCGCTCCACACTGAGCCTCTGATCTCGGCAACATCAAAAGACTGGTTTGTAAGATAAGGTAATGTTTGAAGTTGCTGCAGCAGCATTCCCCAGCGTCCAAGTAAATCCATAAATAAGACATAACCAAAAAGAGAGAGAGAGAGAGAGAGAGAGAAAAGAAGATTCTCCACTCACAGCCAACCTCCCATCCTCCCACTGCCTAAATCTACCTCCTTGTTCTGTGTCTTGGCAATTCAACGGACACACTTTAAAAACATGTATAACTGATGAACAGTTGAAATGAGAGGGAACTGTGCAGGCATGTCACTGCAGTGGGACAGCGCTATAGACGGATGACTACAGCCCAGGAGGATGACTTTTAAGGTGTAAAATGACACCGTCAGGTTTGACGCGTGGAAGAGCAGCGTCAAACTGACGGCGTCACGGTTAGCTTGTAATAAGTGCCGTGTTCTCCCCCCAAAAGAAATCAACCCTTCCGCACGTTACCCCGGAGAGATAACTCCCACGGCGTTCCAGCAACAGACGGAGGGAGACAAACTCTCTTCCAACTCCTCGACGGTATGACAGCCGAGAGGAACCGATGCACTAACCGCTCCACAAAATGTCTTGATTTTGGGGGGGGGGGGGGGGTTATAACTGAAGCCCAGAACCCTGGAAAGCACAGTGATGGGTTGGGACCTCTTTATGCAGGTGGGAAGCGGGGAAGACAACGGCAGACTCTTTCATGGGCCCATTCTTACTTTATGGGGATCTCCCATTCACTTGTGCAAGTCATTTTTAAAGCAGCCTGCTACTCTCTTATCCCCCTAAGCTCCCCTCGCCTAACAATAGGCTGAAAGCGATTCAGTTAAGCCCTTTATACTCTGTGCACTTTATTTTCTCAGTGCCCTGCACTCTCCACCACTCTCTGCTACTGGCTCTGGAGCAGCAGAAGATCTGGCTTAGACTGAGGTGGGGCTTTGAGTGTTGTCATTCTTTTTTGGGGGGGTGGAAGTCAGAGGGGTTGGAGAGAGGGAGAGTGAGAGGGAGAGAGAGAGAGAGAGTGGGAGCGAGAGAGAGAGAGATAGTGGGAGGGAGAGTGAGTGAGAGAGAGAAAAAGGGAGCAAGAGAGAGTGAGATAGAGTGAGTGAGTGAGTGAGTGAGAGAGAGAGAGTATGAGAGAGAAAGAGGGGGGCGTGGGAGTTCCTCATGCCTGGTGGCATGGTCCAGAAAGTAACAGCCCCCCCCCCCCCCCCCGGAGAAAGCCTCGCGGACACATGATCCCAGCATGCTGCAGAGGCCAGTGGCAGGAAAGTGACCCACCATGCGAGTGAGCCTGCTTTCATTTGGTGCCAGCGTTCTCAATGGGTTTGTCTTGAGGCCCAAATGGCTATACCCCCCCCTTGCCCCCCCCCCCCCCCCCCCCCCAGCTCTTCAAAGGGAAAATGTGATTAGATAATACGGAAAAAAGAGAAACAACTTGATGGCAGAAGGGTGGGTGGGACGGATACATTTCGACTCGAGATGAGGCAACGCCCCCACCCACATCAAGAAATCCCCCCCCCACCCCACCCACCCCCAACCCTCTCTTTTTCTCTCTACAGCTTGTAACGCACCAGAATAAACTTCAAAAGGCCCTTTGACATGATGCATTTCCCAGCGTTATCTCCCTGGAGGCCCTCGGAGAAACTTCACATTCATAGAATTACCTGAAGTCAATCACGGAGGATAATTACAACCCGTTACAGACCCTTCTTTCCCACAACCCCCTTGGTCCCGTACACCCCAGGAATGGGATGTCTTCAACGCCACGGCCAATTTTGCCCAACTCGCGCCACGGCTGTTTTTCGCGGAAGGTTTTGAAATGAAAACCCAAGCGTCTGGGCTCAGAGCCAGGCTTTGAGGCTGGTTGTGTTACGGTGCAGACGCACTGTGGGCGACTTTATGTATTATTATTTTTTTTCTGTGATAATGGAGGAAAAGGCGGTCGGGGGGGGGCGGGACTTACACACTGCTGTCCGTCATGGACATGGAGTCGTCCGTCAGGGCATCGCTGGAGATCTCGCTGTCGTTGGCACTGGTGGCGGGGGCGAAGGCGTAGCCCGAGTTGACAAAGTAAGGGCTGGCGGGGTCTCCTCTCCGGTGGGACCTGTGACAAGACACGGGGACACGTTGGAAAACCTTGGAAGAGCACCATCGGTCGTTCCGGCTCTATCGGCGGTTTGAAAATGTGCAGAAATGTGAAGAAAGGTGTGATGGATTTTTTTTTCCCCCTCATTGTTGTGATGCACTGGATGCCGAAGTGTTGCGTTTACATTTTCTGCAGAGTATTCTGGTGTAATTACATCACTTTTAACGAGACTTGTGAGGAATGTGACGACAGTATCAGGACTGAGGTTATGGGTTCTCTTGTTTCTGTTCTTTCTCCCTCTCTTTCATGCCCCCCTCCCTCCTCCCCAAACATGCAGGGGGTGGGAGCTGGGGGGGGGGGGAGTGGAGTGAACTCTATGGTTGTGAATGAGCAGCCGCACTTCCCTCCTCTCTATCTCCCTTTCTTCTGCTACTTCTCCAACCTTTTGTTTGGCCACGGCCCCTACTCCCGCACTTTTCCACTCTGAAACTCTCATTCTTTCTCTCTCTCTCTCTCTCTCTATCTCTCTCTCTCTCTCTCTCTCTCTCTCTCTCGCTGGCTGCTTTGAGGGGGGTTTCTCTTCCTCTCTCTCTCTCATGTCTTCTGGGCTCCAACCAGGGGCTGATCTGTGTTCCCTCCCCCTACCAATATCCTTCCACCCCACTGCCTTCCCTTTCTAAATACTCTCACTCACACACACACACACACACACACACACACACACACACACACACACACACACACACACACACACACACACACACACACACACACACACACACACACACACACACACACACACATAATCTCTCTCTCACTCTCTCGCTCTTTCTACTCTCTCCTGCTGTGTTGCATTCCTGCTCCAGTCATGGAGGGGGTGGACAAGGAAGAAGGGGGGGGGGGGGGGAACTTGAGCTTTAAAGAGAGTGGAGAGGAAGAGGGAGAGAGAGACAGAGTGTGTAGGGGGAAGGAGGGCCCCTTTCTTTATGAGAATGCCTACTGCCGGGAGAGCTGAGAGGAGAGCCCCAGCATGACTAAAGCCGTAGGCCCCCAGCTCAAACCTGACCTTTGGAAGGGCCGCGCAAAGAGTCAGGTATTTAGCACAGCTGGGCTCTGAGCGCTACCCCCTCCTTGCTCTCTTTCTCCATCTTTTCCTTTCTTTCTTTCTTTCATCCCCCACCCCACCCCCCTCCATGTCTCCCCTGCTCTTGAGTTGTTTTACTCCAGCGGATATTTTTTGCCAAAATGGGAGATTAAAGCACAGAATAAAACCAGAAAGACAATAAGGAAAACACCCTAAAACAACACACACACACACACACAGAGACACACACACACACACACATCTTGAGCAAAGTGGAAACAGCGGTTCAGGTTACTAAGCTGAGTTGTTACCGTTGTGCTTCTCTATCAGTTTAGAGGAAAGGGCTGGACGGGTTTCACACAGACAGAAAGAGAAGAGGGAATTGGTGCAGTGGCAAAATTAGTTCCACGTGTTTGAGATGGAAATTGGTTGACCTGTAGAGATGGCGAGGGGCAGGGTGAAATGAAAGAGGGGGTGAGAGAGGGAGAGAAATAACGAAAGAGAGCGGGAGTGGAGAGAGAGAGAGAGAGAGAGAGAGAGAAAAAAACCTATCCCTCTCTCTCTCTCTCCACACATGAAACACAAAAGTGTTGGGGACCACACCAGGAAGCTGAGGAGATGCCCTCATGTCAACAAACCCAGAGAGCCTTCCAGTTCCGGTCTCACCATGGCCACTCTCAAAGCAACCTTGAAACAAAGAAGGCACACTACCTTTCTGCCACACACCGTTTTGCTATGATCTGTCGTTGGCAAAGAAATTGACATTCAAATCGGTTGCCTTCTGTTTTAACTGAGCTGCCGCAAACACGACTGGGATTTTTGTAAGGAACCGATTTTAGTAATGGCACGCCATTTGACACACATTTCACACCACAATTTGGCTAATAATTGCTTAGGTTGACTTGACTTACATGTCAGGAAAAGCGTGGATTATCTGTAAATTGCACTTTTCCTAGCATCGCCAAAAATGCCCAAGACATTGTCAAAACACTTGGTTATAATAACGTCCAGATGTGAGGCTCTCTTTATGGCATGAACACTGCTCAGCGCGCTGCCATGACAACCTTGAACCTGCTCTTTGATCCACACTCAATCATAAACATCATGTCTTTTTTGTTCTTTTATTGTTACTAACTAAGAGTTTTAAATCAGTGGAAAAAATGTTGGAGGAGAAAAACAACACTAAGAGCTTTCCAGTAACTATCCCCCTTTCATCTCTGCCCAAGATACAGCCAACACTGAGGAGCAAAAGTTTGTGTAAGTGTATGTGTGTGTGTGTGTGTGTGTGTGTGTGTGTGTGTGTGTGTGTGTGCGTGCACGTGCGCGTGCGTTTTCTCTCGTTCGCACTCTACATATTGCGTGATAAGGCTGGAACACTTCAACTGGAGCAGTACTAGGCTTGTGATTCTGAACGCATGCCTACAACCGGAGCAAGAGCGCTTTCAGTTTCAAAGCACAGGAAACTTGAGCAAACCAGCAGAGGGCTGCTTGTATTACTTAAAAGGGAGGACCTAGCCCGTTGATGCCCGCCCCACACCCCCCCCCCCCCCCCCCCAACCCTCTAACCCCTCCACCCCCTGCCTAAACTCTGAGACAGAGCGCACAAACACCGCCATGTTGCTCTAAATTGGAATTGAAAATCATACATACACACGTACAACTAGCTTGTATGTGCTTAATAGAATGTAACTGTACCAATGGAAAAATAAATAAATGTGGGAGTTATGTGTACGATGCTGAACATGATATAACACAGACAGTGAAATGGGATGACATACACCTTGTTAAACTACGAGCAAGCTTATAAAAAGGCACGAGATCAGGTGATGGTCTCACCTGCATCCCTGGTCCAGCACTTCAGCTGCTGTCCGGATCGTTGCAGTAGCCCTCAAGGTTTTCGCCGAGAGCCCGACCACGGACGCCAACGTTTTCGCCTTCAAGTCATTACAACTCCACTCCTCCTCCTCCATAAGAGGTGGAAGATATCCACACATCAGCCGGAGGCTCCCGAGACCGCTGTGGTTTACATAAGCTGCGTTCTCGCAACCATTACGCACGTATTCAAGGTATATATCAGAGGTCAAAAATATCTGATACGCATTCTCTTCCATGGTAGACTGGATTTCCGTTTGTGCTTGGTCAAACATCGCAGAGTCTATTTGTTGTTTCTTAATACTATCCCTTATGAACGTCTTGGTGGCCGGTTTTAACTGCTTGGAAACGATGCTGTTGTTTTCAATGTACCGCTTAAAAATAACTTTGGCAACTCGTAGCGTTTTGGTATCCTTTAAGTCCATTTGCCTAAAGCCATTGCAGGCGAACCAGAAGTCCAAAGTGTCCACACATTTCTCCCGCTCCAAAAAGTTCCTGAAAAGGAGAGCGCCGTCTTGGTCGCTCAGGAGAAAATGCAACGACTTGGACCATCGGACGAGAGGCGAGTCCGGAGACGCGCTGCCCTCTGGCTCCCCTAGTCCATCTTCGTTCCTCCTTGCCGTGGAGCCGGGAGACGCGGAAGGTCCCTCTTTAACCTTGTTCACAGCTTTCATTTTGGAAGCCTTGCTGGGGTTGTAGCATGACGCCTCTCCCTCCTCCCCCGGTACCGGAGGGCGAGGAGCATCTTCTCGGAAGCTACCGCTGATGTGCTCCGTAAGCGTCCTACTCATGGCTCCAGCTCCGGTTGCTGTGTGTGAGTGCCGTCGTGCCTGCACTGAGCTCGAACGTAATCCTTCTCACTCTCTAAAAGCAGCGGGGGTGCGTCTCAGCTCCTCTTCACTCTGAAACACAAAGTATTGATCTAATCAAAGCCAGATCCTGCTAACTTCAAAGACAAGACATCAAGTAAACAGTCCTTTCAAACCCTCGACGGGTCCACAGAGAAGGGAAAATATGAAAGACCCTTTTCCTTTCATTTATCTATTTATAATCTAAATGAGAGATCAACTGCACCCTACATTCTCGATGTGCGTTGATCTGTCACATCAAAACATATTTGACAAGAATAACCATTTCACAAAAACCTCACAAAAGCAAATTCGCCCAACTGTGGTTTACACGTGTTTCCCTAACGAGTCCGTGTCATAGACTTCAACTCCAATTAATTACCAATCTGCTCCGAACGACTGTATCCCAAATCCTGCCTGGGTTACGCACGGAAACCTGTTTCTCGCTTACTATACATGTGTCCTCATGAAACCCGTTTACGCAAAGTGTAGCCTTCATACATCGGATACAACAAATCCTTCAACTTAAGCTATAATATACAGCATTGGGCATCCCCACAAGAAGAACAAGCCCACTACGCGTGCATGTGAGCGATCAGTAGCGTTTTGTAGAAAACGAACAGACAGCGTAAACCAACGTATCGTCAATTAGTTTTAACGACCAATACGACGGCAGTGACCTATCCGTTTTCTCAGTAGACTACCTACATCATTGGACGCCAAAAAGGGGCGCAGAAGCCAAGATCCCCCTGGAAGTAGTGCAGTGGCTCCAAAAAGCATGCATCGGATTGTCGGCAAAAGCCTTCAACACAGTCTGAGCGAGCGTGCAAACAATTTGAACTATTTCACCATTACCACCCCGACGACAGACCTCAAAACAAACGGGTCGCGCGTAAAACCAACCGAATCACGTACCATTTCACAAAAAAAAAAAGAACTAATCGAGAAAAATGTATTTCCCCCTCCCTCCCGTTATTCCAGACGAGTAAGGACTTCGACGACTGAAAAGAAAATCAAAATCAAAATCAAAATTGTAATCCAAAAACAAAGCGCAACGACGAAATAGAACAGCACCGTTGCCCGTTCGACACGCGCCTTGTCTCTCGCGGTGAAAGTAGTGAGGTTTAATGTACCCTGTCCCATTCAACGACTGACCTCAGAGGAGGCAGGCGCTGTCCATATGTAGATCGGGGGTGATGGAAAACATCGGAAGCAGATGAAGGAGGGGACCCTTCTTTAAAGAACAGCTACGTCCCACTTTTCGGCTCCAAAGAGCCACCGGGGACCATAAACACGCTCACAGTCTGCGTTCGCATATGCGGCTCAGCGAGTAAGCAAGCGTCTTGTCTGTCGCGCCGTCTTTCTCGCCCACAAAACAAGAAACATATAGCCTTGCGTTTCTCAACTTCAAAGCACTGAAGCAACACATCAAAGTGGCCGTTAGAGGGGGCCTGTGGAACAGTTTTCCTTCGACTTACCATGGACGCAGCAGTAGTACCCCTCGCGTGAAAGTAACAGCCACAAAGTGCTCCAACAGGCTATAGCACAATCACGGGCATCGCTCCCCGTCCTAATGTCCAATAAACGGGAGAATTGTGATGTACTCATGAAAAGCGGAGCGGTGTGTTCGCCCTTCCCCAGGTGTTAAAAAATATAGTCATCGCAGGCGGTAGATCTCCTCTAGGCTATTTCAAAACGAACTGGGCTGAGGGTTTAACTGTGGACTTCAAAGTAGAGAACCGCTGGCCTGGTCCTGAAAGATAGATAAAAGGCAACTACGCGTCTTTGCAATAACACAGAGACTATAGTCACGGGGAAAGCTTTATAAATCCACGAATGTCGTCTACACCAACCACAAACCTAAACAGTCACAATTCCCCAGTGGACATGGGACGTTTACGGTAAATATATACTATTTCATTAAACAGCTAAGTTAACTTGGTTTCGAGGACCTTATCAAAGACAGGCAATCTCGAGCCAACTCCCCGAGGCTTTGGAATGGAACGTCAGAAGTGACTATTCTACCGCCCCAATAGCATTATTCTTGCAATCCTTCTGTTGCTACATAGTTTTTTAAGAAGGACAAAAAAAAAGAAAGGAAAAAAAAACATTACATCAAGCGCCAATTTCGTAAATTGAAGCCATAAGAAATAGGCCAAATACTAAACGAGAATGCATTTAGGAATGTAGTAACCTACAATAAAGTTGACAAAAAGTTAACCAAGACAACATAATAAATTACATCTCGGTTCTGTTTAGGTTTGAATCTTATTACTCTACATTAATTGAAAAATTATCCTACCAAGTCCACTTTAAATAAGTATAAAATAAACGACTTTTAGGTATTATTTCCAAAAATGTCTTCAATGTCACACGTCTATGACATCAGTATTGAGAGAGCCAAAGCGAGAAGTGTAGTCTAGTAGTCTGTTAATTCACATGACTTCCCTAATGTTATTGTGACATATCTTAAAGAGTGGGTTAGACAGTGATCCAATCCCATGGTACTTCAAAGACCATATTGTCCCTTTGATGTTGGGAATGAACTTTAAAGGGAAGATATAATTATGAGTCAGGGAAGTCAAATTCACAACCCTCTTATGAAGACACACAGCCGAAGAGGCTTACGAAAACGGCTAAACTATGCCGAGCCCAGAGATGTTAAGAGGACCTGGTAGACATTCCCATGCTAACATGTAGCTACATAGTTGCTGTACTCCTGTTATGTGTGAGTAGTGTTTACCTCTCAGAAACATTGCCTGCCTTCTAAAGCAAATGTAAGCAGTAAAGAAAAGGAAGCATGGATTCCTACGATTTTATAAGTGAGTCCCAATTGATATAACCTACAAACTGGAATTGACACATTAGGAATTGAATTTGCACCAGCACACATAGTCATCTACGAGTGAGAGGGTACAAGCAAACACATAACCCAAAGGTTTGCTTATTTGGTTGGGTTCAGCATAATACTCCATGCTGATTATATTAGCACCATGCTAACCATTTTCTGAATGAACCAATCTTATCCCAATACACAAAAATGTGTATTTTAGTGTGTCTCTAAGGGCATAAACCCAACATTAATTCACGTCACTGTGTATATGAGTGCTTGCGTTTGTATCGTCTGGCAGGCTTTTTCAAATAGTGTTGGGTATTATGAATTTAGTGTTATGTAAAGTTAGGTGTGTGGTTAGAAATGGTTGAGTTTAGGTTTTCGTTTGAGTCGGATAGAGCAGGTACAACGTTTGATTAGGTTGACACGGTTACACGTGTTAGGTTGATATAGGTTACACGTGATAGGTTTATGTAAGACTTTGATGTAGTTGCGGTCTGGGTATGAATTTGGCAGCCAATTGTCTACCTTTGATCGTCACATGATTGCTGATGTGTTTCATTTTCTGTCAACACTCTCCCTACTGTTCATGCAGATAGCTCTTCAAAGCAAACATGGATGTCATACATCTAAACATAAACTCTAGCCCTATAAAAACATTGCAGCGGCATTTGTGACATCAGCCACATATTTGCAGAAGGGTTGATTCGCAGCCAAACGTTCCACAGATACGTGTCCAAATAAAACAAACAAACTAATCATAATTTGGCAGGCGATATGCATGGGCGTTGAGGTGAGGTGTGTAAATCCTCTGGGCAGAGCTGACAGTGAAAACACATCCAGACCAGAAAGACCTGCCTGTGACTGGAGACACGCCCCAGATGTACTCTTAACGGCTGTGAAAATGTTCCATAATGGTGGTAGACTGTCAATAATGAATTGACTTTGCAGCTATTTTTGGATATGTGACGTTCCATTGACTTCCATCCATCTTTTTGTCAGTGTATCGAGTGTGAGATATGGTTCAAGAAATGTAATAAACAAAGTATTATTACTTTTATTATTAGAAGCAGAGATATCTTCTAACACATAGACAAGTGTAAGGTTGTATGGCTCATCTTTGCTAGACGTTACCTACTTGGCCGTAACTACCATCCAAATAAATATCATAGTTAGTCATAGCAATGTTAGCTTTGCTGTAGTTCGTTTTAAAGTTACCAGTAGGCTTATCATTTCGTCTTACCCGTGATAGTAACACAATACTGGTAAGATGGTTGGCCAAAGCAATCCTGGAATTAAAACATGCAACAGCTTTTGGCACTTAGGTATGACCAGGTTACCTACTTTCTGTAAGAGGGAAAACAGAGGGACAAAATTGGGTCAGTGGCACTGGCACTACGACATTAAGAGACGCCTAATCTCAATTTGAGACATGACATGTATTCAACAGTTTGTCAAGAGCAGGCATTTATATTTGAGGATAAGATATTAGTTCATTACAAAAAAAGCTATATTAGTTATCCTTTTATCCAGCAGGGTTGGTAGGACAATTAATTCACTCACATGAAAGTCACAGTCAAAAGTTTGAGCAAGTAACCAAAACAAAACGTAGAAACAATCAAACGTATGCCACGAAAAAAGGCTAAACATTTGCGGAAAAAAAGATTAAAACGAAACACAGCTTAAGCCACATAGATTTCTCCGCACACTGATCTTGATTGATGTGTAGCCCATATTAGGGCAAATACAACAGCAAACAAACGATGTCCCTGTGGATACAGGGCCCATGTGTACACACCTGTTAACTCTTGAGTGCCACTCTTGTGTGGAGCAGCAACAAAGGATGCGGGGTGCTGTAAAACAGTCAATAGCGCCCTCTTTTTGATGTTCACCTCGACGTGACCCCCTTATGTGCTGGGGCATGACCATTTCACAGGAAGAATCAAATGCCCTAAGAGCACAATGCAGAATGAGTGCGGATGAGAGCGCCACCACCACCTTGCTATTAAGCCCCAATAAAATGGCTCAACCCGGAGGCTAATTGAGGGCTCGTGCTGTAAGGAGAAATTGAAGGCATCTGCTGCATACCGCGGTGTGTAGCCGCCTGATGAGGCGAACTTCCTCTTTAATCAAAGCCTATCTTAGAACAACACAGAGGGAGGAAGTTAACACAACTTACTGCCCTCACCACAGGTGTCAGCAGATGGTAGGTTTTTTTGGGGGGTCTTTTTGTTTGTTTGTTTGTTTACAGTGTATCTTGTTTATTTCGAGAGAGCAACAGTATTGTGTGGCTCTGCACACAGTCAATCGCCTGTATCCACACTCAATGCTCAACAATAAATCTTTTCCAACCCAGTCGGTCATGCTTTGCTCAAATTGCTTAAATCCTGCACCCAAGCAGAGAAACCAAAAAGAAACAGAGCAGAGGGTGGATAATTGCAAATAACCCAATATTTAGAAGTTCAAAGGCTGCGTAGGGTTTGAGTGATAATTTTGGCTGAAGCCTCACCATAAACACTAATAAAATTAAGTGCGTCAGGGGGGTGGGGTGGAGGAGGGGGCGTGGCCATGCGTCCCTTTGAACACACCCTGTGATCAGTTCCCCCTCTCAATTACTGTATTGTCCACTTCTCCTTTCAGCTGGAAGCCCACCCCCCCCCCCTCCCGATCCCCCCTCCCCCCTTCGGCTTCCCTTTGAAGTGATTATCCCTTTATCTCAAGACTGAGCGAGGAATATCTTGGGGGACAATGGCAAATTAAACCCCATATGGAGAGAAGCGTGAATGTCTGTTTGTAGGCTCAGAAAGAAATGAAAAAGGAAAATAAATAAAAAACAGAGAAAGAAATAGAAATAGAGTGGGTGCATCACATAATATGAACGCATTTGTTGTAGGAGTTCCCGATTCCAAAGTAAAAACAAGATGATAGCACCTCGTGTCTTAGTTGTTGATACTTGTGGCAGAGGGACTGTAGTTTGTTAAAAATAAAATAAACACAACTAAGGGTGGTGTGTGTGTGTGTGTGTGTGTGTGTGTGCGTGGTGTGTGTGTGGGGGGGGGTGGGGGGGGGGGTGCAGATGCATAGCAGTGTGGTGGTGGTGGTGGGGGGTAGACATGGTGGGACAGCAGAAGGGAGAGGGAGTGCAGTTGTCAGCAGATTCAGATGGTGGCAGTGAGAGGGGGACAGACTTGAAGAAGATACAATTAGAGTGTGGATTTAACAGGCTTTGAAGTCCGACATGGTGCATAACACCCTGAAAGTTTGAGGAGACAGCTATTCATCTGCCTGTTATGGCACGTTAAGGCTGCTCCTTTCAAATGGACTAATTTGACAAAATAAACTCTATTTTCAACTTCAAAAAAGAAAACAAAAATACTACTTAATGACTCAAAAGGAGGACTGGCAAAAGTGTCAGAAGAAATGAATCTAATGTTTGTCTTTTAAAAGTTGTGGTCATGAAAGAGGATTAGCACAACAACAAAAAGGAGACTGCGGTGAATGAAACCATTCAAGATGAATAGATACTTTCTCTTCCCGCTCCTACTTGCTTTTATCATTTTAATCCTGTTAAGCGGTGGCTGAGAACTTTAATAATCTATAGAAACAATGTCTCTGGAGCTGGTCCTAATCCATTTTGGCCAGGCAAACCTGCGCCGTCTGAAGTGAACAAACATTAATCTATGTTCATGTATTTTCTTTAACATGCTATCGCTCTCTCTCTCTTGAGTTCTTCACGTGTATCACACTATAGTCAAGGCGTTAGCAGAAGTAAAACAGAGCAATGAAAAGAAAGGAAAACAATGATTGTAAAATAGTTTCTGACGGTCCTGTGTAAAATGTATGAACCTCAGTACCAAATCTTTAATATTCTCGGTACTTACTTAAATCGAGTAACATGTTCCAGCACAAAGTCCATGATTAACCATCACCTGTGATTAACATAGCCTTAAAGCATTGCACAAGTCTCTCACTTGAAAGCAAGTTATTGCATGATGCAGAGTATATGCAAAGTGACTGCAGACTACCATCCATCATCATTTGTCCTTCAGGTTATTCTCCGAATTGCAAGAGCATGTTCTGGTGTCCCATACTACGCATTGATGATGTGTGTTTAACCATTTCAGTGGCTCAGTTCATCTCCAATTCAGATTCAGAATCAACTGACCCGGAAAAGGCTTTCATCACCAAACAGCAATCAAATGAATAAATGGAAAGGAAAAATACATTTCACAGAGGTTGACACAAGGCTGAACCCACAACTCCACTGTTAAGAGGTTCTGGTTCTTCTGACGCCGAGCCTGACAGTAAATCTATGCGTGCGTAAAGCAAATCAGTGCTATTGATTGACTGGTTCACTGTCTTACCACCATTTTATATGCTGGACATGATAGTAGCCTAGCCAGTAGCCAACACTGAATAATGAACATTGCAATATCGCCATCTTTGTTAACTGATACTGACAACAATCTACTTTTGGAAAAGTCAACGTGTGTGGGTGTGTGTAGTGTGTGGTGTGGTTAATTCCCCCATGCATTCACACACACACTCACGCGCTAACTCCAACGCTATTCTGAGTCTAATTCCATTAATGAGATAAAACAGACCCACATGTGTCCAATAAAGGGACTTGCCCGTTACAGTAAACGACAGCGCTCAGCGTCTGTGACCTCAATGCCGGCCAGCTGCACATTGTTCCCAAAGCTCCTGGGAGAGTTTCGGAGTTCAAAAGTAAAACTGAAAGATAAAAGCGCTTTGACCCTGTTACGGGACATTTCCCAGTGCCATGCTGCCTTGTCAACAGGTGTGCGAGGGGAGTTGCCGGCTTCAAAACCCTTCGTACCAGATCAGCCAGCAGGAAAATCAACAAAGCAGCGCGGCCAACAAGCACCTCGCAGACTGCTCTGACAACCAATAGGAAAACATTCCCACACAAGAGGGAGGAGGAGGGGGGGAGTAAGAGTGAGAACGAGAAGGGGAAAGGAGGGGCATTGGCGAAAGACACCTTATTAGGGACTGAAAAACAAAGATGAATCAAAGTAAACAAATGAAAGAACAAAGCTGAGTAGAAGGTGAACTTGCAGAGAGAAACTTGAGAAAGAGACGGAAGTGACAAAAGAAATGCAGAACGACGGCGGTGAATTTTCTATTTGGGGGGAGGCGAGAAAAAGAAAGTTTGACAGTGTGAATGACATCGCATTCCAACCGACAACAGTAAGCATTATCCACCTGACAAGAGTGATGTAGGAGTTCACCAGTAAGTAAAAAAGCTTACCCACACCCCAACCAACTCCCTCACCCCCCCTCCCCCATCCACCCTCCCCCGCCTCCTTTCAAGTCAAGCAGAGCTCTCCAAGCGAGAGGTTATCACTGGTCGCCCTCAGCCCCTGTTGAAATGTGTCAACAGAGAGGAGTGTGAACAGAGCATGCTCCCATGTTTGTCCTCCCACACCTGGACTTGATGAGAAGGGTGTGTAGAGAAAGAGAGAGAGAGAGAGAGAGAGAGAGAGAGAGAGAGAGAGAGAGAGAGAGGAAGAGAGAGAGAAACAGTGAGAGAGGGAGAGATGGTGAAATAGTAAGAGAAAGAGAGAGAGAGAGGGGGGGGGGAGAGAGAGAGAGAGAGAGAGAGAGAGAGAGAGAGGGGGGAGACAGATAGGGGTAAAGTAAACCTACAATCACACGTACACTCCGACAGCCCCCGGATACGTGAGAGAAGGAGAGAGAGAAAAGGAAGAGAGAGAGATAGAAATAGTGAGAGAGGGAGAAAAAGTGGAAGCGAGTGGGAGAGAGAGAGCGAGAGAGAGAAACAGTGAGAGAGGGAAAGATGGTGAAATAGTGAGAGAGAGAAAAAGTGAGAGCGAGAGAGCGGGGGAGAGAATTAGAGAGAGAAGAGGAAGAGAGAGATATAAATAGTGAGAGAGGGAGAGAGAGTGGAAGAGAAAGAGAGAGAGAGGGGGAGAGAAAGAGAGAGGGACAGAGAAGAGAGAGAGAAACAGTGAGAGGGAGAGATGGTGAAATAGTGAGAGAGAGGGGGGTGGGGGGGAGAGAGATAGGGGTAAAGTAAACCTAGAATCACACGTACACTCCCACAGCCCCCGAATACGCCCCACCGCCCACCCTCCAAATCCCCACCCAACCAGTTTTTTAACCCCTCCTCCATCTCTGCCTCCCACCCCCACCCCCCCCCCCCCCCCCGCCCGCCCCCCTTCTCAAAGTAAAATCTGGTACCATAAAATGTAAAAGTGGGTAAAACAGCTCCGCCCCGGCCTTGTAGTGGAGTTTGTTTTAAAGTGGAAATGAGGCTGATGCCGCGCTTGGCGATTAGCCCCGCGGCTAACATGAAAGGAGAGGAAAAGACAGCTGCTAATTTTCTCCTTTGACCTTTGGCTCCCGCTGGTATTTCATACAAACGCTGATTTATGGAGGAGCCTCACAGCCCAGTGCTACCGGTGGGATTACTGGGAGAGAGAGAGAGAGAGAGAGAGAGAGAGAGAGAGAGAGAGAGAGAGAGAGAGAGAGAGAGAGAGAGAATACAGTGGTAAGAGAGTGAGATAGTGGGAATCTTTTTCATTATACTCACATTCTCTGGATGCAGGTTATTTTTTTTTTCTTCACTAGATCACTTTTCATTTATGGCCGCTCAAATTCTGTCCCTGTCCTTCTTTCTCGATGTCCCCTTGTCCCGTCCTTCTCACTCTGTGTCTTAATCTCCTCTTCCACCCCCATATCATTCCATTTACCCTTTCAATTGAAATTGGGTATTACTCGGTATAGGAGGAAATCTTTTTTTTTCTCTCTCGCTGTGGCATTGCCTAATGTGGTGCTCACTGCACCACATGTCTCTGTCTCAAACTCTGGCTCACCTGTCATGGAGAAACCCAGTAGCAATTAGGAATAAATTATATACACACCCGAAAGCTTTGTCTGCAGGGTGATTTTCATCAAAGGGAATATCGGGAACACGTCACGCTTGGATGAGGGATGGAAGAAGATGGCCCTTGGGGCTCCCAGGGACCCAGGAAGTTCCCCGGTTGAGTTCTCTTAATTCTCCTTCTCTCAATCCCTCCTTTAGCTCTCTCTCTCTCTCTGTCCACTATTACGCTTACATTGCCCAGTCATTGTCTCTCTTTAGCATGCCAAGGTGTGTGTGTGTGTGTGTGTGTGTGTGTGGGGGGGGGGGGGGGGGGGGGGGGGGGGGGGGGGGGGGGGGGGGGGGGGGGGGGGGGGGGGGGGGGGGGGGGGGGGGGGGGGGGGGGGGGGGAGCAGCCAGCCACAGCAGAGCTACCTTTACACACAGTGGGTGGCCGTTGCCTTGTGGAACGCTGAGCTGTTTTTGTTGTGAAATGGCCAAACAGTGTTCTGTGTTCTACCACAGAAGGACTGGTTGTAATGGGAATAGTCAGTGGGGGCATCCCATATGTGTGTGTGTTCCGGAAAACCCAAAATCAAGACACTGTTCTTGGAAAAGGACTATGAATAGTTGTTATTGCAACTAAAAAATGTCTGTGCTTTTAAAAAGCTTTTAAGAACAGAAAACAATCAAAATACACATAAAGCATTCTCAATCTCAAATAAATCTGCCGAGTTCAAATAGATCCACGATTGTAGCTTCAGAAGTGGATTCACTCATTGAAAAGCTCCTCGGCCATTCCTATGTATACACTTACTGCCTTAGTGTCTAGGATCCAGCAGGGAATATGAGTGGAATCGTCTCAAGGACCAGGAGCACTTGAAAAAGGCCTAAGTACATGCTAGTTTAAATAGTAACACTGCACTTTGCACCCATCACTCTTTCTACAGCAAATGCCCTCTATGGCTCTCACTCACTGAGCAACTGAAGTTGGGCTGCTGACATTGAGGCCAGTGATGAACCCCCCCCCCCCCCCCCCCAGCCCCCCCCCGCCTCACCCCACCCCAACCATGTCCACCATGGCTCCCCCTTTGCTGCTGACCCCCTTCTGGAGCGCGCACACACACACAGCAAGAATTCCACTCACATTCCAAATATCACTCACATACTAATTTCCACACACACATATGCATGCATATGCACACACATGGACTCACATACGCACACGTACATATGCACACACACACCCATTCATATGCATGCATGCATGCACACACACGAGCACACACACACACACACACACACACACACACACACACACACACACACACACACACACACACACAGAAACAGACACACACACAGAAGCAGACTGTGATTCATTTATTTCCTCAGCACCTTTTGTTCTCGCCCTCTGGGCTTCATTCAGTCTAAGCCGGTCATTAGCTGAATGATTACAGTGGGAGAGAGGGCATCTATTAAACACGGGTGTGTGTGTGTGTGTGTGTGTGTGTGTGTGTGTGTGTGTGTGCGTGCGCGCGCGTGCGTGTGTGCATGTGCGTGCCTGTGAGTATGTGTGCGTGCCTGTGTGCGTATCAATCAAGCCGGAGTGGGTGACGACAAGGAGCTGTTTATCTTTCTCATGAAAGGGAGAGGGATCAAAAGCGGCTGGCCAACCAGCTGGACCTTCAATCACACTGGGACAACATGACTTCAGTGCCCATGGCCAGCTAATGCCACACACTAATGACAAGTGTGTGAATGTGTGTGTGTGTGTGTGTGTGTGTGTGTGTGTGTGTGTGTGTGTGTGTGCCGTGCGTGCGTGTGTGATGATGTTAAAGCTCTTCTGGAAAAAAAATATGTTTTAATACTGGTTCTGGAGATTAAGTTCTCCGTTGCCTTTGAATGTCTCAGCGGTTGTTTGGGTTTGCTGTGCGCTGACAGTGGCTATGGAGGAGTGGTCGCCTTGTCCGTGGAAAGTCTTCACACGGCAGAAAACATGACATTCAACGACATTCAAGTTCGTTCGTACATTGTTCCCCGCGATATTCCTCCTCTGGTATGCGCGTCCTGAGAGCTGTTCTTATGAGTGACGTGTATCGTGTGATTTCGTTTGTGATGTTCTCGTCTCATTATAAATGTATCATGTGGTACTGAGGCATATGGATTTAAATGATATTTGATGTACTGAAAATGCCTGCGGATAAGCTGGATGAGGCCTATTAATGGATGATGTGCATAGATTAAATATTGTGTCAGCGGAGCAGATAACGCTTATAGTAAATCTTGTGATGTCACACTGTATGATGGACATACACCTCATCCTTAAGTAGATCACATAGCAACTCAGTCAACCGCAGAGTTACCCAGAAACCCCCAGGATCAAGGCACTTACTGATTGGAATGAAATTGGGGGTATAAGCTGAAACCAGGGGGAACAAAATGTTTATTTTGGTCTTTGAAATGAGGCCACAACAACCCCAGATAAAGCTACTTACCATCCGCTGTCTCTAAGAGCTGGTGTCCATTTCAGGGTCATATTCCCCTCCACCAGCAAGAAAATTCCCTCCCCTCCTGCAGAAAAAAAAACAAAAACAAAAACGTAGTTATTATGAGTAGATGGACCAGAAATCGCAAAAGCTATGCTCTTCATAAACCCCACGACCGTTTCTAGTATGGCAGAACCACAAGGATCGTGAAACTTGATGTTTCAGCCATTTTTTGTAGTTACTCCATTTCGTATTGTGTGTTCTTAACCTGACTTGGAAGTCACTTTGGGTACATAAATGACTTAATGTCAAGGTATGTGTTGCTACAATGAACGGCTTGAACACGCGCCAGGTTTGGTCAGTTACCCACTGAGTCGAGTGATAATTTGTGACATGCTGGCGACTTGGGCACTAAAAACGCCAAGTGTTGTAACAAAATAAATTAAACTAGCACAAGCTAATGTGTTCAGTGCATGTGCTACACATGCAGGGTTAAAGTTCAAGTCGAGCCACATTCTCACCAAGGCATTCCACAGAAATAGCTTATCATATTTCCCTTTCAAGGCTGCGATCAAGCTACACGGTTCCACAATGTCACCCTACTTGCTTTTCGGCCTGGTATATATCTCATCGCTGCTGTTCAAAGAGACACGGGCATCTCACTTGTTTATGTGTGCACCCACACAAGTGTGTGTCCGTGGTTGCGTGGGTGTGGACTTATGTGTATGTTTCAGGCAGTTTGTGGTTTACAACATCACTACAGTGATAACAAAAAGTATCCTGTCAGGATGAGAAACCGACTTTGGGCCTGGGATAATACAGACATATTATACAGGGGAAATCGAGATCGAATTTGTTAGTCGGTTGTGTGTGTATGCGTGTATGTGTGTGTGTGTGTGTGTGTGTGTATGCGTCTATGAGTGTGTGTGTGTGTGTGTGTGTGTGTGTTTGGTTCTATGTCGATGGTAAGGAAATGTGACCCATGAGTCTGATGACCATGGCACTCTCGGATTGGTTTGTTAGCATGACATCAC
>JACYXH010000172.1:1772500-1785000 GCA_026745465.1 Lota lota | reverse complement strand
GTTGTTGTGACAACCGGTCATTAGGTGTCACCGGCGCGCTCTCAGCTGTGGCTTTTTGGGGGAGCAGATGCAAATGGATGTAAATGGGCGCCGGTCGCCATCACCGCTAATGGGGTTCTTCTTTTCATCAGCCTCGCCACCCCCTCCCCCATATATTTATTTATTTATTAGTATTTATTTACTTTCTTATTCGCCAACTCTTCTAGCTTTTCCGCTTGGCTTTCATTTCCTTAAAAAAAAACGATCCCCTCGCCCCACCTCGATTTATTTTTTTACCACCTATTCTCTCGATTTATTTTGCCTCCTCTTGTCTGTTTTTAATCCAAGTTTTGTAAAAAAAAAAAAGTTTGAAATTGTTCACACACAAGCCCAAGCCTGTATCTTTGTGCACACACACACACACGCGCACACACACAGATACACACACACACACACACACACACACACACACACAGAGCACATATCCATCCCCATTTCAATTAAACTCAATGAAGCAGTCGTTTCAAAAGGCGTTTATTCGCCGTTCACCTTTTCCATCATCGTGTTGTTTGTCCTCAAACGGAAAATGTGTCACTTTGTCGATGGCGTCCACAACAGCAGAGGTGCGTGATGATGGATGAGGTTATCAACCATCCCCCCTCCCCCTCCCACCCCAATGCATGCTGGGTAAGAGAGTCTGAGCACAGTCCTGTGGTGTTGTTGGTGTTGATCGAATTTGTTTAAACTACCGCTGAACTGCAGAAACAACTTAACGAAATAGATCGACGCCTACGAAGAACTGATATTGCTGCTCGTGGTATGTGTACATTGCTTAGCATGTTTTATGTGTACTTCTCCCAAAGCCAGACTTTACTTAAATTGTATGCCCTTATTCATCATTTCACAAATATTTTTTGTACCAATCGCCTCTGCATTCCTGCTTCCGTAAATATTCCAACGCTCTCGCAACCGACTCCACATCTCTCCACAGGAACGACTAAGTTGGTGCTTAGCAATAATATGAACACTAACTATATAACATACTGCACTGTTCCCAGGAAAGTTCGGTAAAGCAGGCTAGTGAGATTATCTACGTGGCAGACGGAATCGGCCGGTTGAAGTGCATATTATTTGCATTTGGGAATAACAAGCGATTTCATTCCGAGAGCAAATACATTAAAAAAAATTATGTTGACAGCCACATGACGATTAAGTGTCGACAAAACAGACCAACATCCTTAAAGATGAACGCTTTCGGGATTGTACGACCATTTCATCAACCCTCTTTACTGGAGTGTGTTTCCTTTTCTCTTTTCTGTTCCTTGTGTTGAATAGAAACGGACAAAACCTGCTGCTTTGTGTTCCAATTGAGCCACCAAGGGTGAGCACAGAGACCAAGACATGGAAATGGAGTAAAATAAAAAAGAATTCATAATTCTTTATATATATATATTTTTTTATGCTTGCTCTCATTCCAGGGGGTCAGGACTGATCTGTAGCTCGGGGGTCCATTAGAGGGGATAAAACGCTGGCGTTTTGAGTAAACAGTAACAGCAGGGGATGGGGGGGGGGGGGGGGGGGGGGGTGGTGGGCTTCTCCCTACCCCCTCCCCCACCCTCCTAACCACCCCATGCCCAGAGCTTATTCTTTAATACGACTCAATGTGACAGGTAACACAAGCCCTAAAACCCCCTGCTCTTCGTTCGCTGGAGGTTGGAGGATAGGTTAATAACCTTTATTAACCATTCACTTAATAAAAGTAATTCACAAATAAAATGCTAACGCAGTTGATGACAATGTTGATGTTGATTTGTCTGTCAAATGTTTCTTGAATCGGGAACGATTTGGGCAGCACAAACTCAACTTCAGATTCATTGACATACAAAAGAAGTGAATGACAACGTCATGACAATGTCATAATATTAATATTTCAAGTTCATTATGCCTTTGTCATTGTAATGGTCAGTTCTGATTTAATTTGTTAAAGTATGATATTTGCACTAATGGACGACCACACATATGTTGTTGACAGTGGTATTGTGTCCTCACAAGCACACACACAAAGACACACACCAAGGACACACAAACACACACACGGCACACACTCTAATGGCACACTAATACACACACACTAACATTAACTATTGAAAACCGTGACTGATGTGTGAATTAAGGCTTGATGTGTCTGTTCTGGCAATTCGTCAGCTCCATTAATCCACAGAGTTGGATGAGCCTCCATTTCAAAAGCACATTTCACATCTCCAGTGATGAGCTAAGTCTGCTGTGTCCTCATTGAGTGGATCGTCGGTCCTCAGAACTTCAAGGAGGGAAAAGCTTAATTAAAGACTATTGATTAGACAACCACTGCGAAATTGTCGGCCGAGTAAAAAAAACAAAGTAATAATAATATGGATAATGTCCCTGTTAGTATCCAGAAAAGGTATGTGCTTTATCCCTAGACGCAACAATGCAGCCGTATGTAAATTGTGACTTCGGTGGGATAATTAGATCACTCAGCGTAAGATCAATTGTGGCCATGTGCTACTATAGCCCAGTGCAGTACTCCCATTTGGAGTTGGTTTATCCCCCCACCCTTGCAAACTATTGCCAGTGGCACGGTTGTCTCTGGGGTAAAGCAATAACAAGCAATTACTGTATAACATTTTGTCTTAATGTCGCTGTCGCGTTGGCGCCAGTGCAGAACCACTACAACATTTAACAGCAAACCATGTGTGATCCGTATGGTAAAATTAGTTTTTACATTTGTCAATAATTCGTTAAAAATTTGAGCATGTACTTTTACATATGTGGACACATGTTTGTTTTACATTTTTTTGGTCATGTACTGGACGGGAATCACTGTGTGGAAGGTTAAAGGGACCAGGCCCCTTTGCACAACAAACTCCATTAGAAGTGATGTCCTTGACAGCATGAAGAAATGTACTGCAGAGGGCGCAAATCGGATTTAAAATGTCACGGCCAGAATTGTTACTTCCTATTTCTGGGCTAAAGTGGCCCATAATCAGAAAATAGAGTTTTCTCTTTAAAATATTATGTTTTGAAGGCAGAGGGGCAAGGAGGGAGAGGGGTATTTCAACGAGTAATAGCCAGAGCTCAAAGCAGAGCTTGGTAATCTAATAAATTGATTTGCAGTATCCTCTGAAACTGTGAACTGATAAATGCGTCTGATGTCCCTCCCTGCCCATCCGCGCTGGCTGGCTGTAGCTAGCTTGACATGCTTTAGCGCCTTGACTAAACAATGGTAGCGGCCACGCTAGTTATGCTAACTAAAACTATTCTTGTGCTGCATGTGTTGATCTGGGCTTCGCCAGTGGTCACCAAAGGATTATGGTGGGGCCTCTCGTTATCTGTCTCACTCTCTCCCCCCTAACCCCCCCCCCCCCCCCAACTCACTCTCTCCATCGCTTGCCTATTCTTTGACCAAAAGCATGTGCACACCAGAGACCAGGCATTAAACGTCAGCGCCGCCACATGAAAAAGATCATAAATGGAAGAAGAAGAAATAAAAGGCTGATTATCCGTGTTTATGAACTAGGGCGTTCTTGGGATTGCTGGACAGCTGTACTTCCCCCCAACCCCCAACAAGCAATAAGCGCTCCACTCGGGCTGCATGGCCCCAACAGATGCTGGAGAAGGGGGGGAGGGGGATAGAGAGAGGGGTAGTGGTTGGGGGGTGGTTTAGTGACTTCACAGAGTCCCCGACATAAACGCCATACATCCTCCGGAATATGGAAAATAGAATTAATCTGTGGCCCGTAGAGAGCAACCCAACCGATCCCCCCCCCCACACACACACACACACACACCCAACCCCCCACCCTCATACGCCACCGCCGCCTGCATCCCAGAACCGATTCATTTATACTGGCACGCTTGCCACCCATGAATCTGTTGGGCAAGAGGGGCAAACATACACCACCCTCGCAGGCACATTCCAACACACACACACACACACACATACACACACACAAATCCTCTCAAGCCGTCAGAATGGCAGCACAAAGTGCATCTTGGGATGAACAATAGCCCCTCCCGTCCCGCAGGTATTGCCTTCTATAGTTCTCTTCCTGCTGCCCTCCTTTGTCTCCTGGTGTTCAAGCCTGGGGGGGAGGAGGGGTGGGGGGGATGCAAGGTGGGTACCTGAGACCCAAGCTGGTGTGGATTATCGCACTTGCAGCCAGGGGAATGGCTGGGGGGGGGGGGAGGGGGGGAATTGGCTCCATGTCTAATGAAGTGGAATGAATATAAAATATGTATATTTATTGGTGTTTTCCTTTTTACATTGATCCGTCTTATTTTTTTTTTACTTAAGCTTTAAGACGACCACCTAGGGGATGGGCTGTGATGGGGGAGGGGGGCTTCCCTGGTTCTTCCACAGAAAACAAATACGGTCGACATTGGGAGAGGCTTTAACAAAGTGTCCCTGCTCCGGTTTGGGAACGAGGAGTTGAGTTGCGGAGGATTTGGCTAGTTAAAAAAAAAATACATATTGGCAGGTCTGTCCGTCCCCCCGTCCCCCGTCCCCCGTCCCCCGTCCCCCGTCCCCCGTCCCCCGTCCCCCGTCCCCCGTCCCCCGTCCCCCGTCCCCCGTCCCCCGTCCCCCCTACGGTATCTTGGCCCTGGCAGAACGAATCAGGGATTGGATGGCTGTTTGCCTACTGCTGGTCTCCATTTAAATGGTTAAATAAATAAATGGTTCAGCCTTTTGCTCGCGACCCACTTCAAAACACAAGATCTCCTTTTGCTCCCTGGGGTGAAGTCAGTGAGTGTTTTTGGCTGCGTCGGTGTCACTTCAATATCTCCGTATTATGGTGTGTAATATGAGGAGACTTGTCACTGTTATTCTACCGTTTCACCATTTTAAAGGGGATCCGTCTCACTCGCTTTGTTCTAACGTAACGATTTGCAGAAAAGGTGGACCATCGGTCTGGGATTTATGTTCTCCGTTTGTCCGATTTGAAAGAAATAACATTGATGGTACAACTTCTCCGCAATTTGTCACATCATGCACAAGACGCAGTACCGTAGCTTATGAACATACCGTACCTTAATAAACATGTCACATTACATCATCTTCCGACATATGCTGTGCTTATACGATGACGAGTCTTTGCTTTGGTTGTCCTTGTTGGTAGCATAGGGAGGGTAAGATAATTATATCTCTATACAGGACAGCTGCGTTTAACACAGTATCTGGAGGGGGTGGGGGGTGGGAGTTAGGGTTGGAGGGGGTAGTTACTAAAGCTTGCCCTAATATGGTTCCAGGCTCCCTGTACATCTGCATACCCTGGAGATACCACCCCGCCCCCCCCCCCCCCCCCCCCCCCCCCCCACACACACACACACACACACACACAACCACTCACACATCCACACACTCACACAGACAGACACACACACACATGCCAACATGCATACGCATTCACACACACACACCACACACACACACACACACACACACACACACACACATGTGCACACACACATACCCTGGGTATGGGTTCAGCACTTGGGTTTGGAGCTGGGACAGTCACCTCACACACACACTCACGCACACTCAGGCTCTCGTGCACGGCTCTCGTGCACATGTTGTTTTGGTGGTGATGAATCGTATGTTTCATTCGTTTGCTTTTCCAATGTAAGACTGAGAGAACGCGTGTGTGTGTGTGTGTGTGTGTGTGTGTACAAGAGCTCAAAACCTGTTTTCACACACTACTAATGTAACATTTCACACACACACACACACACACACACACACACAAACAGGGAATATTGAGTTTCAGCTCTTCAAAGACAGGATAATATTAGCTAGCTTGCTCTTCCACCTTTTCACACACAATTACCTTGCTGCAAAACACTCTCCCTCTCCCCCCCCCCCCTCTCTCTCTCTCTCTCTCTCTCTCTCTCTCTCTCTCTCTCTCTCTCTCTCTCTCTCTCTCTCTCTCTCTCTCTCTGTGTGTCTTCCTCTCCTTCTCTCTGAACTGGAATGGCCGAGGCTATAATTACAGCAATCAGTGGAAACATCTCTTCAATGTCCGCGACACCAACTCCGCTTCTAAACACACACACACACACACACACACACACACAGTTACACACTTCGCTAGGGGACGATCGATTTGTGCGCCGGGACGCGTGTCGTGTCGCTACGGCGACCAGCACGGAGATAGGGACAGTTTGGTGATGGATGGGCAGAAGCGTTCCGGGCGACCGGGCTGAGTGCAGCTCAATGCCGGCTGAGCCCCCACCACCGCCCCCACCACCGCCCCCACCACCACCGCCGCCACCACCAGCCCTATTTCCTGTTTACAGTGACCTGTTTTCTGCCCCCCATCAGACTACTGGACAGTTCCCCAGACCCTACAGTCAGACTTGTGGTGGAGGGTCTCATCACACACACGCACACGCACACGCATCAAGGGTAGGATAACAGCGAATTATATATTTCCATTCAACCCTTGTTGATCTCGTTGTGATTAAACTTCTGTTTCACAAGAGAGACATGGCCATGACGGCAGCAGAATACAATGAACCCCAATAAAGCATTAATTAAACAACACACACCACCAGAGAAGAAGACATTATTCAACACAGTTAATCTGGCAGAGAAGAAGATAGACACACAAGGCATAACAGTTACATTGACCTAAATCAGTTTCAATAACAGATTTCATTGCTGTCTTCAATTCTGTCGGAGTGACAAGCTCCCTCAGTTGCATCTTGTTTTGAAGTTCCTTCCACGAAGAGTATTGATATTGTTATTGGGTTGCCAAGCCTGCTGTGATAACCTTTGAACTTTAAGCTACGTAGCAGCATTGAGCACTGAGTTACAAAACACATTGTCAAAACTACGAGTAGTTTTGACAATTGAAACAAATCAAGATGCATCATGGAGAGTCTCGTGAAGACAAAACCACAGAGAAGTAAAACAGTATGAAGAGGAATTATTTCACTATTGACATATTTACTAACAATAGATTTGGAATAGAATAAAATCAGGAAATCAGCTTTTCAGATGATTAGACTTTTAACTTGCAGAGGACAATAAAGAGTTTACTAAATGTAGCTAATTGGCTATCAAACATTGCAATTATGATCATTTAATGGTTTACGTTTTACAGCATGTTTCAGATGTTTAACATCTGTGGCGACCCTGTGGGGCTAGGAGACTGGGGGTGTGTTCCCTGCTCATTAGCCCAGGTCATGGGAGGAGGCAGTGGCTCGTTGAGGACAAGTGGGAGCACCTAGTCAGGTGATCCCGGACTCCGCCCATTCAGGCTGCACCAACAGTCTTCCGCAGCTTGGCACCTGTCCACTTGCTCGGAGCTTCGTCTGTGGCGCGGTTTCCCATTGAATTCCCTTGTTTTGCTTGAGCTACGGTGCTACATAACGCTCATCCACTCATTGCATTACCGACGCCACTGATTTACACAACTTGTTATACTTTCACTTGGTGCTTTAAAAATCTTTCCTTACTTAAGTTGTGTTACATATTCTCCTTCCCTCGTCTCCCTCTCCCGTCATTTGTCATGACCTAGAGCCCGGTCGCAACGCATCTAAGAAGGAATTACAGTTTTAAAGGGGAATTGTCATTCTCTGCTATTTTCTAATATAAGGATGTACTGCTTCATATCAGTGGCGAGTGGTGACTTTTGACTTGAGGCAAGCCTGCCACCACCACCCACACAGACTAGTGATAAGCCATGCCAAATTTCGGCTATAACACTAAGAAACGCTAATTAACATGAAAACAACCCTCTATTCAATTTATATTTCTTGCAATCTAGATCATAGTATATGCAATATCAGGGTTGCTCTACTTTTCAAGTAGAGCATGTGTTCGATTTTTCCTACTTATGCGTTAGAAATGCATCCTTCTGCCATACAGTATTTTGTATAAAAGAACCACTGTAATGTAATGAATGTGATGTTTGATTACGGAGTGGATGTGACGGTCACAGCGTTGGGTGCTGGTGCAAGTATCTGTATCCTAGGAAATGCGTCATTTAGCTGAGGCACTAGGGGTCAGTGTTGCGCGATGTCACGTGATTAAAAAGCTGAGGCGAACTCGGCAAACAACGGCTGTGCATGCACCGCATTCACGGCATATACGGACCGCCTGCAACTGCATCACATGCGTGGTTTGAAAAAGCATGCTATGCCAAATCAACTCCATTTCTGAAAAACATGCAAAGGTTGGACCATTGACATACTTTCTACAAATCAGATCCATAGAGAACGCAAAACCCGGACCAATGCTGTCAATGATCAAACCTATCTGAGTTTATGTTTGATGTGTTTATTTTTTTACAACACTCGTATAAGCTTGTATAATTTGTTCCTTAAATAAGAAAATATTCAGTGTGACGGTTCACCTTTGAGTGTTTCCTCGGTTATTTTCTGCGGTAGACATTTCTTACCCAGAATCCCAGTAAAGATGCCATGACATATTGAATTTCTATACATAATTGGCTTCAACCGCAGCTGTTCCTTCTTATATCTAGGATTTCTACAAAGAGAAGAGGAACGTCAAAACAAACAAGTTTAGGAGATTTACCGCTCATACACATCTCAGTTAGTACATGCGTCATGCCAGTGTTAATGCAATGTTACAGTCAATGGCTATTGCCAAATGTGATGGGTAAGAGGTAGGTCTTTGTCTTGGGAAGTTGGCTCCACAACAAAACTCTGGATTTACTTAAGTATAGTGTGTCTGAATCATCTGGTATTCAGACATGTTTTCGCAGAGACTGGGTAAGTACAGAGGGAAAAGTGATCATATTAATTTCAGTTAGCATTACTTTGCCCTCACTGTAATTCGTCTTTGTCACTGTTTGTTTTAGGCAACACGAAAGAACCGTAATCTCTTCACTTGATACTCTACAAGCTTGTGGGGCCTCCTGATGAACCCTGGCCTAGACAGGAGAGAAATACCAAATGTGACCGAATTTGTCTGCTGATGGTTTTATTAACAACCAAACTGACATGGCAGACCTTGTAGGATAAAGAAATCTTCATCAAAGTAATCTCTTTATCTTCCTCAGCAAAGACAACTGTGTGTGTGTGTGTGTGTGTGTGTGTGTGTGTGTGTGTGTGTGTGTGTGTGTGTGTGTGTGTGTACAATATATTGGGTATAGCGGTTTGGGTTCGGGAGAATAAACAGCCACCTCATCCTCATACCAACTGTAACTCACTCTCCCATGTCTCTCTCTCCCTCTCTCCCATTTCCTCCCCTTATCTTTCTCTTTCTCTCTCTACTTTGTCTCTTTATCTATCTCTCTCCCTCACTCTCCCAAGTCTCTCTCTCTCACTACCATGTTTCTCTATCTCTCTCTATCTCTCTCCCATACTCCCTTACCGACTCGCTCATTCCCCCATGTCCCTCTCTCTCCCCCATGTAGCGACGATAGCTCGTTCTCCCATGTCCCTCTCTCTCTCCCCCATGTAGCGACGATAGCTCGTTCTCCCATGTCCCTCTCTCTCTCCCCCATGTAGCGACGATAGCTCGTTCTCCCATGTCCCTCTCTCTCTCCCCTATGTAGCGACGATAGCTCGTTCTCCCCTTTGACCCCGTCGGATCCCCCCGCTCCGGAGGAGAAGGCACGGCACATTGGGGAAATCAACACAGAGAGGGGGTGAGGGGGTAGGGGGGAGGGAAGGTGAGGAGAGAAGGATTTGCAGATACAAGGGAGAGAGAGAGAAAAAGGAATGAAAATAGCAGCAATAGGTGAAAGATGTGGGGAGACAGAGACTGAGACAGACAGAGAGAGAGAGAGAGAGAGAGAGAGAGAGAGAGAGGGAGAGAGAGAAAGAGACGGAGATGTGGGTAGATGAGAGGAGTGAAGGGAAGGGAAAATTTTAAAAAGGAGAAATACAGAAGGGGTGAAGAGAGAGAAGGGGATGGAGGCACAATATAAACATTTAAACAGACTTTGACACAAAGTAGACGCCAAAGTGTGTATAAGCACTATGTATATATACACGCGTATAAACACTAAATGACAGCAGTTCATGGTCATGTGACCAAGGGCCAGCTTTCCTCTTGACAGCCAACATGTCTGACAAGTTGCCCAATGACGGCAGCCATGCCTCCACCTGGCCTCCTGTCGACCCCCCCCCCCCCCCATACACACACACACACACACACTCACACACGTACACTCACACACATATCCACGCACTCCCACCATTGACGAGAAAATTGTTCCCGTCAGAAAAGCGGAAGGGCCCAGCTGACCCCATCATCATGTCCAACACGATGTCAGCGCGAGGAAAACGGGCAACCTGCCATGCACACACACACACACACACACACACACACACATAAAAAAGCACGTCTTATTGGTGAGAGAACAGAGAAGGTTTTTCGTTGTTTTTGTTCTTTTTGGGGAGGGACGCCTTGCCGTGTGATATTTGATGATGCTCGTTTTGTTGAGCACTCTTCTTTTTTAAGAATTAAGAATTAATTCTTGATTCTAGAATTAAGAATTAAAAAGTCACTGCAAAAAAAAGCAGTCAGCACCTTAGAAAATAGCATGGAACCTTGGGACGATGGACATTTGTCTCTCTGTCTCTTAACCTTCAAGAGAGCAGAGACTAAACCCTAGCCCCTACACCCTAGATCCTATAACCTAGACCCTAAACCCTAGATCATATACCCTAGACTCTAGACCCTAAACCCTATACCCTAAACCCTAGACCTTAGGGACTTAACCCTAAACACTAAACCCCACCTGATGGAGTTCCAAGACATCTTCCTCACACGTTTCCAATTCTCTGATGTCCTGCCCTACTTCCTGTAGGTCTTTTTGTAAAGCAGGAAATGAAGGATCCAGTGCGAGGCCTGACACGTGAGAACGGGGCCGCTCGCCCATTGTTCTCCAGGAGCCCTGTCCACGTCCGCCAATCAACGCTAGAGTATTTAACAACCCCACCCCCCTTGCACCCCCCCCTCCCAGACTCCCTCACCGAAACCCACCAGCCCACACACACGTTTGATGGAATGTTTCTTCCTCTACCTCTAATTATCTGCCCATCAACCCCTCTGACCCTCCCACCACACACACACACACACACACACACACACACACACACACACACACACACACACACAGACACACAAACACTGTGTCCATAAAGTTGGCGTTTTTTTCGCGGGTTTTGACCCATCTCCAGGAATACAAACAAACATGCAGGGCATCTTTCAATTAATGCCAATGTAAATGCATAAATAAATAAATAAATAATGGAATAATGAAATAATGGAATGGGTGGAAAAAAAAGCGGATTTGAAAGAAATGCGTGACAACTCTTGGTCTATGTCAGCCCTGGAAATGAACAGAACAGAACTGTACAAGAAAGGAGAGGAACTATAGTTATTTATGCATGCCCTTTGATGTGGGCGTGTGTGATTGTGTGTGGGGGTGTGTGGGGGGGAGCGGGGGGGTTGCTCTGCTTGTCCAGTAGCACCATTAACATTTTAACTGAAACATCAGATTTGTTAGACGAAAGGGGTTAAGGAGTACAGCCTACACCGAGAGTCAAGAGAAGAGACCGCATGTAAAGTGAGAGAAAGAGGCCCAATTAGAATTGTTTTTACTTCTACAACGTGCAAGTGTGTGTGTGTGTGTGTGTGTGTGTGTGTGTGTGTGTGTGTGTGTGTGTGTGTGTGCGTGCGTGCGTGCGTGCCTGTATGTGTATGTGTGAGTGTGTGTGTGTGTGTGTGTGTGTGTGTGTGTGTGTGTGTGTGTGTGTGTGTGCGTGTGTGTGCATGTGTGTATGGAGTTGTACATCCTCAAAAAGTTGGTTGCGGAAGACCGCGGTAATGCTCATGTCACATAAACTTAGCTCTCTCTAGTGGTAAGAGAGGGTACTGATGCAAGTGAACAGTCTCACCGCGAAAACACGAAAAGACATCGAATCTGACACAAAGGCATTATTACATGCTAAACATGTAAGATGTGAGTGTTTGAAACCAGGTTATATGTATATTAAAGTACTATGTTGACATGCACCTGGGGTGATTATCACAATTAAGTGAATGTTAGACAACACATAAAAAACATATCAAGGGTTGAGCTAATGAATTCCAATGTCTGTTCAAGAATGCCAAATAAAGTCTAGCTAAAATGAGTTGAATACCATAAAGCTCATAATATAGTCATGTAGTCAAGTATTTTAATTCATTTTGATAAGTAAATATTTGGTCAATAAATCTGAAAATAAAAAAGCTGAAATGACAGTGTTGGAATTATTAAACAGTACACAATGAAAAATGTATTTCTTGTCAATAAAACAGTTTGATTGATTACCAAAATGTGTATAATGGCTTGTCTTGGCTAAAGAAAAATAAAAGCATTCATGAAAATATAAGCAGCATTTTACATGATATTTAGCCAAAACAATTAATACAAATCGAACAAAGTTAATAGGCCCATCATCAATTATTCAACCCAACCCAATCATTCAGCACATAAAAAATACACAGCAGTGTATAAGAT
>JACYXH010000172.1:1757500-1770000 GCA_026745465.1 Lota lota | reverse complement strand
GGGAGAGAGAGAGAGAGAGAGAGAGAGAGAGAGAGAGGCGTTCATTTGTGAGCCTTTTTCATATTCAAAAAGTAATAATATTTAGAAAAATAAAACTGAATTAATAGATGAACGAAAGAACGACGAGGCCTCTGGTTCACTTAGGGCCGGGCTGGGGAGAACGGTGATGACAGCCTCATGACCAAAAAACAATCAAATAAAAAGGCAAAATAGAATTAAACGATATTTTATTTTAACTGGCAGAGGGGGAAAAAAAGAAGCAGGGTGAGAGGGGAGGGGGGGGTGGCTCTTTGAAAGTTCCCCCCATCGCCGTGGCAACTTAATCATCATTGGGGTAATTACAGCCAATGAGAACCATTGGAATGGTGGGGAGGGGGTTGTTAGTTATTGGATGTGACTGCCGTTATGTGCACGCGCGCCTGTGTGTGTGTGTGTGTGTGTCGGTGTATGTGTGTGTGTGTGTGTGTGCATGTGTGTGCGTGTGTGTGCGCGTGCGTGCGTGTGTGCGTGCATGCGTGAGTAAGTGCGTGCGTGTGTGCGTGCGTGCGTAAGTGCGTGCATGCGTGTGTGTGGAAGCATGTCCATTAGCAGGGGAGCCGGCAGCTGCGTCCGACCCCAACAAGGTGTCTCTGTAGCTGGGCTGGGCGGTAGACGTTCAAGCCCCTATGTGAATCGATCTGCCGCTGTTAATACAAACTGTTTCAAACGCATACGGATCAAAGACACATGGATTCTCACAGAGCCACAGTTACATTTTAAAACAAATTGAGAGACTTAATCATAACCATATTCTTTTCAACCCTGAAGTAATGGGAGTTTCACACCATGACAAAAACGTTTTTATGAAAGTATAATCTGCCCCAAAATGACTTTAAAATATTGGAAAATACTTTTTTCCAAAAATGTTAGGCTACTGTTGCTTGCTATGAACAGGCTTTGGAAGTAGACAAAATAAAACTATTCTTCCAGAGACACAAACTTACACTAACTGTATTTGTCTTATCTTGAAAAGAGCAGGCTTCCTTCCTCGTGTAATTGAATGAGGATATTTTATGGGCTCTGGCTCAACATTTCTCTCCGAGTTTTTGTTTTTTCTTTCTCCAAATTTGCCAAGTTCTGATGCGCCAAGAATATCTCTGTTTTGGTTGGCTCCAGTGAGGTGTCACTGCAGAGTCGCACGCTCCCATTGGCTGCCATCCCTTGGGACCTTTGACCTCTCGTGTAGAGACTTTATCTCTTTTCTTTTTTTCTAAGTGTAAAGAAGGGACTTGAAACGACTATATTAACTCAGCCTGCGTTTTATACTCTGTCTCGTTTCAAGGGGCATTTTGCTAATTTTATCAAAGGAAATAATTTGTTTACGACCGCTTTAAACAAATTTCTCCATCCTGTGAATCCAAGATGATTCTGCTGGCTAACTGATGATAAGAGTTAAACTCATT
Organism: Lota lota; assembly: GCA_026745465.1. Taxonomy (NCBI): domain Eukaryota; kingdom Metazoa; phylum Chordata; class Actinopteri; order Gadiformes; family Lotidae; genus Lota; species Lota lota. The sequence goes on along the minus strand of JACYXH010000172.1, from coordinate 1,768,558 downwards.
TTCTTCCTTACTGGTAGTAGAATAGTCTTTAACGAGGCCAATGAAACACATGCTCTTTCAGTATGAACTGTTTAAACAAGACACCATTAGGTCTCGTGGCTGCCATCTCCCAAGTCGTAATGGACATTAAACACGCAGATGAAGAAACACACAAGTGGAAATTGAGTTAGTGGGCACTCAGTGGGGGCAAGCATGCTCCATATATTTGCGTAAGAACACATAACTGTCACAAAATCACATGTCTTTATTGAGCGAATCGCATGGATTCCATTTATTCTTCTTAATGGCCTCTGTGCAGTTAGCGCACAGTTTTAAGATAGTGCAGAGACGGACATTGTCGTCATCGTCTCCTCTCCCAGTGTAAGCGAGGACCAGCTTATTCAATTACATTTAAACCAAAAACTGACAACCTCTATTTCCGCTCGCTTTCGGCTTATTATGGCAAGTGGCTTAAAAGGAGGCCATTTTGACACAAAGACACAGGCACACACAGACACACAGACACAGACAGACTTATTTCACCATAATTTGATGTCCAGGAAATCTCTGTATGGACCACAGCCAAAAGAGTCTCTACTGTTCCCACTTTAATAAATAGTGGGAAACCGCCCCCTGCTGGGCAGAAGAGGTATCACATTGTTCTCTGAAGAACGCAGTAGTATTTCAAATATATGTTCTGATAATATACCTACGGTAAATGTTCAGGAATGTGGGAAATGTTGCACGATGGAAATTGTTTCTTCGCCAAATGTCCAATTACTTACATATATACGCCAAATGAGTTCATTGTTTGCGTCTAAAGTCATTTCTTTTGTCATTTTCATGAGAACACATGGTTGTCAAACTGTTAAAATGATACATTAATAAAAAATATCTAAATTTTTAGGTATCCTAATTAACTACATTCATTACACCAGACAAACACAGATATACTGCATCGTTGGAAAACAGTGGGTCTCACTTAGTGGTTGCCTTTACAGTTCAGCCTTAAACCCAGAGATGAATGCTGAATTCAATTTCAACAACATAGCATTGCATTTTTTCAAGTTGTTGCTTTTTAAATGTGTTTTGTATACCTCAAACATTGTCTACAGTCAAATATAATCCTGGTGGTAAAATTAATCATCTTCATACATCCAAATACTGCTCAAAATAGATGTACTAAAATACACACACACACACACACACACACACACACACACACACACACACACACACTGTTTCTCACTCTCTAATTTTTTAATCCAGGTGCTTTGGTTATTGTGGTATCCTGTTTGTTTGAGGTACCCTCTCTAAATGGAACACATTTCGTGGATATAAAATATATTGCCCCAGGTGGGGCCCCAATGATGGGGCATGTTGCCCCAAACATGTACAGACTTGACACTCTAGTCCTCCAAACCACTATCTTATTCACATGATTTTAGAAGCTAACCAACAAGAGCAAACATTTCAGAAAGTTTATTAAAAAGCAGTGAGCACTAGAAACGTTAAAAGCTGCAGTTATTATTTATTTATTATTTGTTTTTGGACATCAAAAGTGTTAAGTCTATTTGTGGTAATAAGTCAGAATCAGAATCAGAGTTGCTTTTATTACATCTTAACGTACAAGTACGCAAGAGTAAAATTCTTAGGCTTGGATCCTCAACAGTCACATAGCAGTATCAATACAAGATCACAATAACAAAGTAAGTAATAATAAATAATAATAAGTAGCAACATCAAAAGTGAGTGCCATAAGTGGCATCAAAGTTCAGAACTGAAATACAGCAACAACAAAAAAAATTGTAAGTGGGAAAACAGGAAAGGGATGTGGATAGCGGGAACATCAGATCATGATGCTGAAACTGAAGCTACATCACCCGACATACAGTGTACATCTGACGGCTCATCACTCAGGACTCATGAACGCCACGGCGGCTGAGACGGGCTAGTTGTGGGTTGTGCCAAAAGGTTCAAGAAGACCAAGGGGGGAGGGGAGGGGGAGGGGGAGGGGAGGGGAGGGGAGGGGAGGGGAGGGGAGGGGAGGGGAGGGGAGGGGAGGGGAGGGGAGGGGAGGGGAGGGGAGGAAGTGTCCTGGGTGTTTGTGATGGGGGTGGGGGGGGGTCGGATGGTTTTTGGGATGAGCAGTGGATTCGAGTGGGGGGGGGAGCGAGATTGGGGGGAGGGGGTGCGCCTTGCATAATTACAATAAATCCAGTTTGACTTAACATTTTGAGAGAGAGAGAGCGAGAGAGAGAGAGAAAGAGAGAGAGAGAGAGACCGAGAGAGAGAGAGAGAGAGAGAGAGAGAGAGCGAGAGAGAGAGAGAAAGAGAGAGAGAGAGAGACCGAGAGAGAGAGACCGAGTCTGTCTGTCTGTTGTTTTTTTTTACAGAAGGCAGAGCCTAAGACGGCGGACTGCTAAGTTAGTTTTCAGTGACAGGACCATTAATCACCAAGCTAATGTAGCCGTTACAATTAGCTGGGGCGGAGTCACTGGGGCGCACGGGCGTATCCATCAGCGGGGCCCGCCGGTCACCATCAACGCCCACGTCATGACGCCCTCCTTCAGGCCCCAGCGGGCTCGGACCACGCCCGGGAAGTTCTGGAATACGAGATGGAAATATCCAGAAACTGTACCGGTTTCCCAGAGACCTTCCCTTGACCGTTGCTTAAATGACAAACATCTCTTCTCCAATGAGCAGTCTACTACCACTGTAATGAACACTGTTCTTATATTATTCCACCTAATGTTACCATGAATACTACTGGTATTGTACTTTTGTTATGCTATTTGTCACAGAGTTTTTTGGTAATCCTCACTCCCAAACTCTTAGAGAGCGCGATGCTCAGCTGACCCAAATGACTGCAATCATTAGGCTTAGCTGTTGGAGCTTTCATCTTTCAATCCTGGGCTGGGGTCAGTGTTCAAAGTTGACACAGGTGGTCGGGTCTACTCTATGGTAAACCCTGAAATACCTCTTCGACCGGATGTATGGATTATTGATAATAAATAGATAACCACTGATCATTAAAAACAATCTCAATATCACTATTCCAAGCCAACGCCATCTTCAGGAAGGTGCAAAGCATGCATTTGTAAAAGTTCACATTTTAAAATCCTTGGGGCCAAATACTACTAATAATTCCATGTTCCGAATCTCAAGCCACACTGTTTCAGAGACGGAAAATGTGAATGGTAGAAAGGACAACATGCAAAGCCTACAAATGGTTGCATTAAGACACATTGATAAACCTCAGCGGAATCATCTCACCATTAGACAACCCCCACTGCTCCCAGCACAGCAATGGAAAACGACCACCTCCCTTGCTTACCACTGCTACTAAACACACATGCACACACAAGCTAAAACATCATCCCCTTGTTGCTCTTTCTGCAGTCATAGAAGTCACAGACAGGCATTTTCATCAGGATTTAGTGCGGGAGCAGTAAACTAATGGATAGGTTTCTGTGCAACTAAAATCAATAGGTCAGCCTACTAGCCTATCTGGCGGACTCTACCAACTGGTAGGCTGACTTGTCCATGTATCCATATGTCCCTAGAGGTGGTGGGGGGGGGGCTTTTCCATCTATCTTGACTTTGTGAGGCCGCTTTTTGAGTTGCGCACATACACACACAGGAACTTAAGCCACACAGAGCAACGTGTATACTTCAGTGTGTGTGTGTGTGTGTGTGTGTGTGTGTGTGTGTGTGTGTGTGTGTGTGTGTGTGTGTGTGTGTGTGTGTGTGTGTGTGTGTGTGTGTGTGTGTGTTGGTTTAGGATTACGTTTTACATTTATTGATAAATACCAGTCTATGTTCAAGTGCTGTCTCCCTTTTTTTATTAATAAAGACGTTTGTTGTGTGTATCACAAAAGGTTTGTTAAACAGACTTATATGGGGATACAGTGTATAATATGGTATTCATGGTGTCACATTTATGGGTGCACGGTTAGCCGTCAGGCCAATTATCCAGATTTTATTTGACTTAGTCTCCCAATGACAATATTATGAAAACATTTATCATTGAAAAGGAATTCTTCTGAATATAATTGCCTTTAAAATTGTTGTATGACATCATGTTCACATAGCCCCCTCCCCCACCCCCCAGTCACCTGCAACCAAACCAAAGTTACCAATGTAATTTTAATATTGGCATCATTGAACATATCCACCTATGGTCTGGTGCTTCATCTCCCGCCATATGACATTTACATCCACATCCTTCTTCTAGCTGAGCAAAACAAACAAACATCCATTGTCATCCAATGTAACTGTGCATCCATCTTGCAGGTCATTCTTCGTTTTATTTGTCTTCTGCTTACCAACAAACCCCACTGGTGGCATTTCGGCCAATTAGGGCTGAGCGTGGCAGCGGGCACTTCATCCATCTGACTTTGAGGCTCTTTTCATTTCCATGATGGGGGTCAAGCAGTTGGAGGGGGCTCATTAATTGCAATAATGCTGGCTTGAGTGAGCAATCAAGACTGCCATTAACCACTTTGGTAAGATATGAAGTGTGTTCTTCGTGGTTCTTCTTACCCCCTCGTGTTTTAGTTTGATCTTTTGGCCCTGCCGCCAAACCGCATCATCTCATTTTGTCTCAATTTAATAAACGTCACAGATATGAGTCACCACATCTCTCTCTCTCTCTCTCTCTCTCTCTCTCTCTCTCTCTCTCTCTCTCTCTCTCTCTCTCTCTCTCTCTCTCTCTCTCTCTCTCTCTCTCTCTCTCTCTCTCTCTCTCTCTCTCTCTCTCTAAGCCACTTCAGATCCCTTTATACAAAATAAAACGGGTTTCCTGTGGCTAGTGTGTGCGCTATACCACCCTATTATTCAAACCGGTGCCAACCTGATATAACCTTGTGTAAAACAATGGAAATATCTTCCAACTACACACCTAACTTACTGGACAGTGGTTGACATAATGTGAAGTTCCGTTCACAAGGCACTTGACATGTTAAGAGCAATGAGACAATGATGATTTGTCCTCATATACAAACAAATAAATATAAATTGCATTGAATTTATTGATTGGTCCGGATGATCTCCTGATCGCTGAAGAGGACCTGAGTGACCTAGAGGGAGCATACATGAAAAGCATGTCTTACAAGTATTCAGGCACTAGTCCATTGAGTGATTTGAACATCAATAAAAGGAACTTAAAATATGTGCTAAACCTGACAACCAACAAAGGGAATTTAGGACAGTTGAGATGTGTGTGTTTTTTAGAGGGATTATGGATATGAGATTCAAAATTAAAATCAGTTTATAATAGCAAGCTAAGGTGCTTTTGCTTTTTATGCAATTAGCAAGGTTTTTGGCGTTATGTGCCAGGGTTTTTAAGTTAGTGCACAGTGTCTCTCTCTGGACCTTTGCGTTAATAATTGAAAACTCTTGTGTGGCAGTTTCCCCTACCACACGCCACCTTTGTGGGCATACTGGGCTGGTTACATGCCACGCAGGTGTTCAATGTCCAAGCTCCCCCGAGTGTGTGTGGATATGGCTGGTTTAACCTGTGCACATTGATTACCTAATGCACCACAGGTGTGCAGCCTCACAGGTGTGCAGCCTCACAGGTGTGCAGCCTCACAGGTGTGCAGCCTCACCCAGCCCCAGAGTCTAATCAGTCTGACTCGGGCCAGGTGAGGCTGCTTATAACAGCCATCAATCGCACACACTACCAACTCTGTCTCTGTGTCTAAGCTTTCCTCTCCTGTTTCTTTCCTCCTGTTATTCCCTTCTCATCACCACTCAACCTCTCCACACACAGTGGTTCAGTGTGTTGTTTCAGGACCATTTAATCATTTGAATCACCCAAATCCTATGCTAATAATATAATGGGAATAATGCTAAGGGCATAATAATATCAAAACAAACATACATATAACAATATAAACAATGTAAAATTTCCATCCATCCACCCATCCGTCCATCCACCCATCCATCAACCAATCCTGGCTTTAACAAACTCTGAACCTCATGCCAATTTCCTGGAATGACAGTGAAAAATAGATGGCCAATAACCCCTCACAGTGAATACATGTGAATACATATCAACCATGAGTGACTCCCACCTCCCAACTGACATGCTGCATTTTTCAACATGACTGATTTCATGTCGTACTCCCCACAATGGCAGAACAAATGCTAAAATAAATGTAGTTGATTTTTTCTGGAAAGCATCAAATGGTTCACTTTATCTCAATCGTGACATGAGACTTCATGCATCATTTGGTGCTATCTTGCTAACTATTTATTTTATTCTACAATAGACCTACATTGTTAACATTGTTACACACTAACATTATGCATGCTGTGGTGAGAATCCGGTGCTAGCCTCAAAGTCAAAAGGTAACTTCAACAAGCTAGTTTGAAGAACATAAATTAATATCACCTTCTCGGAAAGAGTAGAAAATGTGCCACTGACGCAAAACTGGTGTGCGATAGGGGATTCCTATTCGAATTGCAGTTTAGAAGAGACTGGAGCGGGGAATAGCTAACAAGCTAAAGCCCTAATTTCACAAAATGTTCTGGAGGGTAAGTACACCGCCCAATCGATAGCGTTATAATTGTCGGAAATAAAACAACCTTCACTTACAACACCGTGACAGCCGCACTTTGCCTCATTCCAACTGCTCTGGATGCCCCCTTAAGAGGGTCACTGTAACATTCTGCCATTCTCATTCAGTGCTAATCCTCACACTTGAACTTCAAAGCATGCAGCCATTGTCTCAGCAGCGGAGCGACATTGAGGTATAGCGATGCAGGGTTACCGCCGGCAGTGAGAGGGGGCTTAGCTACAAAGTCGACACCAAATCCATATCCATCCAATGTCAATTTGCAGTGTGAACCACTTTGTTCTCAAAGCGAGGGTAATGAACATTCCAGAAGTCCACTTGTAATACCGTCTCTCATTCCATGCTATTCTCATCATATTAAACCCATATTCATATGAATCCACCGGCCGCGGACCCCTCCCCACACAAACACCAGACAATTCACCCCATTTTGCATTCAATCTTTATTCTTCACTCTTCATGGTACCAATGATGGCAAGCCCTCCTGGCCGGTCCGATGGGAGAGATTAATCTTGCTTTGATAGAAATGTGTCAGTTTGGGCAGCGCCGTCTGATCGATGTGATTCATCACTCCGGACAAATGTGAACGCTGGGAACGCAGTCCCGCTGACAGCTCTATTGTGGCAAGAACGTCCCCCAAAATGTCACCTGTTGTACGCCGGGGCTGACCTTCTCATTTTTCTAATTCAATTTTGTTCTCTCTCCTCTCCTCCTCGGCCCCTTCCTCATCATCATCCCAAACCCCCCCCCCCCCCCCCCCCCCCCCCCCCACCCCACCCCCGGAACAGCCACTCAGCCGCTATCATGACCCAGTAATAACAATTACACACCGTGACCAAGGAGGGGGAAAAAAGAGAGGGAGCGAGAGAGAGAAGAGAAAACCTGCAGTTCCCCTCGACTCCAAATCGAAAAAACCAGCGGCGAGCAGTCCTTTTATTAGGCTGCCCTGCTTAAATCAATCTAAATCTAAGCATAATAACTCTCTAATCAGGTACTGAGGGGGGAGAATAATAGGTTGTCACGCTCGAGGAAAAATAGGCAATCATGGAATGTTTTCTTTAATTAGGCGGGCTAAAGGAGAAGGGCAAGGCATGAGCCCTGCACACATTCATCACAGCCAAGGTGGGGAAATTACTTCAATTACTCAGGAACAGGGCGAGCCAGGGGCCCGAATTACCCCCAAAGTCAGAGGAGCGGGAGACGGGGGCCCGTCGCCTTGTTCCACCTCCTCACCAATCCTCAACCTACCCCTCCCATCTGGCTGGAGCCTGAGGAAGGGGGGTAGGGGGGGGGTGTAGGTGTAGGTAACTAAGGACGAGGTAAAGTAGGGATGGGAGAGCGAGAGAGAAAGAGAGAGAGAGAGGCTAGACAGGTTTCAGAAAGGTTTCTTAAATGAACACATGAAGTCAATGTCTGTGAAAACATTTGTGTGTCTGTGTGTTTGACTTTTTGATGCTGTATGTTCCTGAAACTGCATATCAATGCTTTTGTCAATGGCATAATTTAAAGGGATGGCCTTTCTGATCAGATTACATATGTGCCCCTTTAAATTGGTACAAAAAAGAATGGGATGACCTCATTGGTCGTCGATAAGATAGAAAGGGACAGATGGATCGAGTGCAGTAACTGCAACCACAACTATAAGAAGGTGAATAGGCAAAAACGACAAACCATGGAAACTAGAATAGAAATGATAGCTGGATAGACCCTTTTCACTGACGTGTCATCGTTGGACAGCCACATGTGTCGCTCAGAACACAAATTATGTGTTCTAGGGTAGTTGATTAAACTAGTGAAGATAAGTCTACTACCTATGCTCTGGTTCATAAATGGAGCAGACCCATAATCACTGATATGAGTGACACCTATGTTTATCCTACGATGATGCCTCTGTGAAAAGCGTCTACTTCTCATTCAATATATCAATATTCAAATAATTGGATATGTCCTTTAAAGATTCGAATGACAGATGGTCGTTTGACGTTCAACCAAAATAATACATACAGCCGCGAGAGTTGCCATGTTCTAAGTCCAAGTTCTGCAGTTGAAATTGCGCCAATGATTGAAAGTAGCTCAATATTCTTGGCAAGGGACACACACTCCCCCACTGGTCTCCACAGTACTGAATTCACCAGCTATAAAGAGCAGGGGTTCCCCGAGTTGCTAATGCCAAGGACCCCTGCCATGTGCTAAAACCTTGCTAAAGGGTCCCCAGCAATAAATATAAGTGTCTTAAGCCCAAAGCATACAAAGCGCTAATTTCAGTGCATATTTGTAGCCCAACCCTAATAAGAAATTATGATATAATAACAAAGCAAACACATGGCGTGTGAGTATAGCAGGGCTGTGTTTTTTGGATCGCTTCTTAAAGGACCCAAGTCTATTTTAAATATATCGAAAATTGCTGTGCTGTGTGCTTTGGGCTTCACATTTAAATCAGGGGACTAAGGTAGCCTAAATAAAACGGTTTTAAACAAAAGGTTCCGATTTTTATAGTAGCTATATGGTGTTAAGCAAATGTGTAGCCACATCACTGTGAAATGCTGGGGCCCTCCTTTAGTATTGGCCCCTGCCTGGCCCCTACTTAAAAACAACAACAGAGCAGCGATCTCATCACCGCGCGGACCGATGAAGACTATAGAATAGAATCACATGCACTTACATGCGTATTTTTATGTTAACTCCATCCAGCCCCGCTATGCAGTCCTGTAATGTCTCATTAAAGACAACTTTAGAAGGTCCCAACGACGATCCGCACTTTATTTATCGTGGCGAGGGGTGAACACGCTGCAATAAATCAGCGTCATCGTTCATTGTGTCTGATGTACTAACAATTATTCCTCCTCTCATTCGTTCGGGGAAATGATGACCCGGGAAGATGATGGATCCACTTCTTCTTCTTTTTCGTATTATTTATTCGCTGTAGACGCCGTCGTGCCAGCGTTGATGGATTGTATCTTTAAACTGTTATTACACGTATAATGCGCCGCACAAAAGCGACATCTCCAGTTGTCAGCTCTTCTCGCCGCCATCGTGCTTCTCCCGGGAGAGAGATCATTTTTCATTGCGGAGGCGACAGGAAAAGGAGACAACAATATTTTCAGAGAGAGGATTATTGTTTTTTTTAATACTTTTTCTTTTTTGTCTTGTGCTGGGAGGGCGTGTGGTTGGCAAAGTTGATATGTGACGTTACGTTTCCGTTAGGCTAAGCTTTGAGCCTACATGCAACCTTTTTGTCTTGGACGGGCTCCCGTAGCAGTTGTGAAATGTTCATTTTTATTTGTATCGTTCTTATTATTATTGACGCTATTATTGACAACTAGTCCTACAACTACAATGGATAGTAAAGGGACAATGTTACGAGAAATACGAGGACATAAACGTATTGCTCGAGCAAGGACAGGGGGATGATGTCTGTTAAACACACACAAACACATAAGACCCCCGTCACTAACATCTCAGCCTGAACACACACACACACACACACACACACACACACACACACACACACACACACACACACACACACACACACACACACACACACACACACACACACACACACACACACACACACACACACACACACACACACACACACACACACACACACACACACACACACACATCCAGATGGAGTGATCCACTTTCAGATGAGACACACTTGACCGATCAATTGTTACGCTGCCTCCCATCTGTCGTGGGTCGGGTTGCAGAAAGGGGCGGGAAATAGCCGGAAAATGTCCATGGCAAGTTCAGGTCAGAAATTTGGACCAATTATTTGACAGCAGAAGTAAGCATACGCTGTGGGGGATTTCGGTGGAAAATACAACACAAAACACCGTTCAGTCAATACAACTGAATATAATGGGAATTCAGTACATTATTGACCCTATGCCAGGCCTACACTGAGTAATATAATGTGTCCATCATCAACAGTGCAGTCGTCTGGAACATACTCAGAAAGGCCTAGCCATTGAGCGGAAAGTCAAAGACTTGGAAGCTTTTATTTAAAAACATTTTTGTATTATTTGTATTATCCTTTTTTACTGTTGAAATGTTTTTATTTAAGGAAGGCCTAGGGCATACATTTTCTACTCAGAGTTGTTCGGTTCACACAAAGATCCACACAATTACATCAATTAAAAATATTTAAATATTCCTGGATTCTGCAGACCTAGTCAAGACTCGACTACAATGGGCAATGCTTGTGTGTGTGTGTGTGTGTGTGTGTGTGTGTGTGTGTGTGTGTGTGTGTGTGTGTGTGTGTGTGTGTGTGTGTGTGTGTGTGTGTGTTGATACTTACACCAACACCCCAACCCTATTTCATGGGTGCTGCTGAAACATATGTAACATACAACATATATACATATATGTTATGGAAATGATTTCATTCAACATTACATTTAAGTGTTCTCACATGTGTGTTGAAAATGGCCTGTGTTTGGACCCAGGGGAAAACAGAGCAGTTCAACCATTCACTTAACACTAGGGA
>JACYXH010000172.1:1495000-1755000 GCA_026745465.1 Lota lota | reverse complement strand
TCTAAGGCGTGACTTTGGAATGTCCAGCTGTTGAGCCACAGCTGTAATAATGTGTCCTTGATTGGGAGTCGAGGTAAAACACACACGTGCACAGGCGCGCACACACACATACCCACACGTGCACGCACACCTAGATACATACACCCACACAGATAGAGAAAGAGAGAGAGGAAATACAAAGAGAGAGACCAGTTACATGAACACACACACACACACACACACACACACACACACACACTGATATGATTAGCATCCCTCGCCCTTTAAGAAAGTACATTGTGGTCACAAGAGAGAACCTGGAAATGGAGCCAACTTAATTACTGTGTGTGTGTGTTTGTTTTTGTGTGTGTGTTAATATGTGTGTGCGTGTGTATGTGTAAATATGTGTGTGTGTGTTAAAATGTGTGTGTATGTGTAAATATGTGTGTGTGTTTGTATGCATATGTGTGTATGCATGTGTCTGTGTATATGTATGTGTGTGATTGTGCGTATGTGTGTGTAAATATGTGTATGTGTTTGCATGTGTGTGCGTTTGTGCATAACTGGAGACATGAGCAAACATCTCATCAATAAATAAATGTATAGATGTAGAGGAGGTGACCTTGATCTCCTCTGTGGTCATCACAGATCTCTATCCAAAGTATTTGTTACCTTTAAGAAAAACATATGCTATGTACTCACTCTGAGCAGTATCTCTCCAGGTATTAACTACCAACTCATAAGAAAAATTGCTTAATGTTCAGAAATTGGTAATGGAGATTGATGACTAAATCGAGTAATGTTTCAAAATGATTTTAGATTTTCCATCTTTATTAGTTTGTTCTCTCCTGACAAATATAATTTCCTATCAAGCTACTCTAATTACGATCAGTGTGTGTGTGTTTGTGTGTGTGCATGTCAATAATGCCTACAATGAAAAGAGGGATTCTGATTGGCTAAAGTTATACAGATGTTAATGAGAAGGGGTATGCAAATGTCTCCTTAATCGCCCCAATCGGGCTGATGGGTGAACAGCTGCAGCTTGTTAATTAAATTGTTAATTAATCGGTCAGATGATTGGTTTCTAAAAGTGGCAATCTTGAAGATCTCCAAAGATTTAAAATCAAATAAATGTCAGTTAACTCACTATCTACTGCCGGATGAGGTAACACAATAGTGATTGAGCCTATGGCCCACTGATGAACGCCTCTCCACTTTTACAAATGTAACACACTTACACAACCCCGAACGGTTCTTGGAAGATAACGTACAGCCATGCCGACTTGAAGCCCCCCCCCCCCCCCCCCCCCCCCCCCCCACCCCCTCCCCACCACCATTGGAGATGGGTCAGCGGTTGAGCGCCAACACTTTCAGGGCTGTTCTTCGAACAGGTCACGCAATGCGTTTATTGATGCGCGCGTGTATACTGTCGACGGATGCTGATGCTGATGAGTTCCCCTTTACAGTTCATCCCCCCGGGGATCCCCCCTCTCCCCTTCCTCCCCCCAACACATCCAATACCAGCGCTGTAAATGTTCCCAACGAGCGCTTTTCTCTCCACCATTCTGCTCATAACGGTACGGATGTAGGCCGCTGGGGAGTCGAATCAGAAGAGATCATTTTCTTCTCCTTTTCTTTGTCACAGCAAGGAACGGTGGATGACATGGGTAATGCAGTCTTAATTCCAGGAAGCGTTGCTGCTTTATTAGCACTATATTTAGCACTGTATATTTGCAAGTCACCACGACACCACACTGACGTGGGTGGGAGAGTGGGTGGAACGCACACACACATACACACACATACACACACACACACACACACACACACACACACAATCCCGGATTGACGCTTTAAGAGGACGAGCATTACCGGTAGTCGCCAGGCTTTCTGACGGGCAAACAATATGTGCCAAGGTGGGAAATGGATTACTTTTGGCTCGCTTTACGTGGATATAACATGATGTGGATTATAGAATTCAGCTGGGGTCGTGACCCTTCTGTGGCTAGCATGGGGCCTGAAGCCCCCCAACGAGTCCTCACACCGCCAACAACCCCGTGGCTGGCCGGAGGGAAGATTATAACCGCATTACCTCTGGAAGGGAAAGGCCTCATGCACCATGTCCAACCTGTGGTCATGGCTGCTACACACACACACACACACACACACACACACACACACACACACACACACACACACACACACTAAACACACAAACACACACCTCAACAGCTGAGCAGATTGGTTCCCAGATGAAAATGGGAACCAATGTTCAGACATGAGCTCAATCTTGACTAAACTGGTAAATATATTGGAGGTTCTGAAACACTTAACAACTGCTGAATGAGGCTTTATCTACCTCAGCAAACTTTGACCCCCACATGAGGTTTACCATGAGCACTAACAATGTGCAAAAGTACATGGAAATTACTGAAACAGAAATGCCTCTTTTTTTTTTGCTGGTTAAGCTCTATTTGTCCTGCTTAACAAACTGCTTAGCAAGACTTACTGGTTATATAATTCAGTTATACATTAAGACTACATGAAGCACTGTTTAATTTCCCTTAAAATAATTTTCTTGTGCTTTTGCAAATTGTTAGTATTTAGTACTTAGTATGTATGCATTAGTACCATGCATACATTGGGGGTTCCAGCTGTTTGTTTAAGTACATTAACCTTGTCCTTGTTATGCAGTGTTTTTTTTTAGAACCACCAAAGCTTGTGACCACGGGGACGCAGACCAGGAGCGTAGACCGACCAAAGACATCTGTAAATGTCATAACAACCGTAAGCAGCATAACTGGGAATATGAATTGGTTAATTAGACATTATAAATATATTATTATAGGCTCATGAGTCATATCATGAGAAGAAAAGCTGATCATCACATGATGTGTTGGATTAGAGTCAGACCAATCTGTTGTATTTCACAGCATGTCTGTGGAAGCAAATCTATGCGTATTGCAGCGTGCATGCGTCTGTGTGTGTGTGTGTGTGTGTGTGTGTGTGTGTGTGTGTGTTCAGGATGCATGATTGACAGTCAATCTGTCAATCTGTCAGAGCTTGACAGATTGACATCTGTCAAGCTATGTTGACATGATTGACAGAGGTATATGTATATATATATGTATATATATATATATATATAGAGAGAGAGAGAGATGAGGATTGCAAAGACAGGTATATATATATATATATATATATAGAGAGAGAGATGAGGATTGCAAAGACAGAGGTATATGTATGTATATTAATATATATATATATATAGAGAGAGAGAGAGAGAGAGAGAGAGAGATGAAGATTGCAAAGACAGGTATATATATAGAGAGAGAAAGAGAGAGATGAGGATTGCAAAGACAGAGGTATATGTATGTATATTAATATATAGAGAGAGAGAGAGAGAGAGAGAGAGAGAGAGAGAGAGAGAGAGAGAGAGAGAGAGAGATGAAGATTGCAAAGACAGAGGTATATATATCTATATATATACTGTGGGGCAAAAAAGTATTTAGTCAGCCACCAATTGTGCAAGTTCTCCCACTTAAAAAGATGAGAGAGGCCTGTAATTTTCATCATAGGTACACGTCAACTATGACAGACAAAATGAGAAAAAAAATCCAGAAGATCACATTGTAGGACTTTTAATGAATTTATTTGCAAATTATGGTGGAAAATAAGTATTTGGTCAATAACAAAAGTTTCTCAATACTTTGTTATATACCCTTTGTTGGCAATGCACAGGTCAAACGTTTTCTGTAAGTCTTCACAAGGTTTTCACACACTGTTGCTGGTATTTTGGCCCATTCCTCCTTGCAGATCTCCTCTAGAGCAGTGATGTTTTGGGGCTGTTGCTGGGCAACACAGACTTTCAACTCCCTCCAAAGATTTTCTATGGGGTTGAGATCTGGAGACTGGCTAGGCCACTCCAGGACCTTGAAATGCTTCTTACGAAGCCACTCCTTCGTTGCCCGGGCGGTGTGTTTGGGATCATTGTCATGCTGAAAGACCCAGCCACGTTTCATCTTCAATGCCCTTGCTGATGGAAGGAGGTTTTCACTCAAAATCTCACGGTACATGGCCCCATTCATTCTTTCCTTTACACGGATCAGTCGTCCTGGTCCCTTTGCAGAAAAACAGCCCCAAAGCATGATGTTTCCACCCCCATGCTTCACAGTAGGTATGGTGTTCTTTGGATGCAACTCAGCATTCGTTGTCCTCTAAACACGACGAGTTGAGTTTTTACCAAAAAGTTACATTTTGGTTTCATCTGACCATATGACAATTCTCCCAATCCTCTTCTGGATCATCCAAATGCACTCTAGCAAACTTCAGACGAGCCTGGACATGTACTGGCTTAAGCAGGGGGACACGTCTGGCACTACAGGATTTGAGTCCCTGGTGGCGTAGTGTGTTACTGATGGTAGGCTTTGTTACTTTGGTCCCAGCTCTCTGCAGGTCATTCACTAGGTCCCCCCGTGTGGTTCTGGGATTTTTGCTCACCGTTCTTGTGATCATTTTAACCCCACGGGTGAGATCTTGCGTGGAGCCCCAGATCGAGGGAGATTATCAGTGGTCTTGTATGTCTTCCATTTCCTAATAATTGCTCCCACAGTTGATTTCTTCAAACCAAGCTGCTTACCTATTGCAGATTCAGTCTTCCCAGCCTGGTGCAGGTCTACAATTTTGTTTCTGGTGTCCTTTGACAGCTCTTCGGTCTTGGCCATAGTGGAGTTTGGAGTGTGACTGTTTGAGGTTGTGGACAGGGGTCGTTTATACTGATAACAAGTTCAAACAGGTGCCTTTAATACAGGTAACGAGTGGAGGACAGAGGAGCCTCTTAAAGAAGAAGTTACAGGTCTGTGAGAGCCAGAAATCTTGCTTGTTTGTAGGTGACCAAATACATATTTTCCACCATAATTTGCAAATAAATTCATTAAAAATCCTACAATGTGATTTTCTGGATTTGTTTTCTCATTTTGTCTGTCATAGTTGACATGTACCTATGATGATGAATTACAGGCCTCTCTCATCTTTTTAAGTGGGAGAACTTGCACAATTGGTGGCTGACTAAGACTGCAAACACAGAGCGATTCTGGAAGGTTCTATAGGGCCCTAACAATGACGAACACTTGCAAACTATTTGCAGTGTATTTAACTGTCCTTCACTCCAGGCTCCAGAAGCTTCGGAACGCATCGTTTCATTCTGCCAACACAATCCCCATGCAGCTCATAGCTATTTGCACAGGTTACACTCGCCGACACACACAAAAGACTTTAGTCCTGTCATCTGAATCTTTGTCTTATTTGCACATACTACAGATATAACTGTAATTTTCACACTTGCATCAAAACATCCACACCTTCCTGTGCATTCTACAGCACAACCCAATGATTACCGACAGAAACAGAAAGTGTGTCTTTTTTAACAAAACAAAAAGATAACAACGCTTAAACATATATATTCTATGTATATTGTGTCAGAGAGTTTGAGGAAAATGCAAATCATGGTTTGTGTTGTTTGTTCGATTTGGCCGATGATGAAATAATATAACTTGGTTTTCAACATAGGAGCCTTATAATCTGTCAGCAAGTGAAATGGAGTCAAATGAAATTAAGATAAAATAACTAACACTTTTCTGCAGCTCGGCATTGTGTCACTTGTTCACCTGAGCAGTGTTTTCAGAGCTCAAGGGAACGGTCACAAGGTAACTACATTCTTTTAATCACATCAGAGAAAGACAGACGCAGAGAGTTTGATTAATGGAGAGTGAAGGCAAAATAGACAAAAAAGAGTCAGAGAGAGAACGGAAAGAAAGAGGGAGAGAGAGAGGATGACCAAGAAGCAGACAAAGCAAGAGGCGAAACGCATATAAAATGTCACGACTGACAAACATGAAGGACATGAAGATGGTGTTGTTTTGTCATTTTGTGCAGTGAAAATGTCTCATAAAAGTTAGACCTGCAACCGTCTATCCATATTCATTTAGTTCCTGATACAACAAAAAGAGAAATGCATAATGAAGTTTGAAAGCATTTTAGTCACATTTTAACTCATGTTCCCTAAACAGAGTTGGTGTGTGCATGTGTATGTGTGTGTGTGCGTGCGTGCGTGCGTGCGTGCGTGCGTGCGTGTGTGTGTGCGTGCGTGTGTGTGTGTGCGTGTGCGTGTGTGTGTGTGTGTGTGTGTGTGTGCGTGTATGTGTACTTATGCAGTTACATTTGTGTGGTGTCATGTGATGCATGATTGACAGATCTATACATGATTCCCTCCTGTGTGCGAACATGTTTGAGTGTTTGTGCATGTGTGTGTGTTGCGTTTGTTGGCAAATGTATCTAACATATCTGTGTGTCAGACACAGAAGGACTACTGCTGCGACCTCAAAAGGCCTGAACAACTGGTTTGTCTGTGGTTTACGCAGTGTTGGGTGGTGTATAGGAACTACAAACCATGTCCTCATACATTGATTATCCTACATATCGATTTAGAGCTGGATGCTTTTGCATAACGGGACAATACAATTGACGTTTTTGAGGCCGTAAACACAACCGTAAATTGGATATCTGGATAGTGTTTGCGTTATGATTATTGACAGAAAATGGCAGTTGATTAATCTTTTGATGCGCTGATAGTAGGTGCAGCATACAGTATGTGGATGTGACATGATTTTGGTTATGTTCAAAATATCTTCTTTTTTTATTCGTTTTTGCTTTTAGGGTTTTCTTTGTTGTTGAGAACTACTGGTTTGGGGAGATAACTAGGGGAAATAATTCAAAGTTAAAATAAGGGGCAATTCTTTGCCTGTCCGGTGGCCACATAATGAGGTACTTTGTTTTTACTTTGGGGAAAAGTTTGAAACGAGCGCCAAATAAACACCGGCTTTTGGCTTGTCTCTAAATACAGCTGGGCACTCCCCAACACCAATGCATTCTTGTAACGCCACAACACTTTCTTCCGAAAGGCTTAACGTCTTTATCCAATGAATGTGGATTCATTACAGTCACATAGGTACTGCAGGCAGTGCAAAAATGGACGTCCTGGGAAAGAGCAAGGGCATGCAAGCATTATTAATGAGGCACTTAAAAGGAGAGCAAGAGAGAGAGAGAGAGAGGAGGGCAGTGCTCAAGCATTATTAATGATATACTTAAAGCGAGGATGAGAGAGAGACAGAAAAAAAGTGAAGGATGAAACATAAATTTAATCCGTTCAGAAAATAAAAGGGACAGAAGAACAACAGGCTGTTGGAGAATGAAGGAGGAAGGAAATTTGAAGTTTAAAATGAGATAGGAGCAGAGAAAGGTATGATGGTGTTTTGAGGGTGGGGGGTTGTTGAAAAGAAAAATACCAGAAATGGACCAGAAAAATGAGTGATAGAAGTGATAGACAGAAAGATAAAGGTGATAGACTAAAATAGATGCATGGTGAAGATAAGATACGAGCGTGTCCAAAAAGCAACATTTACCGCTGCCTTAACGGTTCATCCACCCATCCACACACAGGGGGGCCTTCACACTGCAGGTGTCCGAGAAGGCTAACCCTCTCGCACTCACTCAGCAACAATAATGGATGAAAAAACGAGAGACAGTTATATATATCAAGTTAAAAAAGTAAAACATTGTGTAAATGTGTATCTCACTAACCAAGAGATCTGACTCCACTTAGTAGCTAGCTAGCTACTAAAGAAATTGGTAGAGAAAACAACAACGAAATAGTGGAACGTTTAAGGGGACATTGCCAACATCTAACGTGACACAAGATAAGCCATTAGATAAAACATTTTTCGCGTTCATCTTTGTTCCACTTTGCCCCGTGTAATTGATAATCAATACAATCAAAGTAGGCGGTTCCTTTGAATTCTGAAGGGATGTATTATGTATTTAATAGAAAAGACTAGTATTGACCTGCATGTCAGACGTGGAAAGAAAATGCCTTGGCACTGACAGGCTGAGACTGAAATAAGATGTTTTAGTACAGTTATGTGTAAACACTTAACAGGCTAATATTGTAAGCCCTATAAGTGCCCCTGTTTTAAAGTCTCACATTGAATAGCCATAGACCTTGTTAATAACCATATATGGCATCGGCACAACGGTTGCGGCACTTCCGATAGAAACAAGTTAGGGCCAGTTGTTCCTAATGAGGAGGCCGCTCCCAGCGCTTCTAGTTGAAAATATCTGAACTTTTCAATAAGGCACTGGTGACGTCACTGCCTGCTCCTTTCAGGCAACCAATCATATAGTAGATGGGGCGGGACTCGTCACCCTTGAAAACAAGAAAATGGAAGAGAAACTTGTTCTCGCCGTGTCCGTCTATCCGGAACTTCACGATATGTTAAGTGTAGAAAATCATAAGGAAACTACGAAACGCCAGTCTATATAGACTGATATTGTACAATGTTAAGAGTGTTGATATGTTGTCATAGAAACAAAACCTTTGACCGCACCAACGCTTCATCCCAGCGCTCCATAGGGCCCTGCCAGCACTTTTCTTCCAGAAGAAAGCGCAATGTGGACATGAGCCCTTGGTGGGACTAATTGACATAGAACGGTTGTTCGTTTGTAGATTGTGACACACCAGCAGAAATTAGAGCCATGGTGACTTCACTTACGAGGTCAATTGCCAGCCATTTCCAAATCCCTTCGTGAGCCTGCATCTGAGTAGAAAATTCAAATTGACGTGTGATCAACATGACACTTGCTGTTCAACATAAAACCTTGTTGTAAAGTAGGGGCCATTAAGTGTCTTGTGCTGCCCTTGGTGAGGCAGCTTGTCCAATTCTCTCTACACTTTTAAGGCCGGAGCATAAAAAAGAGGAACAAACTTTAATTAAAAATTTTGCTTGTGTGAAACACTGTTTCCAGTGTATATAGTTTAAAATAAAATACATAAATGAGTTCTCATTTTACTTATGGTTGGAAATAGAAAAGTTGAACGCACACAAACATACCACAATGATCCAAACATTTCAGTACGTACCATACGACCATACTCTCCCTAACCTCATGGCCACTCTATGACCAAGCAATAGGCCTCGTCATAGGAGCATCAGCGTAACGTCTAGACTGTTGAAGGTCCTTCGACACTTTCATAACTCGCCTCTCATCTCTCTAGCCATTAAAGGTGTCCCCGTGTAGACCCTATTGAAGAGTTCTCTTTCATCTTAAGCTTACGTTTTGAACAGAGATTCAGGTTAATTAAGGAGCAGGCAGGGGTGAGGCACCTTGCTTAAGGATGTTTACAGGATGCTGCTTCCATCTTTTGAACGGCTATCAAAAGATCACCTGCACACCACACACTACACAACAGACAGTGGTGGAAGAATATGGGCTATTTTAATGCCTTTAAGTTTGTGCTTGTAAAGATATTTTCTGAATTTGTTAAACAAAAGTTGTGAACTATTAAGACAATTATGTACTTGCACACATATTTTGTACTGGTAAAGATATGGAGTTGTGCTGTAAATCTCTATTTACACGTGCATTAAAAAAGGTTTTTTCAACGTTTCTGCTACTTTGCTTTGTCATGTCGATCTCGCTTTCCAGATGCTTTTGACTGACTGATAATCCTACTGAAGATATCAATTATTTTCAACGGGAGACAGAGCTGATTGGTTAAGACATGATTGATCGATAATCCAGCTAAAGATATCAATCCTTTTCATCTAGTAGGGGAGACTGAGCAGATTGGTCACGATAGAAAAAGGTTGACACATTTGGCCAGTGGTTTATTGTGATGGATGTGTAGAGCCACGTTGGGCAAGGTGTTGCTGTCCACGTCTGAGAGAGGGTTAAGCTTCTCGGACACATACAGTATAACGCCACGGTGTGTGGCACATTTAATGTACAACATCGCCCATTATTACGCTCCTACACAACGACGGTACTACAAATATATAAAAAATGGGTCGTAGCCATGGGGACAATACATCCCCCTCCTTCCTACAACTCTTAGCCCAAAACTAGCCCAAAACTAACTATAAACATCAAAGTGGTAGAATCCGAGTTGAAACAGGGTGTTCACTTACATTTTAACAATATAAACACTTAAATAATGACAATGGTTGAATTCAAGAAGCGCTGAACTATAGTTTAGTCTGAAGTCATTTGGAAGAGTATGGTTGATGGGATGAGTGGTTCCTTCACTCTTAAAATATTAACAGTCTTGCACCTTTGCCTTTTTTTCCCATTTTCCCCAATTTGTTGGGCTTCAAATCCACTGTTTTACAGTTACGATTCATCTCTTAGTTGGTTGGAGAAGTTCCAGGCTTAAAACTCTATATATAAGGACTTTCTGAAATGTCAGTGGAGTGAGTGAATGTGAAATCACTGTTGAGTTCTATAGTATGTCCTCCTCTCCCGGGTTCCACTGTGAGTCAGAGTCAAAGAGCGAGTGCTGGGTGCATAGATTGTAGGCCTACAGAGTGCAATCGAGTCGCATTTAGGTTTAGTTGTATCTACATTTTGTTTACTTCTTCTCTAAAGAAAGAAGAAACAACAAACTCTCCAAGTTAATGTTACCAAATGTCAAAACATAACACAAATGCGTATGTAGCAGTAGCCAAGTAAGGTTAAAGTTTGCAATTGAATGTAGGCTAAGGACAGATGACAGCTGTTAGGGTTGGTTGTATGGTTGGCTGGCCGGTCTGTTTCAAAGTCCGGGCTGTTTTCAGCCCAATTCCGATCCTGATGCCATATTAAAAGCTTTGTGACATAAGAGCATTTAACATGGTAAGGACCTTTACTTTTAATTCTTAAGCACATTTAAGAGCCAGTACTTATATGTGGTTGCTTAGGTACAAATGTCAATGTGGTACTTTCAGTTTTACTCTAGTATTTCTGTGTCAGGGTATTTGTACTTTTACCTTAATAAAAAGATAAACTACTGCTTCCACCACTGGCTTACACGCACATGCAGACACACATAACTGTTCACACGCACACAAGAGACGCGGCTTCACAACCACAGCCTCTTCAATCGCCCACGGTGGAATCGATGTCTCGTCTAGACAGTGGTGGAATTTCGTGGCACTGGTGGAAAGTGGGTCACGCCTGTGTGCTGGCTATTATGGAGAAAAAGGTGTTGGAAGGTGCACGCGGAGCTGTTTAATAGTCTACAACTCATTTGGAGCCTGTGTGGATGGAGTCCGCCAGGGGTGCAGCCGTGTGACGTCGGCAGACACCACGATAAGCACATGCGCGTCCAAGGGATGTGCAAACGTTAGCGATTGGCGACGGGGAGGGGTGAAAGAAGAGCGAGAGAGACAGAGAAAACCAGTGAGAACTATCAAAATAAATCTGGGTGAAGATAGTTGGAGTTGGTTGTTCTAATATAACTTTCTAAACCATAAAGGTTCTAATTTGATATATTGGTTATGTGGCTGTATATTCATATTTCTGTGCTCGTATTTAATCAGCGATCGATAGATAAGGTGCCGGGAGTCTCATGCACACAAGCATGCACACACAGGCACACACTGACAAAAAACAGCCCTCCATCTTTCTCACACACACACACACATGCATTCAAAGACACGCAATACAACCCTCATTAGCTCTCTCTTCCTCAAATCATTCTCTTCCTCTCTCTCTCTCTCTATCAAACACACACATCATTTTCTTTCTTTCTTTCGCTCTCTCTCTCTCTCTCTCTCTCTCTCTCTCTCTCTCTCTCTCAAACACACACACACACACACAGCACTATCTCTCTCTCTTAAACACACAGACACACGTCTCAGGGCTTCCTCAGCTCCACACGAGGCGCCCTGGCTAGGAGGAGGGGGCGCCGCTCTTCCTCCCTGTGATGGAGGAACGGAGCAGATGGTGTGTGAGTTTTCAACCCTAGCACTAACATCAAGCTCTGTTGACAGGAGTACCGATGGCTACGACACTGCTGATAACTAACGCTAAACTGGAGCTAGCCAGCGCTTTAGCTGTGTGTGTGTGTGACATGCATTAATTAATCCATGCATGTATGTGTGTGTGCACAGCATGTGTGTGTGTGTGTGTGTCCTTTGAGCTTGATTTAGTGTGTACTTGGGAGTGTGTATGTGTGCAGGTAGTTCATCGCTGTGTGTGTGTACGTCAAGTAAAGGTCATTACAGTGCTTGCATGTGTGTGTCTGTGGGGGAGAGAGAAAGACAGAAATCCAGACAAACAGACAGACGGACAGGTAGGCATGAGACAATGTAAATAAAAGCACTGGGGTAATAATTTACAAAAAATAATCAAGGTTTGAGGGAACTCTTGAACGATCATCTAGAACAAAAGTGTTAAATACAAATTATTTAAAAGAAATGCATACATACCTAAAAAATAAACTAGTACACACATACATAAACAAATGGACACACACATTGTTGAGTGTGTGTCAATGGCTTGTTCTGGTTATTTAACTCATGTTCTGATTTAAATAAAAGAGAACAGAAGAGGATTTTAAATAAGGAAAATAACATTTGAAAAACGTCCATTAAATAATGTCTCTGCTCCCCGCGTGCTCCGGCCGTCTGATGCTGAGCTCCATGAGTGCTGTGGCTGTTCCAGGAAACACCGGGGCAGCTGGGAAATGAGAGATCCTGCAGAGATAGCTGGCGCCACAGAACCCCCGAGGATCTCTCTCCTGTCTCTGTGAACCAGCACGTCGACTCCACACTGTAGCAAATAGACTACTAGCGTAGTAGAGCAGAAATAGTACATTGTTAAACATGCTGCAACGGTGACTTTACAGGGTATAAGACATGAATAAACCTGAACAAAGAATTCATTCCCATTAAAAGGTGTGAGAAGTCTCGCCCCTTAGAAAGGCTAGCAAGATCCAGCATGTCGTTACGGGGGAACATCCTGACCTTAAGCTAACATGGAAGTTAGCATACGGTTATGTGATAAAAAAGAAATCACTAATAATTGCACATTCAATTTGGAAGCACCTTTTATGTTACTCAAGGACACTAAAGGTTGAAGAACAGGTACCAGACACTGACACAAAAAAGGAACAAAGAAGGAATCTAAAACACAGGATATGTTCCGTGTCTCTGTCCATGCAAGCAATAACAACGACGGCTATGCCACCCACTGCATTAGCGCTCTGACCCCCCTAAAGATACTATTAAGACACCAAGGTCTAGCAGATGCTTTTATCCAAAGCGACTAATAGTGAATTCAGATTCATGTCATTGAGGAATTGGTGAGGGGTAAGGAGCACAGTACCTTTCGGCTGGGAGTCTAAACACATCGGCCTATACACTTTCATATCCTCATCCAAGTATTATAAATGTATACCAAACAAAGTAAAAAAGTAACCTTTTAGTCTTCAAGAAAGTGGCCGTCTCTTGGATAAAACTATAATCAACAACATTGTGTGTTTTTCCCTCCCTTTGAGTTTTTGTTAACTTCATCAGACCACAAGCAGACCGCACTCCCTGGAAACAAAACAGACAGAAATAAATCTCAGTTCACAAGACCGATGTCTGACATGCAGCTTCCTCTGTCTCTCATGCATTAACCCCCGACCCAGATGGGCATTGTCCGATACATTAAAAGCCCCATCTGATCCGAAGGTGTCAGGCTTTTTGTGAAAAGCAGTAAGAAGAGAAGAACCCATTGTGACAGACCAATTAATGTCTATAGTATCTTCGATGAGCAAAGCAATAGGTCCTTGGCTGGATCCAAGTTATTTGACATCTTCAATGTCTCTTCTCCATATCTACTCAGGACCTGCTCTGGAGTGACAGAGATTATGGGGAGAAGAGTTTACGGCTACCATATTGAATCATTGGATGGAAAAGTGAGTATCACCCTACCAAGTCTCTTGGAGTACAATGATATCCCCAACAACAACTTTGAGATTCCAACACCAAACATTGCTGTCAACCACCCACACCTCAAATCAATAGCTCACCTCATTCCAGAGCTTGAACCTCAGGCTCCTTCTCGGCTGGGATATCATAAGAGTCCACAATGTTCCACAAGTGAACATTCCTAACCATGCACCCTATGCCCAGAAGATAGATCTGGGGTGGGTGACCATTGGTAATTTGATTGGGAGTTGTTCACATGCCTTTTACTGTGATGCATTCTACACCACCACAACAGAAACGGAACACCATTTGATCTTTCAATCCTGCCCTCATGTCTTTCATGTGAAAGGGATGTACAGGCACTTCCAGGATCCTGATCATTCTAGAGTGAGCTTCAAGGAGAATCTTACCTGTAACCAAAAAGCTGATCAATTGGGCTGTGTAGTTCTAGCAGACAGGTGATGACAACAAACTGTCTCTGTCCATCCAAGACATCTCATTCCTATAAATAATGGAACAAGGCCTAATGAAGACAGCAACAGTTGGGTAGCTTCGCTGCAGTTCAATACATCAAGGTGACACCTGCCTGACAACCTCCTCTCAAAGAAGAGGAAGAGCAATGGTACTTACCTACCTCCAGCAAATAATACCCTAAGAAAGTGTCACTCAATGATGTTCTGTTAACTGGGCCAGACCTCAATACTAAAACGATTCCACAAAGAAGCAGTGGCCATAACAGCAAACATCCAACTGATGTTCCACTGTTTCCTTGTAAGGGAGGAAGACGGCAACTTCCCATGATTCCTGTGGTTTCGGGACAATGACACATCCAAACACATTAGACTGTGTTATTTACTTGTATGAGTGTAAGAGGTGTTCACATTGAGGTCATTGAATCTCTACACAGATCAAGTTATACAAACGCTCTCAGGCCCAATTAAACAAATTTGTTTTGCTTGAGGAACCCATTTCACCAGTGACTGCCAGGATCTCAGGCTTCTGTCCAACATTGACAACACTTCTGTAGTGAAGTTTCTCTTAGACCAGAGCTGTACCAAGAAGGTAAATCCTCCCCATGCCTCTCACATGGGTGGCTCATGGGAGAGGAAGATTGGTGAAGCAAGAATGATCCTGGACTCTGTTCCTTCAGCTTCGGTCTTCAAAGCTCACACGAGGCACTCACCACACTAATGGCAGAGGTGGCAGTGATCATCAATGCCAGACCTCTCGCTCCGGTGCCTACCGATCCAGACGATCCCCTCATACTGACACCTGCTACCACAGTCCTTCTTCTTTCTCAGTTGGTGACTGGGTCAAGGACCACAACAACCGCCAGTAATACCAGGTCAACCACCTAGCACTGACCTTCTGGCACAGATAGAGGAAACAACACCTCTCTTCACTCCAGCCATGGAGGAAGTGGCAATCCTGGCAGCCAGACCTGGAACCTGGAAAGGTGCTCATCAAGGACAACTATCGTAAAATATACGAATGGCCTTTGTGGCTTGTAATTAAAATTCCCCAATTCCCCAGCAAAGAGAGTAAAGTATGCAAGGTGGAGATTATGTTCTCCAGGAGAGATGGGACTAAAGTCTTTATGCGGCCCGTCACTGAAACAGCCCCCCTGATAGCTCCTAAAATCAAGACATTGTAACTAGGCAACAGACCGTTTGGTTAATGGTGTTTAAACACGCCAGACCAGTTGTTTAATCTGTTAATACTATATTCTTGCTTCAGTTTCAGCATCACCTAGTGATGATAAATTATAGCGTCACTGTGCATAACCTATGATGTTAGTTATTGCCACTACATGAGACAAACAGGAAGTACAGCACAGAAACATAATGGAGATCGTTCAGTTAATCTGCCAAATCCTTATGCCTTCGGTAGCATCTATGTTGTGATTTAATTTAATCTAATCTAAATTTCTACATAATTGTTTTTGTGAAACTTTCATTTGTGAATTTACAATGATAATTTGTGTCGTTCAAGTTAGTTTACCAGTAGTATTGGCTACATGCTTACATTTGCTAGCAGTACATGCTATCAGTTAACAATCAAAATTGTGAATGAATGATTATTGATCTGGAGATTAGATTGGATTATAAATTACATACCCATTCATTGTATGACTATTGGACAATATCAGAGCAGTTCATTGAATGTAGATCTACCTTGATGAAAGACAAAACCGGCCGTGTCGAGGACATTACAGTTTGATTCATAGATCATTATAAAATAGGCTGCTTGCCAGATAAAGCAAGTTTAAATTGTATTAATCACTTTGGACCTTTGATGGGAATGTTCTACTAATTATAACATTTTATAGACTATAATAGATTATGAATCGATTAATCAGAAAAAGTATTGTTTGATTAATCGCATTTCGGTGCAGCTCTACTCTGCTTTGCTTCCTTTTTCTATAGCTTTTTTAAAATAAACTCTTTTTTTTAAGCATCCTTACAACATGTACAATCTCCCATCATATCAGTGTGAAGCATTTGCAAACCTTTCTTTTACCATTCATTTCTACCAACGAGTTTCCATTGTTGCACTATAAACAGTGCAGCAACACACCTGCACGCACGCTGCCAGTACAGTCGCCTCGGCTGCCATGCATTCCGGAGCGTGATTACATAAGCGTCACGTCATCACCCGAGCACAAGGACGCCTACTCGTCTGCAGGCAGCTTGGTGTTGTTTTCAAACTAGCCCCGTCAAGTCGTGGCATATTTTGGAGGCTCGAGGATTACATTTAAAGCTGTCAACCGCATGCCATGATGTCATGTCAGTGATGTAATTTGAAGCAGAGTATATATTTGTTCAGCAACTACTTTTTTTTTTTTATGACTATTGAATAGCTTCCAGTGCTCTATGGGAGCCGTTGCGTTGCGTATCCTCTAAAACCAACGTGCTATACTCGTTGCGGGACTGACCTCATCTCAACTAGGATTTTGGATTAGTGCACCTTCAAAATGGCATTATGATTCAAAGCAGTTATGTTGAGATTAGTTGTAGTTGCATTACGTATAATACAATGTATGTACAATCTGTATGCATTAAAAAAACGATTAGAAGTGAATACAAGAGACACTTAGTTCTGTAAACAACTTAATGGTAAATAACTGGTGATGTCAATGAATGCTTGGCTTTCATGTTGTTTTGGTTGTAAATTTTTGTTCAAGCTAAATTCAGTTCAAGAAATTTTTTCACACCTTAAAGGACAATACCGGTCTGTGAGGAAACCATCGTAACTGTCTCTCCTGGTTTCACTTAAGCATCCGCTACCAATACAATTGGTCAAAATCACTTTGTTGTGCCGTTTCTGATCCTAAGAGCATTTTGCATGAACGCGCCTCCCACGAAGGCAAACAATAGCAGTAGCACTTTGGTCCTTGTGATAGCACATTTTGTAAGTACTTGTATGGCAATTCAGTTTATTTGGTCCACAAACCCCGTACAGACACAACATAAAAGTACCTGTGCGGCAATAACACTTTCTTTGTCCACAAACTCCGTACTGATGCGACTTGCATTGATTCGAAAAGACGAACGTTTTATATTGCCATTGTTTACATTTGGCACGCTCACGCTAAATGCGCTTCAGCAGAATCAGAAGGAAGTGGTTTTAACAAAGTATATTGATAACGGATGTTTTAGTGAAGCCAGGAGAGATTATGATGATCGCAGGCCGGTATTGTCCTGTAAGGGAGGGATATTAATCAATACCATAGTACACATGTCACAAATTCATGTTTGAATTTCCCTGTTAAAATTACACTTATATCACTCTATATGGTAGGTACTTGTATGTTGAAAGCAGTTTTGGTTTGATAAAAAACTGGACAAAGGAAAATAAATATATATATATTCCTTTATCCAGTTATTTCCTTTGTCCAGTTTTTGCTGCCCACGTTCATTAGCAGCAAGTGTGGATGGTTCACGTTCAATGGTCCTTTGTGAGCACGTATAAGCCTGCACATCGTTTTAAAGAGTAGGCCCCCCAATGCTCTTCTGGGCAGAAAATAGTCTAGCTTTCTATGGCTGATTTCCTGCATGTCTCAAAATGAGAACATTAGGAGTCTCACATTACACTGGGCACGGTGCACGGATTAAAAAAAGAAAAAAAGTGATTCCTCCTCTGAGCCCAGGGGCATGACTCCCCCCACTGACTTGGGTTTCATGATGCAATTGCCCTTGAAATCAGTCCATCCCCCCACCACTCCCACACACACACATGCACACACCTTCCCCCAACCACTTATATATACCCCCATGCCTTCCCATATCGAAAAAAAAATAAGAAAAAGAGGACACCGATAATAACACAGGCACGTCTTCATGGTTTCCTCATCACTTCCTTCCTGAAAACAACACTGGAGAGATGGTCGACACCACCGAGCGACTTATATAGACAACCTGAGGGGGCTCCTGCTTCTTTGATATCAGTGGAGGTGATGATGGTCTTTATTTGTTTGTGTGCATTTATTTGATAAAACACATACCCCCCCCCCCCCCCCCCCCCCCCACACACACACACACACACACACACACACACACACACACACACACTCCCTCACTTCTGACATAGTCACCATCGGCCTCTGTAGTTTTTCATCTATTTGATATCATTTCTTTCGGCAGAGCGGGTGGACACCAAAGCGTTCATTTCCACCTGGTTGCTCGTTTACATGGTGCTAGATCTTTCCCTTGAGCGGACAGGATCAAACCACAACACAGAAGAGAAGCAGTCCAACGCTGGGGAGATCTTCCGTTGCAAAACAACAAAGGGTGTTGGGGGTGGGGGGGGGGGAGGGGAGGTGGTGTTGGCAGTCACCATATAGGAGTGTAGCTTAGCTTAGCTTAGTGTGTGTATGTGTGTGTGTGTGTGTGTGTGTGTGTGTGTGTGTGTGTGTGTGTGTGTGTGTGTGTGTGTGTGTGTGTGTGTGTGTGTGTTTGCGTGTCAGCGTTCTGTGGATCTGTGGTCTTATCTGTGTCTTCTGTGAGTGGGTGAGTGTGAGGTAGACATTGCCTCGAGTGGTATCTCGACTGGCAGAACACACAGCCTATAAATTCGGTCTCTGGGGCTATGAGGAGGCCTTGTACATGTGCAGTACATCTCGCAGCTCTCAAAGCATGTTGTTTACTTGGACACTGGAGTTTGGAAGAATAATGTATTTTGTATTTGTAAAAGTAATGAAAAAAGAACAATGAATCATGTCCTCTTCATGAAGAAGTACGAGAGAGAAATATCAATAGTCCTACAGATTCACTTGGAAAAGCACAGAAAAGCACATATAGATTGAATGCACACATAGAGACGGTCCAACATAGAGAAAATTAAACATTGATAATTGGATATCGATTTGCACAAATGTTTTCATTTTATTTCCCAGTGACAGCAAAAAGCAGTTTGTGATGAATTTAAGTGTCATGCCAGAGACAAGATTACGACACTTGAGTCTACTGAATGAGCCTTGAGCATTCGGCAGCACATGGGTACGACCTTAATATACGATAAGCGACCTTAATATTTATTCTGCCTCATCATGTGATGAGCTAATGCTAAGGCTAGCACCTTTAATGCCATTAGAGCAGGGAATAAGTACCATCTTGGAGTCGGTTGATAGGATTATCATGGGGGGGGTGTCATCTGCATGACAGCTTCTGTGCGCCGACCGCCCCTTACACCCTCAACCGCACTCACCCTCAATTCAGAGGTACACCCAACTACTCTCATCCGACAGCAGGCTTATTTATTTATTTTTACATGAAATGAACTTAATGAACACATTGCCAAATTTGTTTTCCCTCCCACTGTGAGAGATCATTATCACTGACTAAAACCAATCCGTTAGCCGCCCCATAAGTAGCCTATGCATTGTGTGACCTCAGCAGCTTACATAAAACAGTACAGTCACATTTCTCCTACACGCTAATTCCATTTGCTGGAGAAGGTGACTCATATGCCTGCCTGGTGGTGGTAACGAGAATGCAATCATTGGCTGCTGCGGAACGCTTTGATTTTTTGCACTTAAAGTCGAGAGAGAGAGCGATGGCACAAGAGACTTAAGGATCTATTACATTTTCAGGCTTTGGATTTGGTTGATTCCTTTTCTCTCTCTCTCTCTCTCTCTCTCTCTCTCTCTCAGGTTCTCTAAGGTTAGGCCCTGCACAAGCGAGAGAACAATAACTATTAATCTTATCATATGGGCCCTGAAACGCTTGAACCATTCCTCATCCAATGTCCATCAACGGCAAAGAGGCCCCCTGATTGCGGTGCTAATGGAGAGAGTGCATTTACTTAGATGATCGTGGAATTGGGCTGCGTTTCATCTCAGTTAAACTATTACAGATTTGATACGCTTTATCAGTGACAAGAGAAACACAATCTGAAAATTAGATTCTGACAAAAATGAAGATGTGGGTAATTTTTTACATTTTAGAACAACTAAAAGGGTTTGTTTAAGAGAGCTAGATGGATATATTGTATAAATACTTTGGATGGATGGGGGGGGTTACCACTTTTGCAACAGCACCAGATTCATTATGGCAAAATTATACATTTAAGTGAAAGCATAACACAAATATTACAGCTGACACTTAAAATGTTTATAACTTGACACATCCATTTTCCTCTCAGCCTTTAAAGGAAGTGGTTATTTCAATGCTCTTCTAGCCACAGAGGTCATGTAACGCCACCATAAAACATGAGTCTGTCACCCCACCACCTCAGTGAAGGGGTGATGGGGAGTGTGAAACTCAATGCAATATGGACGATTAGTAGCCAATCCAAATAACTTATGTAAAGTCTCATCACATATTCTGAGTGATTAGGCTGGGTAATCATATGCCAATACATATGACAAAACAATATAATATGAATTGAATACCAGATAGATAATATGCATCTTA
Organism: Lota lota; assembly: GCA_026745465.1. Lineage (NCBI taxonomy): Eukaryota > Metazoa > Chordata > Actinopteri > Gadiformes > Lotidae > Lota > Lota lota. The sequence continues at coordinate 1,734,317 of JACYXH010000172.1, read as the reverse complement.
CTATTATTGCTGAGTGCTATAGTAACTATCAGCTTATGATTATTTATTACCTATTTTAAATGTACTTGCATATATGGTGACATTACATGATTATAACATATTAGCCATAGCTCATTGTATTTTGCTAAATCGTTTTGTGTTTACTTGCGGCATGCGCCGCTATCCGAAGCGAAGAGCCCTTTAAAACAAAAACAATCCCTTGCCAGTAACGCCATCTTGAAATATCCCCGACCCACTCTAGCGCCAAGTCAGTGTCGAGAGGAGCAGCTGCTGTGCCAGGCATGGCGGAACGACTCCTAACTCGATACAACTACAGTCGACCCATCGGTTTTTGCGACGCGAATATCGTGTGCGTTTGCTCCTTTTGCTCCGGGCATTCTTTCCACAAAAAGGCTCGAGTTGTTGGACCGTCGCCGTGACCACGTGAACGCCGCCCTCCGCTCAGCTGTTTCTCTGCCCTGGCTGTGGCGGGCAGTAAACAACCGCGCAAGTGGGGCGATCTATTTCCCCTGGAAGTATAGCGTCCTTGCGTGTCAAATATGCGTTGTGTCAATATCGTTGCAGTCTTTGTGGGATGACTTTATATTCACGTCGATTCCTCGGCACACACCCACCTCCGGAGCTGACAACTAAGTTACATTGACTTGATTTCCAGTCAAGTGGATGCTCCTCTCCACGGGAGTCTGGTCCAGATATCGGAATCTCTGGCAACCCAGGTGTATAAAACGGCTTTACCAGGCCAGTGGCGGCTGATACCAACAGTGGCAGAGGCTGTTGGATGTGTTTGAAATGACCTTTTAATTCATCCTTGAATCGCCACCGAGTGTGCAGGCTTGTTCGTTGTTCAGTTAAGTCTCCCACTGGAATACTTAATTGTCGGACTACGTTACTACTGACGGGATACTTTGAAATACGCCGCCCGTGTACGCTCCACCACTGTGTGGCGGAAAAGAAAAATGCCCTTTTTACAAAGACAACCACAATGCTCATTGTGCCCGACGAATTTGTGATCCACTAGATATTCTGCCCCGGCGTCGCTCCTGTGTTTTTTTTTTTTTAATTAAATGTTACAACTCGGATGGAAAATGGGAGAAGCCGCGAAACTGGCGTTTGCCGTTTTCCTCATCTCATGCTCTTCAGGTTGGTATGGTTTGTTATTTGTTAAGCATGCATGGAATATATATATAATAAGTATGCTCAACTTAACTATTTACGAGTTGGTATCTTTGGTCAGGAATTATCACGACACATGTCCTATATCAGTAGTTGGTACCACATCACACTACAACAATATTGTGTGTGTGTGTGTGTGTGTGTGTGTGTGTGTGTGTGTGTGTGTGTGTGTGTGTGTGTGTGTGTGTGTGTGTGTGTGTGTGTGCGAGTGTGTGCGCGCGCGCGTGTGTTTGAGACAGAGGAAGACGGCAACCAAAAAAGGGGAGGGGAGGGTGGGTGGGTCGTTCCAGGTACTGTACGAACTGTATAAATTAGTTTGCAACACACATACGTGATCCAACATTAGGCCTGCAAGCAGTGTGAAGAACGCTTTATTTGCCGGTGTATTTGCACAAGGAGTTGTTCGAGGCTATGATTCGTGCTCTGGATGACAGCTGCTAAAATGTCAACGGGCGGCCCCGCCTGTGCAGCATGGCGAGAGGCGTCACGTGGAAGCTCATTCTGTATTTCTGAAGTGCTCCGTTTGGCGGATGGTCTGTATTTACTGGGTAATACTTGCTATAAGAGTTCAATAAGCAGCGGGATCCTGCCATATAAACACATAGTTGATAGAGGCTCTCATACGACCAGCGGATCTTACAGAAAGGCCTTATATCCATTATGGAAAACATTAATTAATTAACTGAAGGTTAGTTGTATTGCACCTGCCCAAAAAGCTGATGTAACGGTCTTAGAGTAGAGCTGTACATCAGAGGTTGCCATAGTTGGATGCCAGGTATTACACCATTCCTCATCACCATTAACGTAAGCACGCACAGTTAACCAAATGTAAAGCAACTTTAACCACGACTTAGAAAGACATTGTATTCTGGTGGAAACATCATAGTTCCATTAAACCCTATAGGCCTACATGCATCTGCTGTTGGTTTTGTCAGTTGGGACTTTCCATTGTGCATGGGAAGGCACATGTTCTTTAGCCCCAATACACACCAAACACACTATTTTACTGTGAACTAGCCAAAATAGACTTCTTATTCTACTGTAAGCTAACAGAAGTTGACATAATAAAGCACAATCTCTTCTTGTTAGCTGGGACTTTGTTGCCTTTACAACTTAATTTGGTGGTAGCCCGCGGTTAGATAATTGAGCAGTCACAGTAGCAATGAATGAAGTGCACGCCTTGATCCAGGCCACATAGCTGGTGTTTGTGGATATATTTGGCAAAAAAAAAAGAAAAACTTTCAACTTTCTATAAACTAAAATCAGTTAATCTCCTGGCTCACCGCCTCAATGCAAACGCTGTTACAGCTAATTGTCAATTTGTTGGTCCCGATTAACACTTTGCTGTGGAATAGCTTCGTTAAGTAATATACTACTCAATTATATGTAGCTATTATCAAACAAAGCACTTAACTGACTGGATCATTAACTGTCATTATTTTGAGGCTGGTGAGGGCTGATGAGGCGAGTGAGAACCTGCTAAAACGCTGGTTGGAGAACTAGCTCGACATTAACTGTAGCTCCTCAAAACACAAAGATAAATAATTCTTTCAATATATATGAATGAAACCCAGTTGCCAATGTACATCAAAATAGACTGACATACTCTTGTATCAATGCAACACTTAATTGTTCCAATATAGTACAATTTTGTATCAGCCTACTTGGTTTGTGTAGCATTAAGCCTAGTTCAGTCCTAGTAGGCCTAGTTGAGTAAACTCTTCTCTCTGGGTCACTAAAATGAAGATTGAGAAGCAACTTCTGTCCACAAAATGTCCTTAAGTCATATTACTCTGGTACAACTGTAAAATGAATGGCATTTCAGCCCACATTGTGTGAAGTTGAAGTTGATTCCAGTGTAAAGGAAGACGCGGCTTGTACGGAGGCTCGCAACAATTCAGCTTGTGCTGACAGTAGACTCAATAAAGTTGTTTTATATACAGCACTTTCTGAACTGATTATGCGTCACACTTGTGAGAGTATAAGTCTAGGAACACCAAAGTGTTACAACAAGAACAGGCTCAAAGTCAACAACATGCTGCTGCTTCCTAAAACCAGCTGACTGAAATTCAGAGAAAATGAAACCATTCTAGACGATGAGTGATGATGAAATGCAAATTGTATTAAAATTGTATAAACGCTAGTGCAATATAATGAATATTAACAAATAAAGACATAACCTAACCTACATTAATATTGACATACCTCAGAAATGTTACTGATTAATAACCCCTTTTAAAAATATATATTTGAGGCACTGTAGCTTCAGTTCAAACATACATTATTATATCCCTTTATTTCTTCCTTATTCAAAAATTCAGTATAAATTAAACCGTGATATGTACCCTTGTGCCTGAAGCACTTTTCAAACAACTACTGATGGTGTTACAATGGTCTATTTAACACACCTTGGGTTTAAATTCCCATTTCAAGGTCAAGATGCTTTTGCATACACCAAAACAACCACGCTACCTATTGTTGATCTAAATTGTTGATCATCAATAATATTTAAGGGCCAAGATCGAATAAAATAATATCTGTTCAGTCCTCCGGCCAGGAATGGTGTAGTGATTTGCCCCCAAGAGCGTTTTGCTGTCTGCACTGTCCTATTTCTTTACCTTCCAATATGTTTCCTCTGCATTATGCATTAGGCTTCAAAAGCAAAGGTGCATATGTTAATTCCAGATGTAGCCCAGTGGTGCCGTTGGAAATACCCAACATGTCCATGGCAATGGCTCCTTCTCCTGACAGAGATAGCAGGCACACCCTCTCAAAAAATGTCTCCCAGGATGCAACCCTCAAAGCAGATAGAGATTCCTCCACTGGCCATCATCTGGTCACTGGCGTCATTTTCCAAAGGCAGCCAATGGTGGTCAGGTTTGCCTGAGGCTAATGAGTTGACACCCCTCTGTTTTATGAATAGTTGCTCAGCATTTGGCTCCAATGTCAAAGGGTGTTGCTTAATAAGGATTGGGGGTCATGCTGGTTGGGGTGTACAGGGGGGCGTCACAACCATTCCCATTTCTTACGATCACAGTGCCCCTCAGCTCCACTGTAGCCATCAGCGTTGTGTCCAATGTGCGCTCTGTCAACTTCATAATTTGGCTTGGAAAACGTGCCACAACACCCAGTGGAAGGTGCTGCACAACCACCAGTGCATTCGATGGATCCGTCCAAATCAAAAAATTGCAACCCCTACATTTTTTATGTTGAACTATAGCCTCAACTCAACATTTGTTCACACATAAATGATGACGTCATTCTTTATACATCTTTTTTCTTTCTTTTCAAACAAAATATAACGGTGAGTTGACGTGATGCTGATGGTGATGCAACTCAGTATTATCAGTGAAGCCCCGGTGTAATCAGGATGGTTATCATGACCCCCTTCTATGCCTTTTAATGTGACCTCAATGTCCTGAGTCTATGTCACTTAGCTGGTTCATTTTTGTGTATTTATGCAGTGATAGATCGGCTGGTGACCAGAATCGGCGACAATCAAAATAAATAACATAAATAACCAGTTTGGAAAGGGGAAGCGTTGACAGCAACTTGCAACGACAGCGTCGTCAACATCGATTATTATAGGCTGCCTATGCCAGAACTTTGAATTTAGAATGACTCTTTGTGAAATCCGTGCCCATGAAAGGCGCACTGTCAACAGTTTCACTCACTGCCTCAGCCCGGAGGTCCAGCTACAGTGGACAGCGCTGTTATAACGTCTAGGCTTCACATGATGCTTCAGTTATGCTGTTTAGAAACATCCTTATTTTGGAAATTGCTCTCGCTCGTCTTCGAGCAGCAGAACAGCCGGTTAGTGTCTCATAAAGCAGAAGGAATTAGCGTGACATGCTGAAACGCCCGTAAGGTCCGTCTTGGATAGATCTTTCTGTTCCTCGAAAGTTTTGGAAGCCTTGAAAAAACCTTGTAAATTGACCCATATATCCACTGCTCCTTTTGTACACATGCTCCTTAATCATATCTTTGATTCAGTAAGAAAATAAAAATATGATTATGCAAATGAGCCACTGTTATTCAACAATGCACAAGTCCGCTGCAGAGTTGCCAAGGGACTTCAAACTTGGTAAGAACTGTACGTACATCCACCTTAGGTGATGACTTTACAGTGTACATTTAAAATTACCACGTGTGAGTGCTCACCCAGCAATTTTTTATAATGGACGTCTGGGGAAAAAAACGCTGACTTCAACCGCTCAAAGTTGTCAAAGTCAGTACACATATAGAAACCGCACATAAGCAGGTCTTCAAAAAGTAAAGTACCACTTTGACCACAGGGGGCGCTATAACTCGCAGTAAAGTTAAACGATCAGTCCCATTATTCAAACGATCACAAGTTGCCTTGAAACTTAGTCTGCGTACTTATTAGCCTTGCTAGCATTAGCTTGTTAGCATGCTCGCGGAAAATTGTGGATAAAATGAATTGGCCCATGCAACCACCAGCATTTTCTCCACAAAATGAACAACAAAATATTTCTGTATGCTGGCATTTATAGTTCTTAGAAAGAAAGAAAATCTGAATCGGCTAAACCAGAAATTGCCAGGTCAACTTTCAAAAAGACGCAAATCAAGATCAATCGAACAAGAATATTGTAAACCGCCTTCCGCATTTACCCTGGAGCCTGATTTACAAGCATAATATAAACTAAGACAAGGAAGAGATTATAGTCAGAAAAATAAAGGGATCACCATTTCTGAAATGCCTAATTGAAGGGAAGAGGCAACACTTGATTGTACTTAGGATATCGGCTTGTCTCTGAATGAACAAAATTGTATGAATGTCTATTCATAGATAGTTTGAGCCTTTCCATACCACCATGTGTGTCCTGACTGAATGCTTGAGGGCCAGATTTCTTAGGACTACAGAGAGCTGACCAGAAGAGGCCTTTTACTGCAATTAATGCATTCTGCAGATGTTGCATTATGTGCATGGGAGAGTTGCAGTCTAGACGGACCGGCTGCTCTGAGAAGGAGCGTACCCCTTTGCTTTGATCTCTTGATTAAAATCCATTTGCTGTATATCCATCATGCTCTCGTTTCACATTATCTCGAGTGTCCTCCAAGCCCCCTCCTCTTTCCCCTTCTCTCACAACTATCACTACACTCACCTGTTGCCTATCGACAAGTCTATTAAGGTGTGCATCTGTACGGACTGTGGTGGAGGACTTCTTGTGGTGATTTTAGTGTGGGATGTATTGCAGAAGTTGTGTGCTGATGTTGTTTGTGATTCAATGTTGCCTATATATACTGTAAATGGTCATTGGAGCAAAGCTGTAAAGGAGGAGGAGAAAAAACCCCGTCCATCACTTTGCTAGATTTCAGTGGGCTAAAAAATCTCCACACGGTATTATTTTTGACGTAAATTCAATCCACTGGTTTCCCCCTTGCCCCAAAGCTTAATACCGTGGTGTAATAAACACGGCCCTCTATCTAACTCAACATAATCAGTCCCCAGCACTTCAGGCCTGAGGGGATTGGGGGGGAGGGGGGGGGGGGGGGGGTCGGGGGGGGTTGGTAGGACGACAAACCAGTGGATTGAATTTATGTCGGTATTTAAATTCCCCCTCCCCTCCTCGTTGGAGAATGCATCGGTGTGTGCCGATGGACCGCATGCCTGTAGCCGTGAGCGCTCTCAGGCCCCGGTATGTGGCCTGTGTAAACTTTTCAGGCGTCGGTACAAGCAGAGACCAAACAACTCACACTGTCCGTCGCACTGCCAGCAACTGTTGCCGCCAGCTCTAATTGAGGTGGAGAGAAACAGCCAGTTGTTGCGGCGCATACCAGCGGGGGATTTACAGGGATTTGGATTCTGTGGCTGAGTTTAGTGGTATATTCACAGTAAGGAAAAACAAAATATGTTATTTAAAATGCCATTTCTTACAGTTCATTAGAGGGTTGTTGCGTCAAGGTATATGGTAATTAAAGGGTAACGTATGAGAGTGATTTCGACTACAACATCTAAGTATCACTGAAGTATCTTCATGACTATTCAATACTGTAATGTATACTTCACTGAGTGATTCTGGGGGATATATTATACAGTATTTTGGGTACAGTATGCCACAATCTACAGTATTCACTTCAATGGGACTAAAGCCTGACAATGGAACATTTAGTTGTAGAAGGTTATTTTGAGGGGAGTGCAATGTATACGTCCAAAATTGTATTAAAGATGGAACATTTTTGAATTAGCAATACATTTTGGCATATTATGGCCAGCTCTAGCTGCTTGAATCAAGCTATGAAACCTGCACGTCATCGCTCTCTTTAACAGTAGGCTTAACTATCTCCGGCTCAATTTGCTCTCGTCACACAGAAAAAAAAACACGTTAGGGGTTTAGAATCAAAATGAGATGTCTGCATTTTCAACGTAAGCGATATCTACACATATTTCTGGTAGGAAAGCTAAACTGATGATGCAATGGAATTTGAGTTGGTGACTATTTCTTTTCAAAATAATAACAACGTGACAAATATTGTTTTTTGCTTTGACATATAAATAATGGCCTCATACCCCTCAACCTAATCTACCTACTACTACCTACTACTAACCTGCTTCAACTCTTGATGGAACAGTAATTACATCCACTCCCTACCAACATCCATATGATTTCACACCACGTGATTGTGATTGCTGTTCAAGCCCAAACCGTTTTAATGAAGCAAAGCACACTGAGGGTGAATTTGGCATGGCTGTATTTGTATACATGCTGTATTTGTACCTGCCCTCTTGTTATCTATTTACTGGTGGGGTACTCCATAATGCTGTGTATCCTGTGCTGTGTCTGTCTCCTCATTTTCACCACAAATGTAGCCATGTATGAGTGAGAATGGACCAAGGGAAAATGTGGGAAAGACCAATCATACTTAGCCAATAGGCCAATAGGTAAAGGTAGACATCAAGAGAACAGTGCTGATCTGCTCCAAACCCATTGGCAGGTTGTGGGATGTAGGACTGGCTAAAAAAGACCAGTTGCATACTCTGCACACTTCAAGTTAAGCAATTGTATTTCCAGTTAAAAAACTGGCATCAGTCTATTGGTAATTTCTCTACCTCTTCTCACTTACCAGTAATGTTCTCATCCTTTTGGGAAATATTGATTATTTGCCAAGATAAATGTTGTTTTCATGCTATCCATGAACTTACCGTTAGCCTTGGCACACGCCATTTTTGTTCCCTCGGATGCTAACCTCATCTCCGGGCAATGCTTTTTGCGATGGCTTCCCAGCAGACTGCTGACAGTCAAACATCTGTAAGCGGGCTAAAGGTGTTTTGTGAAAGGAAATTTGCCCCATGATAGCCCGGATGGCAGACAGTGGGGTGCAATTCTAAATAGTTGTGTCCACATGTTTTTCGAGGTGAGATGTTTGGAATCGGGATGTGCTGTTATCTGATAAAGAAAATTGTTGATAAAATGCACATGGAAAGTATTATCTGGGTTTGCCCTTGAAGCACCTCCATTACCATTAACGACCCCTTATACTTGTATTCAAAAGTTTACAAAGAGGAAGTTGGAGATGGAATAGATGTAGAATAAAATAGAACAGTATGTTCATCATTGAATATGCCTGATATAGAGGGATGATGTTCCAAAGCTGGAAATAATTTTGTATACTCGTTTATGTCCAATACGTGACTTCATGTAAAATGTACGATTTATTTTTAACTCAAAAAGTGACACTGTACAACGATCTTGTTGCTGTGGTACAAACATGGTCCAAAATGAACAGCTGCCAACAGTCAATGGCAGATATAGTTGACCAGTTGGCAGGTATAAAAGCAAAATTCTAAAGTTACTTTTGGACCCTGTGTACAGACAAGACAAGACATGTTTGACAGCTCAAAGCATTATGATGTGGTTTAGAGGTTTCACCGTATGAAGTTGCATTACCAATCCAAACAAAGGATTTCATCAGCTCATCTGGGTCAGTGTACTCTTGGCGCTAACGGCTGCTAACGACACTCTCAGTGGGCCACAACAAAAAGGGTTTGCACTCTTTGTTCTTTGAAAAATGTGCTCCTCTCATGCTTTTGCTGCCTCCTTATAAAGGTACTTTGTTTAAATAACTGCCCTTTGCATTGTTCTGCTTTATGTCAACCACATTTGGCGGAAATGATTGCAAAACTTAAGGCCTAACCTGTTTGCGCTGTGCTATTTAAACATCATCAGTGAAAGAGTTGCTCTGCAATATTTGTGGACATTCCCACGCAAAAAGAAAAATGAAAAGGGGGCGGCCAAAGAAAACTACACTTTGCCATCAACTTTTTTGATCTCTGGCTTTGGATATTGGAGATGATAAATCAATCCTTAAAACAAGCTGTCAACACGCAAATCTTTGCTTCTGGCAGGCACACAAGAAACACGGGGCTTGACGAATGAGTTGTTTACCCGCTCAGTGTGGTCCCAGCCCTGGAAAACGCCACTTCATTATGAGCTACAGCTCTGCCCTCGTTGCACGTCTACTCTGCGTTTGGAAAAGCAGCACATTGTTTCCAGTCTTTAGCCAGTGTATCATGGTGAATCATGTCCAGTGCAAAGCAATCGTGACTGCCTTGATATTCATGTCGCAAAGTGCCTCCTTGCAAGGTGTTTCTTTTCATGTCGATGGAGGATTAATCACTAGCTGATAAAAATAACAAACCTTGATCGCTGAACGCTAACTAATAGGCTAATCATTTATGTGTATGTGATTTCAGGCCTAGTCTACTGATTGGCCATTTCAAAATTCAAGAATATTATTTAATCTCAAAACTAAATGTATAAGGGCTCATTTAATGTTATGTTCTTCTTTTTTAAATCCAGACTGACTCCTCTTTTTCTTTTGTTCTGTGCTGCTTCGCTTGGGTCTCGTAGTACTTCCAGATACATTTACGGGTAACTTCAAAATGTTTTTCTCAACAGACCTATTATGGGAAACAACCCTGGGTTTGTTCCACTTTGTGTTTGACATTTCCAATGCTTGACATAATCATGCCGAGAGATGTGCCAAACATCCTATGCAAGTCCCAAATGTACGTCACTGCATTATTCTTTCTTTAAAGCAGTCTATTATTTAGTTGTTTCATTTATTATTTTTATTATTTATTATTATTATTATAATTATTTCTTCCAGTTATCTCTTAACATTGGAGTAAGGTGCTCATGTCATAGCAGTTTGCCAAAGTGCTACTTTAAAGCTACCATGAAATCGTCACTATTCACTTTTCTTCCTTATTTTTTGTCACTATTGCAACATATTATGCCAATGTTTTTGGTAATCTGACATTTTACAGCCACATCTAATAATATATATACTTTTATGACAGTGCCACAACAACAACTTGTGGAAAGGCGGGCAGGATATTCTAGGATGGTTAGTGTGCTTGACTCCCAGCCGAAAGGTACTGGGTTTGATCCCCGGTGTCCACAGCCTACCTGCGGTCATTCTTGAGCAAGCTGCTCCTTAATAACCTCTATCTGAATTCACATGAAGTTAATTTTGTTTAAACTGTGGATAAAAGCATCTGCTAAATAAGTAAGTAGTGGAATGTGGCTGGCTTAACTTTCAATCGATATCACAACTCGCTTTTAAAGTCGGTCTAATATTTGTCACCTACCTATCCTTGAAACATAAGTGGTCCTGTATATGCATGGCTCCTGCTAAAGCTCCATACAGACAGGGGTCCATCCCTGGGCATACAGAGGTGCAGTAGAGTGCGGGCCCCAGCCTGTAGTTGCTCCATCGCAGGGGCCAGTGATTGATTTGTGTCTTTGGCAGCTCTCCTGGCAGTGGCTGGTCTCTATTTGCACTCCTGCAAATGCACACAGTTACTTTGTGCATTTTTTGGGGGGGGGGGGGGGGGGGGGGGGGGGGGGTTGTTGTCGACACTCGAACAGTACAGAAACGTGTGGGATTATATTCATCTTTCGCAATCTATAGTCAACCACCTAATCCACCTCTTACACCCAATAACAATATGGCCATATGACATCAATGTGCGCTGTTCACAATCAGTGCCATCTGTTTTGAGACTGTGGGCACTGGTGCTCACTTAACCTTGCAAGTAGAATGTACACGTGATGTGCAAATTGCAGAGGATAATGGTGCTCTTAACGAGGATAATCGTTTGCTGTTCAGGGTTGAAATGAAATATCATTGCCTGGGGTGTGAATTTGTTGCAACTGAAAAGTCAGCTGAAACTACTGCTACAACAACCATGTCTTAAGATAATTGTTTCCTTGCACATGAGAGAATAATGATTCCAGTATGCATACCGAAAGCACGGTGTCGATTTTCGTTTGTTTTCTCCGCATCTAAAAGCTACATTTTCCACACGTTTTTTACAATTTGAAAACGTCATGCAGATACATGAGATATTAAAGGGATGCTATTGTATTTATGGAAACGTTTTGTAAAACCTATTTGTCCGAAGCACATCATCGGACATTTATTCTCTCCCCGGGTCGTCCCTCCCCCCCCCCCCCCCACCCCCACCCACGTCTTCGCCCTCTTCCTCTCCCCCTCGCCAGGCGCCATCCTGGGCCGCTCGGAGACGCAGCAGTGCGCCTACTACAACTCTGGCTGGGAGAAGGAGCGCACCAACCGCAGCGGCGTGGAGCGGTGCTACGGCGACCAGGACAAGCGGCTCCACTGCTTCGCCACGTGGAAGAACGCGTCGGGCGTGGTGGAGGTGGTGAAGAAGGGCTGCTGGCTGGACGACGTCAACTGCTACGACAGGTAGTCACCAGTGGGGTGGACCAATCCGCTGTTGTGTGCGCTCGCGGAGGACTTGAATGCCGCCTTATTTCTTTTTTCTTCGGCCATTTTCTTTTCTCCCGGTCCTTGTGTTCTTTCTCACGTTACCGTCTTAGGCCCCTATTTATACCAGATACATTTTGAGATTGGACCTTTTTTTGCATCTAGATTGTGTGTAGATGCAAAAACTCCCAGCCTGTTTACACGTAGGGGCCGTTTATGAGCGATCCCTACTTGATACGCAGATGCACGTTTATTCTTTTCCTTATGTTATTTATAGTATATTTATTTTACCTTCCTATATCGATGTTTGAGGTCTCTTATTTTTGTTCCGCATTGCTTCCAAGATTGGGTGTAAATATGTTTCCCCATAATCCCCAGCCAGATGCTTGTAGATATTGCTTAAGTGACGTGCAGCTGTGAACTTGGCCTGAATGGCCGAATTATCCCAGAGCGAAATCAGGCAGCTGGATTTGACCTTTGACCGATATCTGCCTGTCTCGTGATTGGACAAGGCTTGGGAGGCACACTATGTCACAGCGCTCGATGGAGTTTAGTGCAGGGGGAAATGCTGCCAAGAAGAGGCAAGCTGTAGCTTACAGCTACAATTTGAGTAGTCTAATCATCGTTCCGAGTCGACTTAAAAAACAACAATCATGAGCATTATAATAACCAAATCAAACTGGTTATAGAGGTTGTTGTAGGCAAGATTTGAGAGTTGGAAAGAGAGCAGAAAAGAGCAAGGTTTTGAAGATAAACACCATGTAAAAACCCTCCCTCCCCAAGTTTCCATGCCATTGAGAAATGTTCCATTCACACACCTGTAGTGGAGCTTAGCTATATGTGATTGACAGGCAAAATGGAATCCCCGAAACAATGCCCTGATTGGTCAGAAATAAGGCAGGGGCGGTGTAAAAGCAAAATAGTCTCGTACAGCACATGCAGTCAATTAGAAACATATATTCTTACGTTTCACACACTAATACCTGAAGGATGACGATGCCATATTTAACAAATTACACTCAAATAATAGCTCTTAGATCATCCTTCTGATCTTGCCTACAGCACATTCTAATAGGCCTATTACAATTCCATTAGGCTAACATAAGCTATTAACCATGGGTAAGAGAAAATAATAATAATTATTGTTCAATTATATGTTGGATCTAATGAAAGCTCTACTACCAACTACCAAATTTGATGGGCAAACGCTCGGTAACTGTAAAATAAAAATGAAAAAAACAAGTCTAAAACGAGCTGTGCATTTTCACTCTATATTCCCTCTCAGTAATTAAGTGATCTGAAGCGGGGAACGAATGGGATAGTAAGTCTAGCGAGGGTTATATATTATGTTATATTATGTTAAATTACGTTATATATAATATAGCAAGTCTAGCGGTGTTAACTGAAACACCGAAACAATGGCTTTGAAGCGGGGCAAAAAGAGAGGTGATCCCCGGTCAGGTTCAAGCAGTTAACACGGCGGTGACTTGTCCCACTGAGTCTGTTTTTCGCTCCCCGCTTTACATCGCTTTATTTGCGGAGCGATCATTGCAGACTTTGTGGGATTTAAGGACATTAGTTAACACAAAAACACTCGCCCCCGGTGAAAAGGATTCCATCTGTCGGTACTCGGAAGTGCATTTCCGCTGTTCTGCTAAATTGAATTGTGCCGCGGTATTTTGGTATGCTGAAACACATCATTCACGTGTATTTAACATTTGTAATCAGTCAATCGCTCCCGCATTCTCTTTCTCCATGGGGTTTTTCATGATCGGACGGAGCTCTCCCTCTCCGCAGAGGCCGGCCACCATTTCATCGATGTATTATATTAATTAGGGTTTATTATATATTAGCCTATACTACAGTACAGTAGCCTAATAGTAGCCTATAGTTTCTGTCAAATTGAATGCAGATGCTGACATGAACGTGCGTGCACATTGTCGCTAATTTGTTCGTAGAAGCGGTCTGTCATTTAGCGGAGGCACTGCACCTTGCCTATAGACAGCTGTGGGAAGCCCTGCACACACACAGCCTCACCTTCCCCAGGGCACAACTGCCACTTCTATTGGCTTTTATGTCCCAGCTGTGTGTGTGTGTGTGTGTGTGTGTGCGCGTGCGCTTGTGTGTGTGTGTGTTTATGCACTTTCATGCTTGTGCGTACAATAATGGACTGAAAAGCCTAACCCAAGCCTCATCTCGGTGTGGCCTGCAGCAGCGAGTGTGTGGAGAGGAAGGAGACCCCTGACGTCTTCTTCTGCTGCTGCGAGGGCAACATGTGCAACGAGAAGTTCCTGTACGCCCCCGACAACCAACAGCCCCAGAGCGAGTCCCACCGCCAGTTCACCGCCTACAGTAGGTTACCATTCTAGATATTCTTTGTATTTGTGGAATTTGGGTAATCGCAGATTTTGTGAAATATTTGCAGAATATTTTTATGAGTTTATCAATCTTTTTTTTTGTATTTTGTGGAAGGTGTTTATTTCTTTATTTACATATTGACAGATGGACAGAGAGATGGATGGATGGATAGGTTAAGATATGCATCGGTAAAGATAACTAGGGCAAGGCCTCCGGAAGGGAAGGTTGTACCGGCTACACAGCTCTCATCACACCCCCTGCAACATGCTCACTACGCACCCAGGAACCGCTCCCTCGTTCCATTCCGCCAGTGACCAGATTGGGGTTAAATATAGTTCACCGGCGCCATTAAGCTAGTTTGACGGATTATGTTATGTCAAGATATGAGTTTGCCGACCCTCCCCCTGCCTCCACCCCAATGTGGGTTCTACAGATAACACCCCTTTCCCCTTCCAGAACGGCGAGGAGTGAGACTTGCTAAGCTGTGTGCTGAGCTGTGTTTAGAGATGTGGTCACACTTCGCTGTCATTGTTATCACTTCGCTTTCTAGATTTCTATTTGTGCATTTTTGCTGCTTCATTTTATATTTCTGTTTTTTTCATTGTAGTACTTGGAATGCTTGAAGTATTCCACTTGAATAATGCTAAGCTAATAAAACCTCTCTCTCTCTCTCTCTCTCTCCCTCCCTCTCTCTCTCTCTCTCTCTCTCTCTCTCTCTCTCTCTCTCTCTCTCTCTCTCCCTCTCTCACACACCTTATCTCCCCTCTGCGCTCCACCCTGCAGCCACCTCCAACACCTTCTCCCAGAAGCCTCAGCTCTTCAGCACCCTGCTGTACACGCTGGTGCCCATCCCCGGGCTGACGGCCGTGGTCCTCTTCTGCTTCTGGATGTGGCGGCAGCACAAGCTGGCCTACCCCGCCGCCCTCGTCCCCACGCACGTAAGTCCTGCCTGGGGGGGGGGGGGGGCCTCTACCATGTACACTGGGCTCTACCGCACAAAGCCCATGTTGCCCGCTAAAGATAGAGCCGCGCTTGCTAACGTGAGAAAAAACGACTTGCACGAATACGACATACTATTTGAGCAGAGTTAATAACACGCGCTTGTTATTTAGACATTGTTATTTTTGTCGTTTTGTTTTTACTACTACGACTTGAGGGATGTCACGTTTCAGTGACGAGCAAACCTCTGGTCCAGCCATTAACACATTGTGTCGTCTTTCTCTGGGCCAATAACTCTTTAGATGGAAGAGCACCGCGCCCCTCCAGCGTAGAACCCTAATGGCAGAGTGCCTAGCATTGTGTTTGTGGAGACCCAGGTAGTTTGGTGGGCCATTGAGTATTAGGGTGTAAGGGATGTCCTTTGCGCGACATTGGGTCACATGCAGGAAGTTGATCTTACGTCTCGTACGGGCGCGCCCCTTCAGATTCAGCAAGCGCTCATGAGTGTAGCAGACTGTCCTATATGATGTGTACACAAGCGGAATTCCACCTGTTGGTCTACGAGTGTGTGCGTTCATGTGAGCATAATCAACGCCCCAAACATGTTTGTATAAAATATATAAGGAGGCTTTCCGCCCCATTTCTGCAAAAGTGCCATTCGTAAAAAAAGAAAAGAAAAAGAATTCCCCTATTAAACTAATTTATGTCCTCCTTTCAGAAATCGCTAAAAGAACACATAATACGTAACTTAACATAAACATAATATTTAGCATTGTCAAAAGTGGCATCAGAGCACCAGCCAAGGTAAAGGAGAGGGAAACAAAGGCTATGCTATATATATAATGCTATGTCTGCTTAAGGCTGCACTGTCCGAAATAGATTCCAAAAGACGGCTTGGCGATCCATGGGTTTGACGTGTTGATATTACTACAGCAAACCAAATATATGAATCATGTCATGTTTAATATTATTAAAGTTGTTCTGAAGAGTAGGCTTTAAGACAGTAGACAGTTTGGGCAAGTGCATACAGCGAAGCGCCCGAAAGGACTTCGGTGGTTTGATTGCATTTACTTTCAGTTTCAGTAGCTCGGCGGGGATGAGGTGGAAATTTGGCGTTGAGATTAGTAGCACATAGGGCCTTTTGTGTGAAAAATCAAGCCACACACACACACACACACACACACACACACCCGGGTGCACACACACCTCCGATAATCCCATACAATTATCTCCAACCAAGTATCATTGAAATATCAGTCAATCAGCCAAGAGCTGCACTGCCAAAGACTTGATGGAACACGGCCCGCGTCTGCATTTAGTTATCATCTGGTTATGAGTTATTCCAGGGCCTCCGTAGAAACATTATGACACTTATTCTAATTAACACTATTTCTTATTATTAAAAGCCTACGATAGATATAACCCAATACAATATTAAACGTAATCATCAGTCAATGCCATTAAATAGGAATCATTTGGCCGAGCAACGTTGTTTGTTTGCTTTCGCCAACCGTACGTGATTCGTTTAACAAGTCTAGACCATTCCTAGATTTTGTGCGTACCTAAGAGAGGATTTTGTTGAAAGCCAGAATTGCTCTGAAAACGCTTGTACAGAGAAGTTAAGCACACATCTGTGCTGACGTGTGCTTCTGCCTTGATGGCCATTGTTTGTTATGTTTATATTTGTTATAACGAAGATGATGGTTGTTCTAAACTGAAAGGAAAGGACCTATGTTTTAAAAGACAGTTAGTGTTTGTACTTAGGCCAAGACAAGCAAGCACCGTGCTGAGATCCTTAGCTGGTATAATATTTGTTTTCGTTTTTTTTTAATTTGCAAGTTAGACACCGGCATCCATAGCAGCCTAAAGACTGAAAGGTGACTCCTTCTCTGGATCATTTAGTTTCAGCCTCATTCTTTGAGGCTGAAATAAGAAAGGAATGCGAAAAGAAACTAGAAGAAACTAGCGACGCAAATAATAAAGACAAGCCGGGTTGTCTTTATTGTGTGAATTGAAATAGTTGAACAAAGAACAACCTTCTGGCAGAACATAATTCTCATCAGCGGAAAGCCAACTAGTAGCACGAGAAAAAGAAAAAGGGGGGGCTTTGTGTTGCTGGAAGCCATTTTGGTTACATCCCAGCGTATGGAAGAGGAATCACTGCAGCCGTTGCATTATTGATGAGCTCTTTATGGCGGCAAACAGTAATAAACGGAGCGTGGCTCCGAGCACTGTGCTTGCAAGGACGAGTGCGGGCGGAGTGGCTGTTAGACAAGAGAGCGAGAAGCCATTTTCTACTTCAACTTTAATTTAGTGTGCGTGCGTCTGCCTATTTAGCATTTCCACAAAGCAGAATAACAGAAGGGGAAAGACATTAGCGCGCTCGCGCTGAAAAGCCGCCAGACAAACGACGCACCCACAAAAAAAGGCAGATTTGGATGCGATTTGGTAACACTGGAGGTTAACCCCCCCACGGATGGCGTTGTTCATGGTTTGCCCATTTCGTCGGCCGTGGCGCTAATTTCCCCCCGCGTCGTTCTTCTTCGTTGTTTTTACCGAGCGCCTCAAGGCCGCAAGTAATGAACTGCAGAAGATGTTCTTGTATACAAAGAAACAACATATATATATTTTTTTCTTCTTTTGCATTCATTCATCCGATTTTCCCACGTTAAGGTTTGAGTGCAAGCCAAAGTACATTACTCCCTTGAAATCAGGTTTTATTATTCTGGCCTACCTGTGGAAATAATTGTGACGGTCTATTTTTTGGACCTTCCGTTGCTTCTGGAATACATTTAGCCTCAGAAATCTGGGAGCAATTATTTTAGAAGGTACTTGTGTTTAAATAGAGACAAAGCACATTTTAAGTTCCCACCCATGGTTTGACTTAAGCGGGGTGGGGGTGGGGGGCTGTATTAGTATACATTCATACGTTCCCTGCTATCTGTAATTCATACGAATGAGTTGGTACCATGTGGACAAATGTGTTTCATTGATATGAATATATTGTTTTTATTGAGTTTTATTCATGTGAATTGATTATTGTACGTCACTAATATGAGTTGTGTGGCGATGTTGTGTGAAACGCGTTCATGTCACACCATCAACGTGATTGAAGAGCAGATTTCACGATAAGAGCTAAAAGCAAAGTTACTTTTCCCCAGCACACGACCTCACACACACTTCAGGTTTCATTTTCTCCCAAACAAAACGGAACAGAAAAACCCAATAATGTCCCTGTCTGCCTCTTCTTCTTCTCCTCCTCCTCTTCAAATAGCATGCCTTTCACATAATGGTTGAGGTAAGAGCAGCTTGATTCCAGTCTCAATTCCCCTCCCCTCCTCGTCTTTGAGTTGACCAGTTTTATAAGTAACCGTTTATTGAGTTTTGTGTTAAAGATTCCGTTGTTGTAGATCCTGATGTGCTCCCTTCGTCCCCGCCTGTTCTTAATGGCCGCTCCTCTTACTTTTGTCTCCCTTTGAGTCAGAAGAAAGTGACTTTCCTGGTTTTTTCCCCTTGTGTGTGTGGGTGTGTGTGTGTGTCTAGACATGTCTAGTGTGTGTGTGTGTGTGTGTGTGTGTGTGTGTGTGTGTGTGCGTGTTGACATGTCTGGTATGTGTGTGTAGATAAGTCTAGTGTCACACACACACACACACACACACACACACACACACACACACACACACACACACTCACACCCAAACAGATGTCTGGTGTGTGTATGTGTGTATGTATGTGTGTCTGTCCCGGCCCTATCGCATGGATGTTCTTCTGTGGTGAACATATTGTGTGCATGATTAAATATGCCCCACCACCACCACCACCACCACCACCACCACCACCACTACCTCCACCACAGGTCCGTCCCCCCCCCCCCCTCCCGCTGGCCCCTGCGATGCCTCTGATAGGTCCGGTCTTTGTGTGACCTAATTTGAGATGACAAGCTACCTGCCCCCCTCCCCCTACCCCCGTGCGGTGGCTTCAGTGATTGGTAGGCTGCCCAGAGGAGGAGTTGTAAAACATATGGGGTGGACAGCCCAGCTCTCGACGGGGGACGCTTTGCTCCATCCGGATGACTAGGAGATATGGCTTATGAATTGTCCATAATATTATGTACAAAATGGGGGAAAGTGGAAGGGGGGGGGGGGGGGGGGGGGGTAAAACCAGAACACCTCAACCCGCCCTAGTTCACTTCTATGTGAATAAATCAAAAGTGAGGCGTGGAAATGAATCCCCTCTGGTGTTCTGGATACGGTCCAAGCAGCGGTTTTTAGGTTTTAAGCTCAACCGTGCGACGTGAGCGAATGGCAAAAATGTCCTTGCGATGGCCATTTACACACAGTGAAACACTGAAATAACATGTTGTGGGTACCATAGCAACGCTATGTTAGGATGACGCTGGCGAGGACAAAAAGAGGGTGGGATGCGAACTCATCGGTTGCAAGTCGCTGGAAAACGGGGCGTGTGCTCCGGCTGTGTTCTGAGCCCTGCCCTGCGAGAGGCTCTGCTGAGGCTGACACAGCGGCAACCCGATGAGGATGATGACGACGACGAAGAGGAGGGCGAGTTGGGGCGGGGAGGTTTGGATGAGCGAGTTCGACTTCCCAAATCCCCCACCCCCCCTATCTCGCACCCTCCACCCCACCCGTGCCCGTTTCCTGTGATCTGCTGACTCAATGTAACCCGGCGTGGAACCTGCAACCGGACCCCGGGATCCGGTGGCACGCAAGGGAGACACCCAGGAGAGCTCGGGGCGTTTTGAAACCCGGCCCGGTGCGTATACACCAGGCGGCGGTTGAATATGTCCCACCGTCCGGAAGAAGGAGGAGAAAGATGAGGGGGGGGAGGGGGGGGAGAGGGGGTGCGTTTTCAGATCAAGGCTGGACAGTTCAAGAGAGTCGATCACATCTGACGGGATGTACAAGGATTCGCTCCCCCCCCCCCCCCCCCCCCCCCCCCCCCCCCGGTACGGACTATAACGACATCATGATCCGGTTTCCGCAAGGTGACGTTATTTGCCGCCAAGGAAGACAGGATATCGGCGCAGGGATGAAACGCAAGGAGAGGAAGAATGGGAATGTGATCCTTTGAATTATATCGGATCAGGGAAAAGTGACAAAACACGGCTGTGGAGTCGGTGGGGGTTTGTGGGTCCAGTGTGTTGGGCTCATGTGATTATGGGATGGCGGCAGGAGGACTCCTCTGATGGGTGGAAACGTTGCGCCAAGTGTCGACAACGCAACAGTCACTGCAGTCTTGGGCGGGAGATGGCAGCCATTGTTTATTTGCATCGCATACATATGTGAGATGTTGAATCGTATGGCGACGGTCACGATGATGTCACAAGGTCACTTTCATTTTTGTTGTAACTTTTTCAAACTACAGCAGACAAAGGTGTCGTGGAACAATCTGCCAAGATCTGCGACCCAATCTTCACGTTTTGCTTCTGCCAGCTTCTTTATGCTCCTGAGTGTTTATGAACGTTTTGATAGTGTTCGACATGGCGTGCTGAAGCTAGCCTTGTGACACCCAATCCTATGAGTTCCATTCTGTTTCTCTCTGTAGATCGCTCTGGCCTTGGTCACGTTGAAAGCCTTCACATTTTGAAAGTTTAGCAATCTACGGAGCAATCAAAACAGTTTTTTAATCAGAAATAGACTGAATAACAACAGAAAAACATGAACAGAATGCACGCAAGTCTTTGATCCCATTCAAAAAGGTTTTTGCTTCACTTCCAACTGGATTCGACAAGAGCGAAGAGAGCCAAGCGTCACTCTGATTGGCTGGAGGTTTTAGAACAGACTGATTAATTGGGAAACACAAACGTGAATATGAGGATGGTTTCACAAGGTTAAGCTAGAGCACACGGGCAGGGAATCGAACCTGCGGTCCATAGCTTGCCAAACCAAGGCCTGCATGCCCTGGCCATGTAGGCCAGGACATCCCACCTAGAATATTGTGAATTACTTTCACCCATCCCCCCATCAGCCCCGTTTAGTCCCACAACGGACTCTTATGTTGGGGAAACAAACATTCTGCTAACCATCAAACCCCTCTCTCTCTCTCTCTCTCTCTCTCTCTCTCTCTCTCTCTCTCTCTCTCTCTCTCTCTCTCTCTCTCTCTCTCTCCTTCTGTCTCTCTTTCTTTCCATCCCTCTCCCCTAGGACCCCGGGCCCTCTCCACCGTCCCCCATCATGGCCCAGAGGCCCCTGCAACTGGTGGAGGTGAAAGCCAGGGGCCGATTCGGCTGCGTGTGGAAGGCGCGGCTCCTCAGCGAATACGTGGCCGTCAAGATCTTCCCCATTCAGGTACTGGTCAGCCCGGCCGAAACATTCAAATATAATATCATATTAGCCAGTCCCTCCAGGAATTAGCCATTTTGCGATCGCACCAGTTCACCCAAACTAGACCAATCCCAGTGAAATCAACACATGCTTGCAAATATTTCAATTCAGCGCAGCACTGCCACATATCTGACCAACCATTGCACTTTCCCGTGAGTCTGTCCCATGATTGCACTTCCCCACACAAAATGTCGTGGCTATTTACCAATGCACTTATTGAGGAACGTCAGGAATATGCCTATGTTTAATGCATCTCTTTTACCAGGAAATATATTTACCAAAACATTTATCAAATGTTCACCCAGCCCCCCCCCCCCCCCCCCCCCCCCGTTCAGCCCCATTTAGTCCCACACTGGACTCTTATGTTGGCGAAACAAACATTCTGCTAACCATCAAACCTCTTTCTCTATCTTTCTCTCTCTCTTTACTCCCATCTCTCCCCCCTTTCTCTCTCTCTCCCTCTCTCCGCCTTTCCCTGCCCCCTCTCTTTCTCCCCCCCTTCTCTCTCTCTCTCTCTCTCTCTCTCTCTCTCTCCCTTCCCACCTGTATCTCCCCCCCCCCACTCCTCCCTGTCCCAGGACAAGCTGTCGTGGCAGAACGAGTATGACATCTACAGTGTGAGCGGCATGAAGCACGACAACATCCTGCACTTCATGGGCATGGAGAAGAGGAACAACAACCTGGCCATGGAGCTCTGGCTCATCACCGACTACCACGAGAGGGTACACACACACACGCACACACACCCTCATGCGCGCATACACACGTACACTCGCGCACACAAAGGACCACGCACGCACACGTGGGCGTTCAACACACACACACATGAACGTAAAGGCACATACATGTAAACACATGTGCACACATGTATGCACCGAAACACACACACACACACACACACACAAAGGAAATAATGTTCACACACACACGCACAAACTATAGTTCCTAACCAGAGCAGTGGTAAAGATAGCCAGCACTTGGAGGGTTGCCGGTTCGATTCTCCCGACACAGTTGATATTGGCAACATAGACAAAGGATGTGGGGTCCTTGAGCAAAGCCCTTGATGCTCACTCAGGACTCGTTGCATGGCAGTGTTTCACTGTTCATGGGTGCCTCTGTGTGAAAGGAATGGTTGTTTGCCCCACACTGTTTGTGTTTCCTATAAAACATGGGCTCAGTGATTGGGGTTGCAAAGACTGAATGAGGCCTTCAGTCTTTGTGATTCATTAATTATTCAACCCATAGCATTTGTATCTTTTTGTATCTATTGACAAAACAAAGATTGAATGTTAAATGCTTGGCTTTAAAAACAAAACAAAAAAAAATATATATATGAATAACTTTCATCATGGCAGACTCTGATGTACCGTGGAATAAACAAACATTGTAAGATATTGTAAACTATGTTTTATAATGTAAGCATAACCGTAAGGTTTCGTGTACAGGGATCAGTTTGTTTGAGTGCCCTCCAGTGGCCGAGTGTTGCCACTAGAGTTGTGAAAGGAGAACATTATAACCTCAGTATCCATAGTCAATAATGTTATTATTAATTACATTTTTCAGAAACTTGAGAGCGCATTTGACTTTATTGAGTCGCGACTTGCTATAAAATATTCTTAGAACTAGGCAATTTCAGGTTTTATCAAATCATTCCAAATGTTTCACGTCTCAAGATTTCTATCATTTTTCCTGGAGTGGCTCTCTTGAGTGGCTCTCTCTTTAGAAGCCACTGTGTGCTCTGCATGATATCGACCCATACTTACCTTTAAATTGTTTGAAACCACCATCCTCCTCCAGGAAAAAAAGATTTGTTTCGCAAACTTAATCGCCTGCATTCTAGCAAATTATTAAGGTTGTGAATCACAGAATAAGAAGCAGACAGAAATCAGTTTGAGCAGCCACGTTAACCAGCCATCTGGATACAAGCGGCAGATTCAATTGTTTTATTTTTAAATAGGGATATTGTCTTCCGGGAGAACTGCAGGAGAATTATGTCTCGGGTTGACTACCGGGAGAGGACAGGGAAAATCGGGAGGATTGACAGCTATGTTTATGCTTCAAAATGCTTTCTGCGCGATTTGTCCGAATCCTTTGTGCACAGGCAACAGTTTTCCACATTTACATCCACAACCTACGCAACAAGGTGTCATTACACCAAATGTACACTAGAGGGTGATTTATCAACCGACAAACATAAAACAGCCACCATGTCACAACATAAAACAGCCACCATGTCACAACATAAAACAGCCACCATGTCACAACATAAAACAGCCACCATGTCACAACATAAAACAGCCACCATGTCACAGCCATGTCGCTATGTCGCGTTGGTGTTGCAAACGCCTGGTTGTGTTGCTGAAGTGCTGCTGTCGCCCGGGCATGCACAGACCCTAAACCCACCACAGCTAACGCACGCCTCCTAACGCCGACGTCCTGCCTTCCTCTCTCTTTCTCCCTTCCTCCCTTCCTGTCTCTTTCTCCCTTCCTCCCTTCCTCTCTCTTTCTCCCTTCCTCCCTTCCTCTCTCTTTCCCTCCCTCCCTCCCTCCCTCCCTCCCCCCAGGGCTCGCTGACGGACTACCTGAAGGCCCACCTGCTGTCGTGGAGCGAGCTGTGTCTGGTGGCCCAGACGCTGGCCCGCGGCCTGGCCTACCTCCACGAGGACATCCCCGGGCACCGCGAGGGCCACAAGCCCTCCATCGCACACAGGTACTCGGCCGAGCCCCGCCCCCTCACGCCTCAGATCTCGTACCCTTCTCGATGGCTTGAGTGGGTGGCATGGCGACCTGCCTGTGGTAACGCTGTGTGTGTGTGTGTGTGTGTGTGTGTGTGTGTGTGTGTGTGTGTGTGTGTGTGTGTGTGTGCGTGTGTGCGCGTGTGTGCGTGCGTGTGATCCAGGGACATGAAGAGTAAGAATGTGCTGCTGAAAAAGGATCTGACCGCCTGCATCGCCGACTTCGGCCTCGCACTCAAGTTCGAGGCTGGGAAGTCGGCGGGGGACACGCACGGACAGGTGTGTATACCGACACACACACATGGTCTCTCACACACACACACACACACACACACACGCACGCACGGACAGGTGTGTATACCGACACACACACACACTAACACACATGCTCTCTCACACACACACACACACACGCACGGACAGGTGTGAATACTGACACACACACACACTAACACGCATGCTCTCTCACACACACACACACACACACACGGACAGGTGTGTATACCGCCACACACACACACACACTAACACGCATGCTCTCTCACACACACACACACACACGCACGGACAGGTGTGAATACCGCCACACACACACACACACACACACACACACGCACGGACAGGTGTGAATACCGCCACACACACACACACACACTAACACACATGCTCTCTCACACACACACACACACACACATGTGCGCACGGACAGGTGTGAATACCGCCACACACACACTAACACACATGCTCTCTCACACACACACACACACACACACACACACTAGGGATGTAACAATACACATATTTATATCGAATCGTACGTTGTAGGGTCCACAATTCTGTGAGCAGCAGAACCGTACGGGTTAATTAATGATTTATAATAAAAAAAGATAAATAACTAAAGTAAACTATCCGAAATTACATTTTGCGGAAAATAGTGGATTTCGTTTGTTGTTTGTCAATTGTCACGTAGATGCTGCTGTAACTAAGCATTCGTGTTGCCAGGCTGCCAATCACACAAACTGCTTACAGCATCAAGAGTGCAAAATGGCAAGCGCTAAGCTAAACCTAAAGACCCCCTCTCTTTGGTTTCCCAGGACTCGAAATTAACTTTTTTAGTTGGTAGCACTGGAGCTGCAAGCTTCAAAAAGTAAAAAGCACTGGCAAAATGTAAGGAAGTGTAGGCGATGTTAAGCTTTCTATTCAGCTCAGCCTCTTGAGTTGAACAGCCAGCAGCATGTTGTCAGACGCCTGACTAATAGAGCCTGAATTCTCCATTGCCATTCGTCACAGGCTTTCTTGTGTTTCACCGTGCTTAGTAAATCCCTCCCGCTTAAATTTGTCAATACTGTTCCAAATGCACTGTTACCTTAGATCTCTGTCCCACAGGCTTTACAATGTACACAGTGCATGGCGCCGCTCTCAAACCTAAGCCTGTCAAAGTCAGTCACTCGCTCCGAAAAGTGTACACCTTCTGCTAATGCTAATGCTAATGCTAATGCATCCACGTCACCATCACCATCACCAACTGTTAGGGCAGCCACAGCGACTACATCAGATACGTTTCTAGTAATGTTTATGTTACAGAAAAATGCCGTAATCGTTTGTTTCATCTTTCTAGCTTTCGATAACGCTAGCTAACATTACCGATTTAGCTAGCTAGGCAACGTTCTTAAATTGATAATGAACTTTTGTGTTCAGGTAATTAGTTAAAGATTTAGCTCTCTGCATCACGTGACTGGAGTGCCGCAAAAGTGTGAGTGATTGAAGGCTAGTCTTAACCAATCTAAAATCAGCGTTAAAGGTAAGAACGTTAATCTTTGATTGGTAAGAAGGCTCACTGTCAGCTCACAAGGCACATACTGAGTGATGTACAGAGAAAGGGACAGACATTATTTTGCACCAGCAATTATTTACAATCACAGTAATGCTCCCAGTCATATTTGAGGTCAGACAGATCACACTTTGGGAGCAAAACGGTTGCAATTTAGAGCCCTGCCTGTAAACAGTAACAGCGTTGAAGAGTTGCCAATTAGTCTCATAGTATGAAGGCTCTGTTCATACAAAGAACATGACCTCTCATCTGCGCTGACATCCCTCCCGTGTGTCATCCTTCCCGTTTGCTGCAAAACCTGCAGCAAACGTAGAATATACAATATGCAAGTATGTGAAAACTCAACGATAGCAATGTTTTTTTGTGTCCGATTTGCGACCATTCTGTGCAACAGAGACCGCTTTTATTGGTTAGATTTAACATTTTCTCAGGCATTTATCTTTTTGTAATGTTAGAAGTTACTAATGTTTATGGTTCTTTTCTAAACTGGTATTTGCCATTGTAATACACTTTTATTACATATTACATTCTCAGGCATTCATTATAATTTTCTTTCTGCTACAACAAGGTACTATTGTATTCTAATAAATGTGAAAAGAGAGAGAGAGAGAGAGAGAGAGAGAGAGAGAGAGAGAGAGAGAGAGAGAGAGAGAGAGAGAGAGAGAGAGAGAGAGAGAGAGAGAGAGAGAGAGAGAGAGAGAGAGAGAGAGAGAGAGAGAGCGAGAGAGGCGAAAGTCTTTTAAGGGTTTTATTACCCAACTCGAAATAAAAAAGATCAACGCTTGGACCAGCAGGGTTCATGAACCAACCTAAACTGAATAATAACCAAGAATCTCGTAAATACTCCGAGAACATAATCGAACAGTAAAAGCACTCTTCGCTAAAGAGTGAAGCTCCTTCCTGGAGCTGGGGGCAGGAACGGGAGCGGCGTATGGACGTGGCCTCGCCCCCCCCATTGTGACACAGCACAACAAATTGTATAGTTTGTAACACACACACACACACAAACACACACACAGACATGACCCCGTTCTCTGCCCCTCTCAGGTGGGCACCAGGAGGTACATGGCCCCCGAGGTGCTGGAGGGGGCCATCAACTTCCAGCGGGACTCGTTCCTGCGCATCGACATGTACGCCCTGGGCCTGGTCCTCTGGGAGCTGGCCTCACGCTGCACCGCTGCCAACGGTGAGACACACACACACACACACACACACACACACACACACACACACACACACACACACACACACACACACACACACACACACACACACACACACACACACACACACACACACACACACACACACACACACACACACAGGAGGAGGGACACACACGGGCAGAGGGGCACACACACACACACACACACACACACGGGCGGAGGGACACACACATGGGCAGAGGGGCACACACACACACACACACGAGAGGAGGGACACACACACACACACACACACACATGGGCGGAGGGACACACACACACACACACGGAGGAGGGACACATACACACACACTCACGGGTGGAGGGACGCACACACACACACACAGGCGGAGGGACACACACACACACATGGGCAGAGGGGCACACACACACACACACACGGGAGGAGGGACACACACGGGCGGAGGGAGACACACACACGGGAGGAGGGAGCCAACCTGGGCGCATTTCGCGCACCAGCTGCACAGTTCTCGGTCAAAGTACGCTGGTACGAGTTGCAAGGTAAAACGATGCAGAAATGGACTATTCCTCTAAGATAACTTCTTCTTGATAATATCAGGAGAATCTATAGTACTGATTCGAGAGAACAAACACGGAGATTGAATTTGTATTGCCCCCCCCCCCCCCCCTCGACCTGCCCCCGCCCTTTCACTCGCCTCGTCAGCGTTATAGAATGCACACTTGACATGCTTCATCAATCAGTGACAATGATGGCTGCAGTCCATGCACCAAGTCGGAAAAAACATTGACGGCTATACACAAAGAAACAACGTACATATTATGACGATTGTGTAAATATAGTTAGGATATTGCACAGGGCTCGACATTAACGCTTGTCCAGAACAAGTCGAGTTATTGTGAGGCAAGTGGAAGAGAGATGTTCCTGTGAACTCCACGAAATGTATGGCTTTACGTAGAATGACCTAAAAGCAGTTGCTTGGTTACATCACCTAGTAACGGAAGTAAAGGCTGACTGTAAAGGAACTGTTTCAGGCAGTAACTCTGGCATAGACTTTGAGCTTTGTAACTCAGTAGACCTTTTACATGGACCAAACAAACTATACAACACACTAAAGGAAAGGGAAAAACCAAAAAAGTATAATATGACTAGTTTAACAGCGGCCTCTCTCCAATGCTGGCTGGGCCTTAAAGAGGTCTGTTCTGACAGTAGATTTTGACACTGACATGGACGATGACAATTCGAATACGTTTACTGCTTTTAACCTGCTTTCATGGCATACCAATGCCATTTTACAATATCTTCAGCGCTCACCTGTAAATATGGAAGTCTCCTCCTGTATGGAAGACTCCTCCTTCTCAAAATATAGTTAGATCTGAAAGCGACTATTTTGATTTGATATTCCTGCTCATCTTAGTAAAGGGTCGACCCTCGGGTGTCAAGCTGTGCTGAAGAAGACACAGATAGACGAACTAGGGGAGCGAATGTTTTAACATGCACATCTTCCAGTTTAGGCTGAATCTGATGTGATGGTCATTTTACCCTTTCCCACCAGTGGCAAGCGGTGAATTTTGACACAAGGCGTGCAGATGAGATCTCCCCCCCCCCCCCCCCCCCCCCCCCAACTACCAACACAGACTAGTGATAAACTGTGCCAGATTTCAGCATAGTAGTTTGTAGCGGATGCTACATGGCCTGGTGCTCCATGTTGCCATGCAGGCGCTCTCCCTGTGTGTTTGTGTGTGTGTGGAGATGGCTGGTTTAACCTGTTGCACACTGATTACTCAATGTGCAACAGGTGTGCAGCCTCACCCAGCCCCCAGAGTCCAATCAGACTCGGCCAGGTGATCAACCACACACACTCCCACAGTCACTTATAGGCCTTTTGAACTCCGGATCATCTCTGGAGAATCGGGTTCGGAGATGATCCGGAGTTGCCCTTTCACACATGCAACACACAGCCGGAGATAAGCCGCACCAGACATATCGGAGATACTCCGGATATTTTAGGCGAGGTGGCGCCTGGGTAGAGCCTTGAGTCTAGATGGTACTCATAAATATTGTCTAAGGTTGGCAGGTGTGCGATAGGCTATCGCCAATGTTTATCTTTTATTCTGTGTGTGTGGGCATGTGTGGTCATGCGTGTGTGTGTGTGTATGTGTGTGTGTGTGTGTGTCTGTGTAATAACTATGCCTGCTATGAATGTGTGTCTGTGCGTGTGTGTGTGTGTCGGGGTATGTGTGTGTGTGTGTGTGTGTGTGTGTGCATGTGTGTGCGTGAGTGTGTGTGTGCATGTGTGTCGGTATGTGTGTGTGTGTGTGTGTGTGTGCATGTGTGTGCATGTGTGTCGGTGTGTGTGCGTGCATGTGTGTGCGTGCGTGTGTGTGTGTGCGCGTGTGTGTGTCGGTGTGCGCTGCAGGTCCGGTAGACAAGTACATGCTGCCTTTTGAGGAGGAGGTGGGCCAGCACCCGTCTCTGGAGGACATCCAGGAGGTGGTGGTGCACAAGAAGCTCCGCCCAATTCTACTGGACTGCTGGCACAAGCACCCGGTGAGCATCCATACCTCCTGCGCACGTACCAATGCATGCTGGTGTGTACATACTGTGGCGTCTGAGGGGCCAATCACCTGGAGCAGGGCGGCGTGTTTTAACAGGAAAAATGGACTCAAGACGCCAAACTCTTACGCTTTCATTTTTGACAATTCATATTATTATTATAACCAGTGTATGCTGTGTCTAAAGTACTGCATTATAACCAGTGTGTGCTGGTCTCTCTACGGCACTGTATTATAACCAGTGTAGGCTGTGTCTCTAAAGTACTGCATTATAACCAATGTGTGCTGGTCTCTCTACAGCACTGTATCATAACCAGTGTGTGCTGGTCTCTCCACAGTACTGTATCATAACCAGTGTGTGCTGGTCTCTCTCTAGTACTGTATTATAACCAGTGTGTCCTAGTCTCTTTACAGTACTGTATCATAACCAGTGTGTGCTGGTCTCTCTCTAGTACTGTATTTCAACCAGTGTATGCTGGTCTCTCTACAGTACTGTATCATAACCAGTGTGTGCTGGTCTCTCTCTAGTACTGTATTTTAACCAGTGTGTGCTGGTCTCTCTACAGTACTGTATTATAACCAGTGTGTGCTGGTCTCTCTCTAGTACTGTATTTTAACCAGTGTGTGCTGGTCTCTCTACAGTACTATATTTTAACCAGCGTGTTTTGGTCTCTCTACAGTACTGCATTATAACCAGTGTGTGCTGGTCTCTCTACAGCACTGTATCATAACCAGTGTGTGCTGGTCTCTCCACAGTACTGTATCATAACCAGTGTGCTGGTCTCTCTCTAGTACTGTATTATAACCAGTGTGTCCTAGTCTCTTTACAGTACTGTATCATAACCAGTGTGTGCTGGTCTCTCTCTAGTACTGTATTTCAACCAGTGTATGCTGGTCTCTTTACAGTACTGTATCATAACCAGTGTGTGCTGGTCTCTCTCTAGTACTGTATTTCAACCAGTGTATGCTGGTCTCTCTACAGTACTGTATCATAACCAGTGTGTGCTGGTCTGTCTCTAGTACTGTATTTTAACCAGTGTGTGCTGGTCTCTCTACAGTACTGTATTATAACCAGTGTGTGCTGGTCTCTCTACAGTACTATATTTTAACCAGCGTGTTTTGGTCTCTCTACAGTACTGTATCATAACCAGTGTGTACTGGTCTCTCTACAGTACTGTATCATAACCAGTGTGTGCTGGTCTCTCTACAGTACTGTATCATAACCAGTGTGTGCTGGTCTCTCTACAGTACTGTATCATAACCAGTGTGTACTGGTCTCTCTACAGTACTGTATCATAACCAGTGTGTACTGGTCTCTCTACAGTACTGTATCATAACCAGTGTGTGCTGGTCTCTCTACAGTACTGTATTTTAACCAGTGTGTGCTGGTCTCTCTACAGTACTGTATCATAACCAGTGTGTGCTGGTCTCTCTACAGTACTGTATCATAACCAGTGTGTGCTGGTCTCCTCAGGGCCTGGCCTTGCTGTGCGAGACCATCGAGGACTGCTGGGACCACGAGTCGGAAGCGCGTCTGTCGGCGGGCTGCGTGGAGGAGCGCGTGGGCCAGATGCGCCGCATCGCCGCCGGCGGCCTCGAAGACATCATGCCCGTGGTCACCATGGTAACCAACCTGGACACCGCGCCCAAGGAGTCCGGCATATGACTCGCCCAGCCCCCTGCTCTCGGACCCCTCCCACCCCCACCCCCCCCCCCCCCGCGGATGACGATGCATGTGAGGCTGACCCTGGTTGGTTTGCGGGGGCTCTCTCCCTCTCTTTTTTTTTTTAGTGCCGGTCACTACTACTTGTTTCAGGAAACACCCCCAGCGATCCGCCCCCAAGCGCTCCCTCACATCCCGATATAACCGGTTTTTCCACGAGTCGCGTTTGGATTGGAGTGGCCAAGTTACTGAAACGTTGCCACTGTCGCCAAAATGGCGTACATCTGGATTATTGTTTTGTTTTTCCGGACGACGGTCACTTCTCTCTTGTGTTTGATGGAACGAGTGTTCATTTTTTTATACATACACACACACACACACACACACAGGAAGTTCTTTAACCAGGTCTTCCGGGAGTCATGCAAGAGAATCCGTGCGACGACCCGGGCGCACTTTGGCGGTTTGAAAAGTACGTTTAAAAAAATAATAATAAAGAACCAAAAAAAAAAACAATCAAGAGCAACCTCCATGAAAGGGGGCTGGATGTTGTTTCCTCCGTCGGGTGAATGTGCACCAGAGAAACCTGAACAACACCACCACTACCGATCTGCCAACAAACAATGGCTTTTGAATGTTTTCTAGTGTTTAATGCTGCTGTACATATTGTATTATGGACCCAGTTGTCATGGTAATCAAGCTTATCTCAAAGGGGTGGGGGGGGGGGGGGGGGGGTTGCGTTTTGGGAGTGGATGGGTAGGTGGGGTAGTGGTCCATTGTTTTCAAGCATAAAGACAATTCAAACCATAAACCTCCTTCAACCAAGGTATACCTCAGTTCAAACGGACACATTTACGAAAAAGGAAAACAAGGAACGCTCCCCGTGGTAACCAGTTTTAACCTCTCAGCAGGGCTCGTCGGCGCGCGTGTGCCGGCGTGTGGCGAACAGTACCAAGGCTTTGTCGTTTAGTTTTATTCGTTTCAGTGTACACCAAATACAACACCAGCTAACTTGTCAAAAGAAATGGCCTTTCTCTCTTGGACTGAAGACGCCCGCTGGTTGAAGGTCGAAGTCTGTGTTGTATTTCGGAAAGCCTGCGTGTTCTGTGGCCTGCAAACGACGCGCCCGCGACGTCGGAACTTGGTACCGGCCTACGCCGTTTCTGGTTTGTCACTGGTCAAACCTGGACTGTCAACACCCCCTGGCCCTCCCCCTCCCTGTTGTTAGCCACGCCCCTCCGTGGAGAAAAGACTGTAAGGATCCCTCACGTAGAATTAACAGTACATTTTGGGGTTTTTTAACCTATACCCGTTTTGCTGAACTTTTTTTTTCTTCCGTCGTTTCTCCGTTTGTTCCGAAAGAAACACCGCTCTTTCAAGATTTCCAGAGTTACACAGTGACTTCTTTTCTTTGGATGCTGTTAAATCGACAACAAAGGACATCTCAACACACTTTGCTCGTGGGGTTGTGTCACCTGAGTGGACTTCCTGCTCCCCGCTTGCCAGGTATTGTTTGACAAATCAACTAACAGGTTGTGAGATGGTGATGTTTGTGTAAGCATATCTTTCCAAAGTACCACTTAAGCAGTGACACGCGGCTGCGTGTTTTTAAGATGGATGTTAATATATTCTGTGTTCTGATTTCAGGCTGTAAAGAGGCGCCAATTTGCCGTTGTAACAAAAAAAAAACAAATAAATGCACTTTTCTACTCAAAAGCGAAAGACATTTACATTGAGTTCCACTTACATAGTTGGCATTCATTTAAGCTGGGGTTGTGCGTTTTTTTTCCACCGCAATTGTATGGGCATATTCAGTGTTGTATTCAGTGTTGTATTCAGTGTTTATTTGACAAAACTTGCCTTTCAGATTGACTGACGTCCGTCTCTGCATCTTGTATACACTCCCCTCGTGTTTGCCTTTTGACAAGCAGGGACAAACCACCAACCACCTCTCAATCCTGATCGCTGAGACTCAAGTGTTCAGTTCACACAGTTATTAGGTCGAGAACTATACAACGTTTTGTAGGAAGAAATAACAAGCTTTTTTTAATGGTTCTTTCTTTACACAGAACTGCTCATTTGATGATTGACACAGTCCATTACACTTGCATCCCAAAACCTTGGCAAGAACTTTTATTTCAAGCCAGCCTAAACTCTACAGTAAAGATGGGGGGCTCCCGGCGCTGGATTGGCTTGTGCTGATTGCTTGGACAGCTTTTTAATTGGAACTGCTGATATTTGGCCACTAGATGGCATACTTGTACCTCTCCCTGCATTTTGTTAATCCCAAATGTCTCAATTGGAGTCCACGACAAGCTTGGCGACATCTTTTATATATGTAGGCCCGCCATTTTTTACAAATCCCATTACTTTCTGTGAATTCTCAGTTTCAGTTTGTATCCTTTCCATAACCGTTTATCACGTTCCTCGATTCAGCCTAAGCAGGATATTTCCTGGAACATACTCGGCAGTCAGATTAAACTTCTTAAATCTAATGAACAGCCTTTTGACATCTGATAAAAAGGTTCTAAAAACATAGAATAACCTTAACATATCAGAGGGACGTATTCACTACACACACCTATTCAATTCAGCACCACCACCTCACAGGGGCCCACAAGTAGTGTGGCCCCTGCTCACCATCACCACACAAAGCGTAGACTCTAAACACATGCTGACTCTGGATCAGAGGTTACCGCAAAGAATATTACGCCCGCTAGTCCATCATATACTCAGAATGAAGTCAGGTCCACTTGTCTTTGTGGACCTTAACACATGATCATTGTGGGAAATCTTTCATGGTGGGATACCTACCTAGCCCCCCCCCCCCCCCCCCCCCCCCACAGACTGAACTTGTCTTTGGGCCTTACTTATATACAGCCAAAATGGGATTTCTTTAATAGGCCTAAAAGGTCAAAAGTGAAAAGAAATCCCTCCGATTAAAAAGGTTCATGGTTAGATTTTGTGACAACGCCACTGTTTCCTTTGAGAAATTGTATCGGACTAAATCAGGGTTGGGAAATTTGCCATTTCTGACAAAATAATAAATGTTTAACATAGCTGGTAGCAAGTTATTGCAGATGGAGGTCTAGCATCATTACATTACATTACACTAACTCCTATCAAGTCGCCCACTAGATGACAATATTCTGCGACACTTACAGTCTACGATAGACAAGCTTTACAACAGCAAGAAAACATTCCCTGGCACACATTTGAGCATTTATTGGAAAAGTAATCACACAAAAATATGGTTCAACTTTATTTTTTCTTTCATGAAATAAGTTACAATCCACAATGTATTTTATGGACCCATGTCAAAATAACACCACAGAACACATACTTTGAAGTTGTACCATCCAACAACCTGAATCAGTAACTCATCTCACCGCGTCACCAACCATACTTGGGCTTTTCTTTGGCAGAAACATTCTGCGTGCCTGTACAATTGCCTCAACTTGACCGGTGATTGGCTGCGGTAAAGCGCCGTCACATAAAGAACCAAAAGCGCCTGGGTTCGCCTAGGTCCAGTCTTTCCGAACCAGCCCTCCCCCACTCTTCCGGCCGCCGCTGGTGGCCGGTCCTAGCCGAACGCGGAGGCGGCCCACTGCTTGACGTCGGTGGGGCACTGGGGGTACCTCTGCAGCGCCTCCATGATCTGGCTGTGGTCCAGCATGAGCCTCACCAGCTGGTACTCTCGCTGGGCCCGCGCCGCCGACGCCGCCGCGTCCACCGGACGGACCACCTCCAGCTGCTGCAGGTGCTCGAAGGCCTGGGGCAGGGGGCAGGGGTCAGGTCAGGTGTGTGTGGGGGGGGGGGGGGGGGGGGGGGGGGGGGGGTTGAACCGGGACACTTTTAGGAACGTAAGGTTTATATTGATGCATTTACTTAATGCATTTGTTCGACAAATTAACTATTTCCTTACACTTTGCGAGAGGAAATGCAGTAAAAGTGAATCGAGGGCGTCAAATGATGTGTATATGTTTTACATTTATTTCCAATAGCATTCTTTCAATACTCAAACTGCGCCACAATATCCTACAAATATGTGACTACAATCAATCAGAAATATGTTGGGAAATTAAAAGTATTAGGAGCAATATTTGAAAGGTTTTCTTAAGCACTGACCTTCATGACTACTGGCAGGTCAAAGTTGTACATGGAATTAGACTTCCTCTGCAGAAATCGCTTAAACTCTGAGGAGAGAAAACAAAGTCAAACGACCGTCTGAATCAGCCGTTCATATCGGACACGACTCCATCCAAATGCTGAGGAAGTATCTTGGCTGTGACCCCAATCCTTCCTGATACGATAAGGTTTGACTGAAGTGCACACACACACACACACACGATGTTGTGCTCTGTACCGTTGTAGACCATCTGGAGGTTGAAGGGTTCTCCATCATAGATGTCATTCAGGTGTTTCATGGCGATGACCAGACACAGCTCCAGAATGGAGAGGCCTGGAGACATACGACGCGACCCAGAAGAGCGTCAATCATTTAGTTTTTTATCTTTTGGAAAAAAAATGGACTTAATAACTGCTGTATTATAAAAAACAATTAATGAAACAAATATTTTCTCCATGCTTGGCAATTTGCTAAGCATTCATTTAAATGTGCCGTTCTTTTGGATGAATGCACTCCCTAAGGGAGGTCCTTGATGTTCCTACCAGGTTTTGAGGCCCTGTGCCCACTCAGAAGTAGACGTTCCATCAGTGATGGAATTAGATAAACTGAGTGGCATATACTTTTGGCAAGGGTTACATGTATCCCGAAACGGCCATGTGCTTTGAATTTAACACTTTTATTAACCATTCAGACACAGAATAACCAGGCAAACAATGCATTTGCCTTGCACCCACCCTAATACAATACATATCCATGTATACAGTGGCAAACTGGTGAAAAATAAAAACACTTTCTGATATTCGATCAAAGGCCTCTGGGAGCATGTGTTTCTTGACATGTTTCTAACCATGTGGGTGTTCTGAACCTATCTCTGAGTGTTATTGGTTACCGTGGAGAACGTTTGTCATGGCGTCGGCAGAGAACAGCCTGCTGGCGTCCAGGAGGTCAGCCGGCTTGATGGTCGGGTTGCTCACGCTCACACGACTCAGGCTCGCCATCTAGAGGGAGAGTTGAGTAGTGAGCGAAAATATAATGCAATAAATAAGTGTGTGTGTGCGTGCGTGCCTGCATTGTTAATAAATATGTCGATATTGGAGTGATTTGTTTGTTCATTAATCTGCTCTTTGCCAATAACCCAGCGGGAGCCTCAATGTGTTAAATCCCTGAACTGCCCCTTTAAACCCTATCCTTTTAAGTGAACGCCAAAAAAACACAACAAGCGTACCAGGAGCCGATGCAGGGACCGGAAGTCTTTGGTAGAGTTGAAGTGTCTTAGTAGAACCTCCTCCACAGACTTGTCCTCACACAAAGCCTACAAATCAAAGAAGACATTTAAGTGATAAAAGATGTGCTCACTTAACAATACTGCTTTTTTAAGAATAACTTTACATGCATTGGTGTCCCAACTCCAAATGGCAGGACTTTTACTTTCTTACAAAAAAACAGCAGCTCTAATAGGTGTGCACGAATCTCTCGCTAACTGACTGCACACCAACATACCTATTTTTGAAATCGTTGGATTCCTTTAGCTTCTCTGCCCTCGTGTTTATAAACCAACTCGCGAAGCCCCTTACAACTCTAAAATTTCATCCCGTTCCGAGCCTCACTTGTAAAAAAAAAAAGGGCTTTGGATAAAAGCTCAGCTAACTGTAAAAACTAAATGAAACACCAGGCTGGCGACCTTGACGCTGGCGTTCCAGTCGTGGCAGAACGTGCTGTCGGGGAAGCTGGCGTCGGGCAGATGGAGCTGGGCCTGGACCGCCTGCAGGTACTGGCTGAAGCTCAGGCTGCGGAGCAGGTGGATCTGCCGGTGGGAGAAGCGAGACTTCACCCTCTTCTCCAGGAGCTCCAGCACATCCTGTAGGTCACAGAGAAATTAAAAAGAAAATTAAATAAAATGGTGAATGAAAGAATCCTATTCTGGTTTGTGTTTCTCTGGCGAAGACTTTTGTGATGACTTGGAAGATTATTCAAAAAGGTAATGTAGGTAGGACTTAAGAGCTCTTGTTTGAGTGTAATTTCTTAGAATTGGCATAGCCACCAGTCAGCTATCAGTGAGTGAAATGCTCTGAGGATATCTGTTCCAGTTGAGTGCCCCTGCCTCTGTATGAGACGATTTCAGACCGCTCCTGGCCTATTTATGACAAATCAGGGCAACTCTCCCGATTGGTTCGGGGAATCCATCTTGCCTGTCAATCACAGGTGCGTGAAAAGCATGTACAAGACGGTTGCATTTCCTCACAAATGCAACTTTTTATTATTTAAAACCATGTTGCAGATCGTGCCCCCATCAATTTCTTGATTTAAAATACAGACAACAGCGTACCAGTCTGCAGGTGAGCCCCACCACAGCCACGGGCGTCTGGGCCGACTGGGACACATCTAGCAGGTTGTAGAGCAGTGTCTGGTTCTTGTGGTGAGCGAACAGGTCAAACTCGTCCAGGATGAACAGCACCGGCCGGCTGCTGCTACGGTCCCCTTATGTGATGAGGTGTGTGTGGGTGGGGGGGGGGGGGGGGGGGGGTTATTACGGTTGTCTGGTTACACCAGGAAACCAACAAGAGCAAGAAAATGTCCTTCAGCCAATTCCCCTGTGCCCCATTCTAAATCAAAGGTATTAGCTATTGAACATTGGTGTTAGTTTGAAGTGTTACGAAGGGACAAAAACGATAGGTTAGTGCCTAACTTATAGTGCCTAACCTATAGTGCCTATAGGTTTTATTGCAAACACCACTTATTATAGCTCTAGATTATCAGTGACTCAGAAATTGCTGTCATTTTGTTAATTTTGGAAATAAAAAGCTGGTCCCCCAATTGGCAGCCAGACCTGTTAATTACACCTATAAAACGTCCAAGTACGGTCCACAAAGCCCCATAAAATAAACTTTGCAGGGTGATTCACAGAATATACCAACTCATTGAGAACCTCCCTCTCACTCACTATGCCATTGTGTTCCTGTGGTGCAAATGTTTCTGTTCTGGTGAACAGGGGCCAGGTGTTGTTGATGTCATGGCTGCTAAAAATGATGTCACAAAGAAACATACCTTTCTTAAGGGCCTCTAGAAGAAATGTCAAATTTTCTGCAAAACTGCCCTGAAATCAAACAGGAGAGAACAAGAAGGATCATTACAAAATGTATTCTCTTCTGTGAAGAGAAGAAACAAATATCTTACCTACAGCTCATTAAAGGAGCAGTAGGAAATTCCACTAACCTACATTAATTTTAAAAGACAGAAGTCAAAAACCTCCAGCCAATCGATGTCTAATCGTGCACACACACATAAGCATAGTTGAGCAGAGAAAGGCAACCAAAAACTTGACATGTAGAGAATTGTCCTGACTGGTAGCTACAAAACTAGCCCTGATTGGTTGTTATTTGGCCAGTGGGTTTAAACATTTTTGACAGGCTGCTACACAATTATAAAGCACTCGTAGATTTAGTATTTTTTGTAGAACATTGGCTGGACAGATAGCTGCTGGAATTTAATAGTAATTGTATCAGTGTCTAATCAGCACTGTGGTACCTACAAACACTTGGTCACCGACCACGTTCTCCAGGCTCAACTGTCTTGTGATTTCCTTCAGTGCTATTCTGTCGTCCGTCTGCAAGAGACCTACAAGGAAAGCAGGCTTTTAACGCTCAGGATTCAACGAAACAAAATTAAAACACAACAGAATAGAAGAGGTGCAAAATAACAGCAGAGGTCCCATTAGAAAGGGAAGTAAAGAAGGCATAATAAAAGTGTGGAAGGCTACCTACCATTGAGGTGGACCTGCAGTAGGGTCTTATGGATGTCCTCCTCAGCCAGAAGCTCGGCCAGCACACATCGGAGCAGCTACACAGGACAGGGAAACATGTCAAGTGTGAAGACAATGTGTCAAAACCGCCATCTTGGCAGTGGCTGCTGCTGCTGCTGCTGCTGCTGCTGCTGCTGCTTCTAGGGCCCCAACTGATTGAGTAGCACGCTTGGAAACAGGGTCCAAAATTAGCTTTTTGGAATTCTGTCTTTTAGCCTGGCAGAGTGGTAAGATCTACTGACCAAGCAATTGCTTTGGGCCACCGAATGTAAAGATGTAATGCAATGCAAATTGACTGTTGTTTCATTACCAGGGTCTTCCCTGTTCCCCTTGGGCCAATGATGAGCACAGAGTTGCTCTCTCCGTGCAAAGCTGTTCGCTTCAGCAGCTCCAGTAGGTGCCTGCAATTACACAGGCGGTTAAGACTACATTACACACCATGCAATACGGTCAATAAGCACTTAACCTTTGTTAAAGGAGCTATATGCAACGCAATTCCCGCACTAAAAAAACAAAACACAAAATGACCATAAATCATCAGAGATTAGGGAAACATGCCACGTCGAAATACTGGCTTCACTGACAACAATGCTACAGCCAGCAGGTTCTCCTTTGAAATATCCCTTCCGGGTCAGAAGGTTTGTTTATGTTTTGCCCTGTGTGTTATGTTTCACTATTCCCCCTCTCCCTTTAGAAGGTAGTATTTGTTACCAATATAAATCTTCCCTACTTGTGTTGGGAATCTACTCCCTCTGGCCTCTGTGGCAGCTGCTGGTGGCATAGTCGTTCCCTTAGCAGAGTCTGTACCTGTATATGGATGAACAATAAAACAACATTAACACAATTACATTACCGAACACTACATCTTCTTTAACTAAGTTGGTAGCATGATGTACTTAAACGTTACATGTGTTCAATCTGCCCACTCAGCATTTGCAGCAATTGCAGTTGATTGTGTTGATACATCTCAGGTTACATTTGTATCAAATAAATAGAACATAAAAAGTAGTAGCCCACCTCTCTCTATAGCAGTTACGTAAATGACCCAAATGTGCTTGCTTTTACAAAAAGGGTAACCTATAAGGCTAGACGCGTGTTGCCCGTGCATTCAGCGCATCAAATCCTATATGAAGCACATGTCAAATAATCACATCGTAGCATACTGATAGAGCCGCAATCTAACACAACCAAATGTTATAACATTACAAACACAAACCTGAGAAATGCATTCTCCTATTGGCATTTGCGAGTCTTTGGCTTTCCGTTTACTCATGGTGACAGTCGCCTAGATAGGGAATGTGTCGCATAGAAAAAATAGTAAGGCAAATTAGAGAACTAATGTCCTACCAAAATACCCTTTTCACAGAGTCATCATCGTAGGATAAACACCTTTTTTTTAGCATAAAAAGGCGTCGCTCATACGCTTGTGAATAGGGTCATGACAGCTCATGATCATCTTACCAGCAACCTGCGGCTCAAACACTAAGCATTAAATGCAAGCTGGATGGCATGGATGAGCAATTGATGCAAACGTATGTATCTACAGTATTAGGCTTTCAAATTAGACCAGTGTCAAATAAAACACAAATTTAACTGGTGAGTACCTACCTGTACAACTCTGTCAACTGTTGCGCCGAGTGTTCTCAATCTTCGCGGGAATAATACAGCTATTTCCGGTTGTGAAGGTGACTACTTCCGTGGCTGGTCCGGGCGGGCAGATGGGTCCCTGAGATAACAATCCCTCTGGGAAGGCATCAAGTTATGCGTTCGTATCCGAACCACCAGTGGTCAGACCTCGGACCTCCTTCCTCGGACCTCTCTCGTGCTGTGATTATCGCCCCCGACTGGCCGGAGGATGAATTGACCTCTCTCCTCAGGCTTCTCATGCGGGGATTATAGCAGTACGCTGTTCGGAGGATGTATTATCCTATTTTCTTTTGGAAGGCAATTGCCAGGTCAGCTAACAAAATCTAATTGTAAGAAAACGATATATTTGAAATCGAATAATAAAGTTATGAACTATGAAGCCCGACAAGCTTCCATTACAGTGATAATTGTCGCTCCAGTTATATAAATTTCGAATTCCAGTGCAGCTGCAGGTGGGGATTTTAAGGGTACAGCACACCTTGAAAAAGAGAAAACATTACCAACACTGTAGGTGGGCTAATGGTTCCAAACCATGTTATTCAATGTGCATGTTTAGTAAAGCTTGCGCACATGGTCAAGAATGTCTCTGACTTGAGACATGAACAAAGTCATCTTGATGATAAACAGTAGCAAGGTGTGTGTGCGTGCGTGTTCGCGCGCGAGTGTGTGTGTGTGTGTGTGTGTGTGTGTGTGTGTGTGTGTGTGTGTGTGTGTGTGTGTGTGTGTGTGTGTGTGTGTGTGTGTGTGTGTGGAGCTCCATCTGGCTATAGCGGTTGATTTAGATGTCCGCGTCCGAGTAATTCAGATTACATTTCTTGAAATATGTGTCTATTTGTTGTAGGCCTACTGTATTGCCTGTTTCATGATTTATTTTCTATTTGAAATCGATAGTTTGTGACAGAAGACATGCTATTAAAACAAAGCAGCCTGGTTATCATAAATAAATAAAAAGTTATAGGAAGAAATAAGGGCATTGCTTTGGGCACTGTTGCTTCTTCTTATATTGATCAGCTGTTATTCTGGAGTTGGTATTATAAGCATCTCATGTTGAATGTTATTGATTCCTTAAGTGATTGTGGCTACATCATAAACACCACACTCAACTCATAAGATACTTAAACATTATGGAAATACCAAGCAGGTAACAACATAGTTACAAAACGTTGTGTGCGTGTGTATTGCACGCGCACGCACGCGTGTGTGTGTGTGTGTGGTGGCGTAGCGTGGCGTGGGGGGGGGGGGGGGGGGGGG
This sequence comes from Lota lota, assembly GCA_026745465.1. Classification (NCBI taxonomy): domain Eukaryota; kingdom Metazoa; phylum Chordata; class Actinopteri; order Gadiformes; family Lotidae; genus Lota; species Lota lota. Next base: position 1,691,956 of record JACYXH010000172.1, on the reverse strand, counting down.
GGGGGGGTAGTATACTTGACCATAAGACTTTAGTCCGATTCATGGTCAGATCCCATCTAACCGTGACCCATCTGTGTACCCTTGCCACGCATGCGCGGTGTAACTCCATCATCTTCAATATCCCAGTCTATGAGAGCCAGCAGAGGCTGTGAACTAATGGGTAAGGTTCCTATTCTTATTTTTCAAAGGTCAAAAATGCACTTATTGTCGTTTTATTTTTTTTAATAATGATAGAACCGTTCATTATCGGGGAGGGTGTGCTAAGAAAACGATCATTGTACCACCGTTAGACATAGCGACTAACTGGCTGAGAGCGTCTCTGCTCGCACTCTGGAACGCAACGGTTTGCGTTGCTTTGAGTTATTTGCTGTGAGCCCGCTAGGCTAACTGTGCTAACTCGGCCTGGCCCTGGCCTTGCCTGCCCCTTGGCTTTAGACCCAGCTGGTGCCGAGGACTCCCATTAGTTCTTTATTTTCATCTGGGAACACGCGGCTATCTTGTACGTTGAAACGGCAGATCCCCGTACATTGGCATCGGTTTACGGACTAAAAAGATGAAAGCGACGCTCGCTCACCAAGACCTTCCCCTTATCAGTAGTTAGCCTGTTAGCTGCACAGCTAACCGCTAGAAAGCTGACTCTGGACGTGCTAACCTGCAGCTAGTTTGGATGCTCTTTGAAGGCGCTCTCAAATTAATTACTACTAAATACAAGTGCACAGATTGCGCACATTGACACCGTGCCTGTTTTATCACGGCCGACGCACATACTGTGTCATATTTCATGCACCTTGTACTTTAGTCATATGTTTTATTTTTCTCATTCATAGATCCAGAACCCACGTTTATACAGCAACACTTGGTGTGGTGGCAGAGTACATGTGCAACGTAGTAAGCAGTTGTGTAACGTTGGTCATACTAATCAGTTAGGACTGTTATGTCAACATAATGGGCTTAAGTGACATGCTCGCATGGATGGATGTGAACTTTTAAATCAGTGTGACCGATGCCATTTTCAGTCAGGTAAACACCATAAGCGAGAGCCCAACAGTCAATGCAATCGTGTTTTGCAAAATGTTGATGGTCGGCTGCAGTGTCCCACTCCTTTTGCTTGTTTGGTGCTACCCATTTGAAGACCTTTTGCAAGTTTGCTGCTTCATGCCTGTGTTTTGTAGTTTTTAAATAGACGTAGGCCAGCTTTATAAAAGCTTTATACATATGGCAACAACCTAATGTAGATTCATATTGAAAATTATTTTAATTAGCTTCATAGTACCTAAGGGTAATGGGATTGATTGGTTGAAGCAATTGCCATTAGACTTGTAAATCCAAGAATGGAAGCAAGTTATTTGACTACTGGGGCTGATGAATAGGTTATTACGTTGGTTTCTTTCCCATTGCAGTAGTTGACATTAAAATCGGACTTGTCAAAGTTGATATTTTGTAGATAAGCATAATAAATAACTTATTGTTGGAATTTCCAGAAGCATTGGCGATTCTCAGTTCATATCCTGTGCAACATTATCTGTGTTCTGAGCAGCTAACTACTATGTGTTATGTTCTGCGGCTTTCTTAAAATTTCAGGAAGTATTTGAAGAAGTACTTAAAAAAAAGTACTTATAATATTTATTTATTTTAAATGTCCACGGTCCAGGAATCTGTCAAAATTTGGCACATTACAATCCAAGGCCAAACATGGTCAGACAAATATGTTTGTGTATTTTAAGAGCTATTTGAAGTGTAAACATTTAACTGTTTGGTGGAGAGGGGGCAAAACAGTAAGGCGTGGACTAATCTCAGATCCAGCAGTCCTACGTTGTTATAGCAGAACTGCTTGGGGAAGACGGCACAGAGCCTGGGATGGAAACCAGAAACTGCGAGTGGCAGAGTTAGACCTTATTTTCTGTTCCCTTAAGTAATTTCTGTGAAAGTGTAAAAACGTATGTCTACTGTGGCAATGCTGCACAGTGTTTACTTGAAACCTTTACTAATTGTATAAAGTGATAGGCCTTATTTTACGGTCTCTGTTGTTGTAACGGATGCTATAAATAAGAAGAATCTGTGGCGTTAGGATGAACACTTGCCACAGTCGCCCCATGTTTGTGTTAGCGGTGCGGCTGCTTCTGTTCTCTCTCGTGGTGGGTTTTCTTTGACTCTGACCCTGCCCGCCTACCCAGCTCCTCTACGGTCGGTTATGACTCAGCAACACCGGAGGAGCTAAGGAGAAGAGGACGACCGTGCTCCATCTCCCCTCCTGTCAGGCGCTGAGGGGATTGGCTGCTAAATCACTGTGCGCACGGCACAGTAAAAATAATAATATATATTTTGCAAGAAACATTTATAGTAGCAAGCAATCTGTCCGCATCGCGGTGCCGATGAACGCACACATGTGCACAGACACACACTATGATGATGCGTGGTGGTGTGCACGGGACACAACAAGTTCACACACAGTTCAAGGCAGCTGGCTTGGTGTCTGTGTCATGCGAGTGCTCCTGCGCAGCACTCGCATCAACGCATACTAATCGGCATGCAATGCATTGCGGTCTATCACAGGTCATCCGACTTGCACACTTGCAGGAGGTGGAAAGCGCTGACCTTTGACTCTCCATTGTGCGTTCTTTCATTTTCACCTCAGGAACCATGGGAAAACCACCACCGCACCGTCTTTGGGAACCAACATGTTGAGGAGAAGAAGACCCCTCTCCGCGATCACTGTTCTGGCCATCCGAAGCCGAATTGCGGTTGTTTAACGCCCTCGGGGAGATAAAAAGACACTCTTGAGGGACATTTGGAAGAAACGTTAAAAAAAAAGGGGGGGGCGTTAACCCCGCCGGTCCGTCGTCCTCCTGACCAACCGGATGGCATCATCGATGGCACTTCCTGCACAGGCGCACTAAAAGCACGGCCCGTGTCATTGAGAGGACATGCCGCGTTGCAGCTCAAGGGGTAGGGTCTTGTCGTGAGCCTGGTCTCACCCTGAACGCCCTCCCCCTTCCCTCCCTCATCCCACCCACACCCCCCACCCCCCGCTCCACTGTCATCCCTGAATCATAGCCCCAGCTGTGGCGGAGGCAGATACATCTTCAAGCTGAAGGGCTGCTCCCACCACCATCACCACGGCATTGAAGATCGAACATGACTTGTATTGCCATGGCTCTGGTCAGCGTGTGATATATATACATATATATGTATATATGTGTATATATGTATATAATATATATGTATATATACATATATATGTATATGTGTATATATGTACCCGTGAGGGTCGGAACGTCAAAGCCGTGGAGAAATGAATGGCGGAAAGGACTTTGAGGCAGGACATCAGCGCCACGTCGCCCCTGTCCAGGTCCCTATTGGCTGGCAGCGCAAGGCGGAGCCTAGCAAAGGGGTTATCTACATAAGGTAAGGGCACCACTATTTCGTTTGTTGTTATGAAGGGTCAGTGGGCCGGTCCGATGGTCGGGTTCATCTTGGGCAGAGAGTTAAATGTTTCTCTTTGAAGTTTATTGATTAATATTTTATAGTGAATGTCAAGAACCCAAACATAACCTCGCTCGAATGTACCCCATCTGGGTAATTTGTAAAGGGTAAAAAGAACGTCAAACATGCGTTCTATCATAATGCTAGAAGTAGGGGTTCATTGTTGTCAAATTGTCATATTCAAATGCATAATGATGTAGGTCTAAAGCAGTTATTTGGTTGACAAGAGTCCACTATTTGGAGCCATTTGGTTACCTGAGCTGATATATCGCACTACAACAACAATAGTTATTGTCACTTTACCGCCGCCCACAACCCCTGTACATAATTTTTGCTTGTCATATCCGGCTGCAGATCCCGAGCTTTTCTCCATCACTTACTGTTTGTTTTTCCCATCTCCAGTCCCAGTGGCTCCGTGCTGGCCAGCTACGACCACGTAAAAGCCTACCTGCTGACGGATGGTACCTGCAAGTGTGGCCTAGAATGCCCACTCATCCTCCACAAGGTAGGTCCTTCTGGCGGCGAAATGGACGCTGGGGCTTCAAATGTGTAGCCCTCTAGGTAGGATTGTTTTTTATGTGTACAGGTTTAGTTTAGAAGTCAAAGTCACAAAGGACCTCAAACTCCGTGCCCTTAATCCTCTTGCTATTTATTGTAGAGAATGAAAGTCATTATGGAGAGTTAAAGAATTATGTATTGTTTTTCCCATACCACAATTTCTTGGACAAATGATTAAAAACATGGCAGTATAATTTCTTTCTACGTAGGAGCCAGGTGTTGCATATTTATTAAAATATATGCAATTACATATTGTTATGGCTACAAGATCACTCCAGGGAACACACTCGTTGCTTTCATTGTCAGCAACATCGTCCTCCTCCTCTTCATCGAGGTAACAACCTAAATGTCTTACCCTTGCTCGGCCCCCCCCCCCAGGTGTTCAACTTTGACCCGGGAGCGCTGGTCAAGCAGAGGACAGCGGAGGACGTGAGGGCAGACGAGGACGCGACCAAGCTGTGCATCCACAAGAGGAAGCTGCTGGCGGTGGCCGCGCTGCACCGGAGCATCGTGACACACCCTGCGCTGACTCTCGCCGGGCCAGGGGGCATCACGGGTACGTGAGCACCGCTACAGCCGGCGTATCGTTACGCAGTCGCCCCTTTCCATCACCGATCCCCCTCCCCCTGCCACGGTCTAAGCATTGGTACCCATGTGGCAATCAGTCCTATGCTAAGTTTGAGTCTGGATTGTTGGTTTGGATTTTAGGGTTTCCATTCTCTGCAAGATCAAACTTGTTTTGTTTGTGGTGTCCTATAGTGTATTCCAAATGGGTGTTGGTGTTTGGATTTGTTATATAGTACATATTAGTATACAGTATCTCACAAGAGTGAGTACACCCCTCACATTTCTGTAAATATTTGAGTATATCTTTTCATGTGACAACACTGAAGAAATGACACTTTGCTACAATGTAAAGTAGTGAGTGTACAGCTTGTATAACCGTGTAAATTTGCTGTCCCCTCAAAATAACTCAACACACAGCCATTAATGTCTAAACCGCTGGCAACAAAAGTGAGTACACCCCTAAGTGAAAATGTCCAAATTGGGCCCAATTATCCATTTTCCCTCCCTGGTGTCATGTGACTCGTTAGTGTTACAAGGTCTCAGGTGTGAATGGGGAGCAGGTGTGTTAAATTTGGTGTCATCGCTCTCACACTCCCTCATACAGGTCACTGGAAGTTCAACATGGCACCTCATGGCAAAGAACTCTCTGACGATCTGAAAAAAAGAATTGTTGCTCTACATAAAGATGGCCTGGGCTATAAGAAGATTGCCAAGACCCTGAAACTGAGCTGCAGCACGGTGGCCAAGACCATACAGCGGTTTAACAGGACAGGTTCCACTCAGAACAGGCCTCGCCATGGTCGACCAAAGAAGTTGAGTGCACGTGCTCAGCGTCATATCCAGAGGTTGTCTTTGGGAAATAGACGTATGAGTGCTGCCAGCATTGCTGCAGAGGTTGAAGGGGTGGGGGGTCAGCCTGTCAGTGCTCAGACCATACGTCGCACACTGCATCAAATTGGTCTGCATATGGCTGTCGTCCCAGAAAGAAGCCTCATCTAAAGATGATGCACAAGAAATCCCGCAAACAGTCTGCTGAAGACAAGCAGACTAAGGACATGGATTACTGGAACCATGTCCTGTGGTCTGAAGAGACCAACTTATTTGGTTCAGATGGTGTCAAGCGTGTGTGGCGGTAACCAGGTGAGGAGTACAAAGACAAGTGTCTTGCCTACAGTCAAGCATGGTGGTGGGAGTGTCAGGGTCTGGGGCTGCATGAGTGCCGCCGGCACTGGGGAGCTACAGTTCATTGAGGGAACCATGAATGCCAACATGTACTGTGACATACTGAAGCAGAGCATGATCCCCTCCCTTCGGAGACTGGGCCGCAGGGCAGTATTCCAACATAATAACGATCCCAAACACCCCTTCAAGACGACCACTGCCTTGCTAAAGAAGCTGAGGGTAAAGGTGATGGACTGGCCAAGCATGTCTCCAGACCTAAACCCTATTGAGCATCTGTGGGGCATCCTCAAACGGAAGGTGGAGAAGTCTCTAACATCCACCAGCTCCGTTATGTCGTCATGGAGGAGTGGAAGAGGACTCCAGTGGCAACCTGTGAAGCTCTGGTGAACTCCATGCCCAAGAGGGTTAAGGCAGTGCTGGAAAATGATGGTGGCCACACAAAATATTGACACTTTGGGCCCAGTTTGGACATTTTCACTTAGGGGTGTACTCACTTTTGTTGCCAGCGGTTTAGACATTAATGGCTGTGTTATTTTGAGAGGACAGCAAATTTTATACAAGCTGTACAAGTTATACAAGCTGTACACTCACTACTTTACACTGTAGCAAAGTGTCATTTCTTCAGTGTTGTCACATGAAAAGATATACTCAAATATTTACACAAATGTGAGGGGTGTACTCACCTTTGTGCAATACTGTATATATTTTACAATCATGACTTTGTCTGGTATTAGCCAGATACGCGTTACCCGAATGGTCCCCTTCCCCCTTTTTATCTCCTTTTTCCCAAATTGACCAACTATCAATAGCTAAATCCTGGTTGTGTTCTTTGGAGATGAGATGTTAAAAATAACATTGTTTTGTGTCTATTTGCCGATTCATATGTTTGTGCTAAAGAATAATGAGTTCTACATTTAGCCTAAGATTGCACTTTTTGTCATGAACTCAAATGTACGTTATGTTTTACCTAAAGGTGCACCGGCCACCATCTCCCCACATTCCACAACCCAACGAGCAATAAGGACTATACCCCACGTTGGCCTGCCCAACCACGCTGTACCCGACTGCAAGAACCCTTTCAAGATGATGCTCGCAGCTGGCCATCAGCCCCAGAAGCAGAGGCTGTACCCGCCCCACGAGGTGGCTGCAGCCCATCAAGGAGAGCTCTATCCCGGCTACCCGAGGCAACACAGAATGGGGAACGCGGACGCAGGACCCAAGTCCCCCTACATGGTCGGATATGGGGGTATGCTAAGTCCACCTCCCTCCGGCTCAAAGCTGTATGGAGATGGGCCGCACTCCCCCGCCACAGACACCCTAGGAAGCCCTGAGTGCTATAGGGCCAACCAGTGTGGTTTCCCTGGGGCCGTCTCCGTCCACGGGAACAGCAGGACGCCGCTGTCCCCGCCCAGCATGCTGCTCCACGGCTCCCCGGTCGGCCAGTCGGCCTGTGCGATGACGGGAAGGACTAGTACACCCCTCTCCCCCACGGCCACGGCCAAAAGCCCCGTCATGAACACGCTGCGGGGTAGCGTCCGGCACGGGATGGACACCCCTCGAGCGGCCTTCCGCCACAAACCCCAGCCCGCCCCGAACCCTGGCCCACCCCTGCAAATGATACCACCTCCCACCTGTGCCCTTCAGAAGAGGCTGATGACCAGTTCTGAGAAAGACCCGCTGGGCATCCTGGACCCCATCCCCAGCAAACCCATTGGCCAATCTTCCGCCAATTCCCCAAACCCCTCCAGCTTCCAGCCCAGCCTCCACTCTCAGGTACCAATGATGAATGTAAACGTCCCCCCTCCTGCCATCGTCCCCTTGCCGAGTAACTTACCTGTACCCACTGGCAAGTCTGGACCCGTGGGCCACATGGGCCATGTCCAGAGGTCTCAACAGACTGGCCTCGCCCCCTCCATGTCCCCGTCCCCCGTCACCTCCCCAGTCCACATGTCCGGCCGAATGGAGGCCTCCCCCCACTGTTCGCGCCCCTCGTCCACCTCCCTGGACCACGGGAACTTTGCCATGCCCTCGGGGCACCAAGCTCACCCTGGAAGCATGAAGGTACCAAGCTCCCCCAGGTCGACCATGGGCTCTCCTCGGCCAGCCATGCCTTCCAGCCCCTCCTCCAACAAAGCAGACCTTCTGCACCAGTACATCGACTCCCAGATGTTGTCCGGGATGGCCAACTCCGTTGGAGCCCAGCAGCACAATAACTCCATGTACTCCCCCACGTCCTCTTCCTCCTCCTCGTTGTCCACCCAAAGTGCTTCCCAGAAGGGCCACCCAGGTCTCCTGGGCATGCCCCTAAACCAGATCCTCAACCAACAGAAAGCTGCCTCTTTCCCAGCCAGCAGCCTCCTGTCCGCTGCAGCCAAAGCACAGCTAGCATATCAAAACAAGCATGCCGCCGCAGACAACGGCCCCGCGGCCGTCGCCGGCGTCGGCGGCTTGGGAAACACGGTTCCGGGTGGCGGCGGCGGCGGTGACGTGAACGAAGCGGGCGGCAGGCAACCTGGCTTCCTGAGCGGCCCTCGAGGCATGGAGGGGCACAGCACTTTAAACCCCATGCTCCCGCCGAACTCCGCCATGCTCCTGAACGCGTCCGAGGCCCAGAGCGGTAGGGCGGCGCTCCGGGACAAGCTGATGGCCCAGCAGCGGGATCCCCTGCGGAAGCGCAAGCAGCCGTCCGGCGCCACCGCCGCCAACAACAACGACGACGGCGGTAATGGCGTAGCCTACAGCATACTTAACAAACCCTGCACCGGTGGTCCCCGGGTCCCGGGCCCCTGCGGCACCACAGATCAGCTGCAGCAGGGGGCCCGCATGGTTGGCTTGCCGCCCAACACCTCCATGGCTCAGCTCCTCCAGTCCATGAGCCACCAGGGTTCTCACATCATGGCCGGTGCTGGACCCGGGCCCCCGGGAGCCGACCCACTGCACTGTGTCGGCGGCCCCAACAAGGGGGTTTCCCGCGGACCTCCGCAGCACTTCCTCGCTCAGCAACGACTGCGGGGCCCAGGGGCTCCCACGCTGCAGCACCGCCAGAACATGGACGAGGCCTCTGGGGGCCAGCCGGGTCCTCACCCTCCGCATCACCCAGGCCAAGAGATGATGACCCAGATGCACGCGTCCTCCCTGGGGAACCGTGGCCCCGCGAGGCCCGGCGTCAGCCCTGACGGCATGCCTCTGGGTCACGTGGGCTCTCACCCGCCACCGCTGTCCCACCCTGGCCCCTCCCCCCAGCAGCAGAGCCTCCTCCTCCACAGTATGAGACGGCCCAACATGGCGGCCATGACCCGTGGACCAGTCAGCACAGGTGAGACACTTCCCCTTGGAGGACCTCCCCATGTGGGCCAGTAAGGTCTACTGATAGTTATGTCAGAGCTCCCCCCCACCAACCCGATCGTCAAGAAAGCTTTATTCACAGAGACCACCATGTTGAGGTATTGGATGGGGACGGCTGTATTGTTTTAGTGCGTTTTCGTCTCAATTTGTTTTGTATTTTGCCAAAGGGTTCAACCAATGGAGGCTTCTGGCCCAAGAAGTTAGGCTCCTATGCAAATGAACCGGCTGTCCCGGTCGCTGCGGGGCTAATTAACATGCGGCCAGTGTGCTTCTCTTGTTTTGTTTTATTAGTACACTAGCGTCAGTCGCGGCTAAGGAGAAATGCTCAATGGGTTGTTGTGATACAGCTTAGATAGGCTGTGAAAAGATCCGCGTCCAGCTAGCTGGTAGCCATAGTAACCATGAAGCCCGAAAGAAGGTGTGTGTGTGTGTGTGTGTGTGTGTGTGTGTGTGTGTGTGTGGAAAGTGTACATTTAGTTGTGTACGCATCCATGCTGATTCTTGCTCTTTGTGTTGAGAGTTAATGGAGCCACATACGTCCTCATATGGTTTTTTAATACAAATACAAGCAAGGCCATCAGGACCTGCTCCAAGCCACCTGGTGTCAAGGCCAGAAGGCTCATTATTTGTCTTTAAAACAAAAATAACCAGAATAGATGTTTGTCATGTGGTGCTGTTTATGTAGCTGCTAGCTGAAGTGGGCAATGACATTTACAGTGAAGCGTGAGATGCCCAGTTAACCAGACTCAACCATGCAATAACAAGTGCAGCGTGCATGCACTGTATAACCACTGTGTAGAATAGTTGTTGATCTGAAGTATCAGTATTAATCTCAGTATAGTAAATACAACTCAGTACTTTAATGAAATTATGTTTGTACATTAAACATTAAAAAGTGGATGCAGACTAAGCTAGCTTAGCTAACCCACATTCTTTGGTAGTTGGTAGTGGAAGCTAATAGGCAAATTGTGATTTCAAAGGGTGTTTTCAGTGACAATGTAGGCATGAAGACCCATTTTGCTATGATCACTATGTAAGCTGGTGGATAGCGGCCACACCAGGTGATTAGCGCCCTTTTAAATAGTTTTAACCGGTCCCAGTCAGTGGTTTCATTCATCTAGCAGTGGAGTATAAGCACCCTGCACCATCTGTCCTGCCACCTCACCCTTCACCTCATTGCCAGCCCAGAGATCATTGTAGCTGCCATGACCGCAGTACCCCCCCCCACCCCCACACACACACACTTTAATGGCAGCCTTGGAACGGGTGGGTGAACACGGCTCCACCAATCACGATGCAGCTCCAATCACATCAGCAGAAGTAGGGAGGGAGGGAGGGGGGAGAAAAAAAAAAGAAGGCCCCCAGAGCGTGTAGCCTTCAGCCACACACAGCATCTCACCAGCTGTCCCAGCTAGCACCAGTCCCCCACCACACACACACACACACACACACACACACACACACACACACACACACACACACACACACACACACACACACACACACACACACACACACACACACACACACACACACACACACACACACACACACACACACACACACACAGAGGCCTTCTGCCACCCTCGCTTGTTGCCAGGGGCCGCCAAAGAGAGAGTTGCCAGGGGCAACCAGAGAGGGAGGGTTTGGTCCGCTTGGCTTTTATCCGATTTTTTGTTTTCATCGATTTCACTACCAAAATGGACAATTTTGTTCAGTGACTATTGGTCATTGGGTCTTCTGGTCTATGAATGTAGTGGTGGTGGTGGTGGTAGTTTGTTTTTCTGTGACTGACTGGACACATCAACTCTAGTGGTTTGAAACCATAGAGCCAGCCATCTCATTTGGCTGTTTTTGGTTTATTCAAGCATGGTTTTATTTCAACGGCATAAATGTTCTTCGTCTTTTGTTTGGGATTCGTCATATGTTAGGAATGTTTTATTTTGCTACTTAAAACATCCTACAGTTCATTCTTACCACAGCACACGCGTTTGCATGAAGTATGTGTGCGTGTGTCAGGGTGCTCTGCGTCTACGTTGAATCATATATGTTCAATATATTTTTTTTTCTGCTGAATACAAGTTCCATACGAAGTGCCGCACTTTAACTCTGCAGTTTGGCCATCCAGCGCCACTTGCTCCAAGTCCTCACTGCTGTCGTCATGTGATTGGATGCATAGTGCAGCTCAATGAAGGGAGAGTCAGCTAAATCGGTGCCATGGGAAACGTGTTTTGTGTTCCTTTTGACCCACTTCTTGCTGTCGTTTTTGCTTTCACATTTCACCGTGTATACAATGTGTGCATCTGTTTTTGTTTGTTTTGCTGCGGTTGTCATGCTAAAACGGCATTTCATTTTTAGAGTTGTATCAAGGGCTGATATAAGGACATGGAACATGACTGAAAAATTCTGTTTGCTGAGTATGTAGTGTTGACTGATGCAGTGGATGCTGCATGGATCCAAAAAGCTATTACGCTTTATTTAATTTGTTTTACTGATACAGATAGATAGATAATGGCAAAAAGGCTTTCTTTGTAAGTAAGACTCGTGATATAGTTTAGAATGCCCCACAAAATACAACAAAACGAAGATTATTTGGATGTTGAATGACAACACACCTGGAATCACCTGACCCCCCTCTCTTTCCCCCATTAAAGGTAACCCGTTGCCTCTGAGCTGCAGCATGGGTGGCATGCAATCGCTCGGCAGCAGCGCCGGGGCGCAGATGTACCAGCAGCAGCTACAACACCAACAGCGGCAACAGTTCCAGCAGGGCATGCAGCACGCTGGCCCGCCACACCCGGCCCACCACCCCTACCAGGGCCAGCAGCACTTCCCAGACCACGCCCCCTATCCGGACGGCACCAACGTCAGCTCCATGCCGTGCGTTTACCAGAAGTACCAGGTGAGACGCCGGCAATGTTGGCACACTGTCCTGCACTGCCAGAAGAGTCGCGCTGCTGCTATTGGCAACAGTGTTTTCCTCGTTAACCTAGAGGACTGTCATGCTCATTTTAAGCTAGCATGCGCACCCCTATTGGTCGTAATCCATGTATGAAGAGACTGGGATGATGGTTTCAGTTTCATGTTAGAATTCACACTGCGAGTCCGTCACCCACGTAGGCGAAAAAGCCCTGGTTCGATCCCGCCTGCGGGTCACCGGCATCATGTCGTTCCCTCTCTCTCAACCCACTGTCCGGTCCGTCTTCACTGTCCTGGTCATTAAAGGCCAAAGAAAATATCAATACAAGATGTCATCTTTAAAAAAATTGTTTATATAAACAAAGACCTCCCCCTGGATGTCTCCGTATGACCAGGCTCTCGTGTCTCTCAGCAGGGAATGATGACCAATCACGGCCAATACGGCGACGGGCGGCCGCAGCGCCGAGAGCTCCCCCCCAAAGGCGAGGGGCTTCCAGTGGGGCCGCCGGGCGACCAAGCCTTCCCCGGCAGCGGCGGTTGTCCCAAGGCCGTGGACGCCATCTACCGGGCGGTGGTGGACGCGGCCAGGAAGGGCGTGCACGTCACCATCACCACCACGGTGAGCGGGACCACGCAGGCCGCCCCCTCCACCGCCATGAGCGCCTTCGCCGCCTCGGTCGTCGAGCCCGTCGCCCCCTCTTGCGCCGCCAACTCCACCCTCCAAGGCCTCCGGGAGGCCGAGGCCCCGTCGAGAGGCAGGCAGGCGGGGGCGGGCCCGCCCCAGAAGACCCCGGACCCTGGGAAGGGGACGCCGGACCCCGGCGCAGATCGCGGCGACTACTTCGGCTCCCCGGGCCGCGGGACCCCCAGGGGCCCGTGGGACGGCGAGTTGCGTCGCGGGGGCTGGTTTGACGGCCAGAGCGGGGGCAACGCCGCGGCGTGGGGCGGGGAGGAGTTCCTGGAGTGCTCCACGCAGGTGAGGAGGAGCCCCTGCACAGAGAGGCCCGCCGGGCCCCCATGCCCCACCGAGGTCTTCCACGACCATCGGAAGGGTTACCTTGACGACGGCGGCGCTGGCGCCGGCTACCGCTCCTTCGACAATGTTGTCGGCCGAGGCTCCGCCCACTACAACGAGCTCCCGGAACAGGCGGTGGACCACTGCGGCCAGCTCAACGGCGCGGCACCCGGGCGGCTCCTTGTCTCCCGGGGTTGCTACGGGGAAGTGCTGGGCCCGCCGCGGCAGGAGCTGACCGGAGACGACCAGTCCCCGGGCTCCTCCACCAGCCTGGACGGGCCCCTGGCCACGGGCAGGGACCACGGCCACTGCAACGGCCGCTACTATGGCGGCACGGTGGCCAGCCCCTCGGACGCCAAGAGCCCGAGCAGCGAGGAGGAGCTGCGGCAGCCCGACTCGCCCTACCGCTCCAGGAGCTTCCGCATGGGCGAGGTGCTGTGGGGCCCGCTGAAGGGCTTCCCCCCCTGGCCCGCCAGGCTGGCCGGTGAGCAGCAGGGGCAGCAGAGGCCCCGGGAGCAGGCCAAGGTGAGGGGCAGGGGTGGTCGCTCGGATAGCTGCGTGTCGGAATGTGTTTATTCGCAGAGCGGTTGTAGCTCAACAGCGCTCCCATTGGGCGCTCCTCTGTACGGTCGTTGTATCCAACCCCCGCCCCATGTTAGATAAAGTTGTTGTGGTTGGCCCGACCCGGGCCTGGTCTGCTGGAAATCTGTCTGAACGGGATGCTAGCCGGACGCATATGCTAGAGCAAGTAAAACATGACCTCCCAGATTCGTCTTGGTCCCAGGCTAGGTTGGTTATTTGAGGTTAGGAAATTAAGTAATCGAATTGTTTTTTCTGACAAGTTTTGATGAGGCTTTCTCCTGTAATCTTTATATATGGAATATATATTTTAAATACAATGGCTGCTTTTATATAGGATAGATATGTGATACTATTGTCTTCATCCGTAATGAGCCATTGAGTTACCTATCCAAACACTGATGTCTTGTTTCTTGTCCCAGGTTGAACCAGAAAAACGTAAAACACTAACTCACGACCTGGAGCCTTTCGACCGGCCCACCAAAAGAAACAGGAAGTAAGTCCATATACAGACAGGCTCCTCCCCTCTCGTGTCATTCTAGACCAGAACTGGACCAGGAGCGATGTTTTCAACTTGCATGTCACTTGTATGTACAAACTACATTTAGAATTTCTTTTATCAAGGGCTCAATGCCCAAAGGAAACCGTGACTGTGGACAGCCCTATGTCTAACCTCTTTGCATTCTCCAATGTGAGACGTCACTACTGTTGCCATGATATTATTAGACCTGTATGTATTATATTATATATTATTGTATCGTGACATGCTTTTTAAAATCCGCCCTTGAACAAAAGAGATCAATTATCAAGCATTCTTTTTTTACTGACACAAAAATTGATAACAATGATTTACAGGATTGCATGCTGTATTGAGGTGTCTTATGTCTTTAAGTGCCTGTGTTGTGTTTCATAGGCCGGGCAAACTAAACAACCATTTGGAAGCTGCTATACACGAGGCAATGAGTGAGCTGGATAAGATATCGGGCACGGTGAGTTTCCTTTTCCCTTGTTAGATATGTACATCTCCTATCTCCATGCCTTTTATACTCCTCATTCTTTCCTTACCCCCCCATGTCTTATTTTTTCCTCCTTTCATTGCTTAACCTTTTCATCCCGAGATGCCACCCCCAAAATACCATCAAGAACAAACTTCACTATTTCAAGTTACAACCACAAATAATGTCTTACCTTTTGTTGCTTTTGTCATCAAAGTTGTGTTTGATCGCATAAAACTACCATAAACGAATAATCCAGTGTCAGGGCACAATTTTAAAACCTCAAACGGTGTATACAATCATACATAGCAGCTAAGAGAGGGGTTCAGAGGAAATAGATAAATTGCCTTCAATCAGAACAGACAGCCTTTATCGCCATCTAGTGGCCGTATGGTGCAATTTCGATGGTTTTGCTTGGTGTCATTTAATTATATTCCCCTTACCTTTCAATAGAGCTTATACATCAGAATGCATTATGGAATTTTTTGTTGGCGATACTCCGCCATTTTGTGATGCCTCGAGAGTGTTGTAGTTATTTCAAATCCTAAATAAACATAAATATACCATAACCTAGCAAGGTTTTGCCATGCCTTTCATGAGAAACAGTGGCAGTTTCATACACAACAATGTCTCATAATGCAAAATAATTTCATGGAGCCCCTGCGCCTATACTCTGGCCCCTCTCCCGTTCAGAGGGAGATGGGGTGTAAACAACCAAGATGGCTGCCGCTGATGTGTTCGCTGTTCTGATTGGTTGAAGGTCTATCCAGTTGTGTCCAATTGGCTTTTTGGTCGGTGACCATTCATAACGCCTCTTGGAGATCGAAGGTCGAAGTTTTAGACTAATATGCATTTTGAATTGGTCCGGCGATGTTAGGTTACTATTTGAGTGTCATGTGTTTTAGAAATACCATAACCATCGGTCAGCTCTTGTTGAGTGAAACGCTCTGTGAAATATCTGCTCCGGTTGACCGCACGCCTTTCTTTGTATGAGCCAACTTGGACCTGTGATTGACATTGGCGTGGTTCCCTGAACCAATTCCCTGATTGGTTCAGGGAACCCTGCCCTCATGTCAATCACAGGTGGGTGAATGGAACACCTCTCAATGGCTGAGAAGGGAGTGGACAGAGGTCTTAAATCAAGATGCCAGTTCCAATAAATCAAGACCTCAAGTCCCATATCACAGGGCTCTCTGCCCCATTGCGCCAATGAGCAGAACCAATTAAATGAATGGGCCGCCGTTGTTTTGTCCATGCGTTTACTTCTTTAAAGTTTGTGATGTGAACAACACTGTCTGTTATCCCCCCCCCCCCCCCGCCCGCAGGTCCATCAGATGCCATCAAGGGAGCGTCAGGTCCGACCGCCCAAGCCCAAGAGGAGGAAGATCTCCAGATAACACTGAATGTGCCACGCCTCCTCTCTCCCTCCCCCCCTCCCCCCGCACGCATCCTCCAAGCCTTATGCCACGTCATCCCCTTTGGGCCTTCCCTCTTGACCTTTTGACCTCGCCAGGTGCTACACAAGCGGACAGCAGCAGTACATTGTGATGATCGACTTGACCGACCGATTGATGGAAGGTGCCGGAAAATACCCGATCACCGATACAGTTGTAACTGCAAAAAAACCTGAATCAAACGGAAAAGAAACCGTTTGAATTTCTCTACAGTTCACCGAATTAACTATTTTTTTCAAGTACATGGTAGTAAATACAAGTGGAGAAAGAGATACAAGCGTACCTTACATATTTAAGAAAAATAGACTGTCCAAATATTTCTGATACATTTTCAATATGTACATAATCCTGAAATGGCCTGCTTTTAAGAATTGTATGTAAATATTGTACAATGTCATGTACAAGCATACCTGATGCACACTTTATCTTTTTATTGTACAAAAAATAGCGCTGAGGTGTACCAACACCCTTGTTTCTATTCAGAGATACACAAAAACACAGCCGAAAGCTTTTTTTAATATGTTGAAATGTAGTTGACTGTTTCCCTTTTCATTCCTTTTGGGCGAGGGAACGGCAGTTGTCAGTGTGAGAGTCCCCCCCCCACCCCTCCCATCCCCCTAGTTGGCCGACAGACCACTTCATATACCAGTCCAAGCACACCAGTAAATTTGTGTCAAAGAGGAGAAACTCAGATTTTACTTTACCAATAGAAAGTGTTTGTTCCTGGGCAAAGGTCTGCTGCTGGCCAATGGCATGCCAGGCTCCCTACAAAATGCTAGTCTGCAATTGGCTTAGGTGGATTTTAAGTAGCTTAACGAAACAAGATTACCATAAAACAGAATTTACAAGAATACACTTGTGAAATCTGCTTGTTTGTGGATGCTACTGTAAGCCGGTAATGTTAAGTAACCTGGCTGCTATGTGATACATACAGGCCAGCCACAAAACCAATCATTTACCTTTACCAGAGTTTAGGAAGTGGTTTATACTTGTGTGCTTCTATACACCCAATTTCCCAATACTGTAGTGATTATCGAATAGCTTTAGGTAGAGAAACGAACCTCAGTGGCAAGGTATAGATTGTGACCCCGAGTCTAGATTGTAATAAGCAACACTAACTTCAGATTTGAGAACGTTAAAAGCATTTCTTGCAATTTAGGGGCCTTATGTTTTGTTTCTTTTCCGTTTTGTGTGCTTCTGGTGTTCATTGTTGTAAATTATTTATGTATAGCATTTCATATTTATTTTTAAGCTTTACACAACATGCTAGATGGCAATAATTACTACCAAGAGTTGAAAACTCAAGCCTTATATGTTTGTCTGTGTGTTAGTTAGGTTTATTTTTTACATGTGAATAGTTAATGTATTCAAGAACATTTGTATTTTTTATTTAAGAAGTGTTTCACAAAAACAATAACATTTTATTTTTATTTTCTTTATGGGGGGTAATAAATGCATTTAACATACAACACATCAACAGGTTGAGAGTCAAAGCGCTAAAACCAGTATTTTATATTAGTGCAAGTACAGTACTTTCCCACCGTTGCAGTCAGAAGGTCCATATGCACTTGAAGGTGTTCCCTTTGGATCGGACTGCCCTTCAAATGGCCCGGTGAACCTGCTAAGGGCCCTAGGACAGAGATAGCAAACATTGGCCCCTCTACTTAGTCATAGTTTTGCGGTCATTTATTGAGCTGCAAACCCTTGGATGAATATGTACAGAAAAGGACAAGGGCCTCATAGATGGTTCATAAAGCCTGGCCAAACAAGTCACCTATTTCACTTAAAATGCTCCCAAGCCAAAATGTATGAAATCAAGTGATCCTCACCACCGCTAAATAAACACTAGCAAATCTCGCAGTCCTTATACAAGCAGAACCCTTTCCCTGTTTCAGCCTTGCCTCTGCATTACAACCTGATTCTCAACATGAATTCACTACAGAACTAAAACGTGCAATAAGTAAGTTTTGCAGAGCATTTATATGCTAACCGTAATGCATTGAAAACATACCCGCTTCAAGTAAAACCACTAATTTACCAACATTAACAAACAACACTTTACTTAAAAAAAAAATGTATTTTTATTTTCACAGTCGATGTGACTAATATCTCAATGGGACACCTTACCTCCATTTAAAACACTAAAATAAATCCTAAAGGCATACAGCTCTGTAATGAACGACTTGCCATGGAAATAATCACGCTCGCTTTCTCCCCTAAAGTTAATTCTGCAGCCTCAACCTGCGCCCACACACACACACACCTCTTCTTCTTTAGTGCAATGTATGTACGGGACCCAAGAAATCCTGGCCTACCTCATGTTTCCTTGGATTTGTCCAGAACCGTTTATTTTAATTTTTTTGTCTTTTAATAAGTCCTTTGGGTTAGTCCTGACTTTCGGTTTTCAAAATGGTCTACAACCATTGTTTGTTTTGTTTCCTTCCCAAAGGTATGGGTTCAGATTGTTCTGAGCGTGTTTCTGAAGTGGATTTACTCGGTTAACTTGTGTTGTATTTTGCTTTGTTTGTTTCCCCTTCTCTCAGTTTTGCTCTTTAAATGTGCCCATCAGGGGGGGGGGGGGGGGGGGGGGGGGGGGGGGGGGTTGTCAGTATTTGTTTTCCAACATGTAAAGGAGTATATATTAATATATACTTTACAGAAATAAAGTTGCGTGAAGTATGTGGTGCACTTGGTCGTTTGTCAAGAGTCATTCTTTTTTGCTATTGTTTGTGGTCTGATGTAAGCAACATTTATTTTGTAAATATTGTGAAACATTTCAGGTCATGCAGTGATGTTACATTTGGATAATGTTGCATAGAAGTTTCACTTATAAAAACATGGTCACTCTTAGGTATTTTTGCATTAATGTTCAAAAATCAATCAGAAAATCAATCAGTAGTCTGGGCTGTCACGTGGTCGCTCCGGGACGCTCTGGTTTCCGTGCGCGTTTGGCCTTTACTAAGTACAATCGGGGGTTTCCAGGAAAGCTTGTTTTGTATGGTTCTACATATTCATCTGATCTGATATTTGACGAGGGCACAGTTCAGTGTGATTCAATAAGAATGTAATTTAGAAAACTATGAAAAACAAGAGAGAATGATTGCTAGACTGTACCAAATCGCGCAAAACGTAGGCCTACAATAACATTGTTTCCCATGGTGCAGCTGAACACTTGGTTCTGAAGGATTTTGTTCAACATTGCCCTCTAGAGGTGCAGCCAGCAGTCCAGGCCGGGATGGCATGTTTCTATTTGACTGTAAACCCAACGATGAATGCGATTAGCCTAATTCGACCTGGAGTTCAACAATATAGTGGCTATATATTGTTGAAATAGTCTCCTATACAATATGTATAGGAGAGCCCAGGGTATTGATTTACTAACAACTCCCCTTTCACCGCACGACACCGAGAGTCACCTTTTATTCAACACACACACACACACACACACACACACACACACACACAACACGCACATCATACGCGGCGGTGCCGCTTCCGCCGGCCCTCCCAGGGTCCCTTGCGGCACGGAGTAATACATATATAATATATTACTATACAATATATTAAACAGCGAATGCCAGGCTATACAATTTTTTTTAATTGGCCCCATATTGTCCTTAACTGAAACTTTTTAATTCGAAATGTGCGCACTGCAAATCATTGTGTGTATGTGTGTGTGGGAGGGGGGGGGGGTGGTTTGGGAGCCAGCCGAGATGCTGATGCAGGATGAGAGCGCGCGCCGCAGCAGCAGCAGACCGTGCGCGCGCCTCCCACCAGGACGATGCGGGTGTTTGCGCGCAACTGATCTCCCAGTTCGCTATCCTCATCTTCGAGTGGGACGAATACATCACCTCTCTCACTGACTTCTCTTATCTTACACACCTCTTATCCTTCGGTACGGAGGGCCACTGTTCTCACCGAGGGACGACGGGATCGTGGCTGTAGCTGACGCATGGCGTAGTGTCTCTATATGACGCGTTTGGTTTTGCGTTAAAACATTTTTGCCTCCTCTCTCGGATCAGCAGCCGCCGACCGCCAGCCCGGACACCACAGCCATGACGGACCCGGCGGAGTGTGGCGTCAAAGTGCTCTGCAGGTTCAGGCCCCTGAACGAAGCAGAAATTACACGAGGGGACAAATACATCCCCAAATTCAAAGATGACGACACCGTGGTTATAACGGTAAGTGAAAAAAATACAAAAACTTGTTTCTTTATTTTATTGTTTTATTTATGCAAGTTTGTGATTTTGTAAAAAAATTCATAAAATAAAAGATTAAAAGTGCGTTTTTCTTTATAACGCACTGAGGCCCATTGCGCCGAAGCGTTACAGTCGTGTGGAATCACCGTTACTAGACTGTCAAGTTGGAGAGACAACGCGCGTGCGCGTGTGTGTTTCTGGGACCCTGAGATTGCTGCTATGAGACAGCAGGTTTTCTTTACGTGTGTCCGATGCGGTAGAAAACCTTGCTGAACGGGCACATTGGAGCTGATGGATATTTGGTCAAGTATCCTGTCTCCCGATAGACCCTTTTCACAGAGGTGTCTCATAACACTGCTTATGGGTCTGCTGCTTTTATGAACCAGGGCAAGGGTACATGAATAAACCTTCACTGTTCTAGTCGTGCTGACCAAAAGGGCATCCGAAACCACCTTCATGACGTATTTAAACTGAAATAACAATGCAGGTGTGTTTCCCAGAGTTGTCTATGGGGGAAGTTACTGGCAAGTCTGCCAAGCCAGCCTTGCCTGCATTGTGACTGCTCCACACACCCTGCCACCCACCCTATGCTGTGCCGTGGATTTCTCGGTGGTTTAACCGGACTATAGTCCTATGATTCACAACCGGTGATCTGCGTACCAATAGGGTGTGGACGTGAGCAGGTTCCAGGGGGTACTTGTAAACATTTGTGGTTTTGCTTTTGTAACGCCTACAAAAACGGAATTTGACCAGGTAAAATAGGAATATTAGTTTAATCTGTTCCATATTATGGATGTGGCTTTGTTGTATACGGGGAATGGGTTAAGCTAGCAATTGTAAGTGCTTGGCACTGGTTCTATGAACATCCTTACTGTACCGACGGCAACATATTACTTTTTTCTGACGCTTTGGATAAAATCGTCTGCTAAATGCCCTAAATGTAAATATAAATGGGTTGTTGCTGATCAATAAAGACCAGAAATAGCCCTCTGCCTCTTCCATTTTAAACTCCTCAGCCACGACAACATTTGGTGTGGATGAACAGTACAGTACTCAACCCATTCTGATGGGACTGAGAGGGTAGGCCTACAAGACAAACAACGTTGGGAAACACTGTCCTATGACTACAACACTGATGGCTCAACCTTTTATAGTTGTTTTGTTCATTATTAACTGACTGAGGTTTGTACGATTTAAACAATTTGTACGATTTAAAGGTGCTGTTCAACAGCAATCATTTATGTCGTGTTATGTTCGGAATGCCGTAGCCGTCCATCAGCTTTTAGTGAGGGAAATGCGCTGTGAGTATTCGTGTTTTTTCAGGACACCTCTTCCCTGATTGGTTCTGAGAATCCATCTTGCCTGTCAATCACATGTGCGCACACAGCGTTGGCGTAGTTCCACCGCAGGTGCATGAATGCAGTACTTATCAACGGTGGAGACACAAAGGGAGGGAGGGAGCAGAGAGGGAGGGGCGGGATTTTGTGGCGTTGTTTTCTGCTCTTTTCCGCTCCCTCTCTTGACAACTCTCGAATCTCCCCTACAACAGCTTTAAGGTCCTCCTAAGAGTTGTCCTTTCCCTGAGTTTAAGGTCCTCCTAAGAGTTGTCCTTTCCCTGAGTTTAAGGTCCTCCTAAGAGTTGTCCTTTCCCTGAGGTGCGACTGCCCTTTCATCTCTGTGTCCTTGTCTCTCCGGTGGTGTGTCACAACAACAACAGGGAAAGCCGTACGTCTTCGACCGCGTTCTTCCCCCCAACTCCCAGCAGGAGCAGGTCTACGATGCGTGCGCCAAGCAGATCGTCAAAGGTGGGACTTTTATTTTGAAGAACCGCCTTTTCTGAAGAGCAAGTATGTTATGTGTGAAACACACACACACACACACTCTCTCTCTCACACGCCTTCGATAGGGACGATAAATGAATTGTGTTGGAGTGCAATTTCATAAACCTGCCTTTTTAGACTATAAAGTGTCAAACACACATACACACACACACCTTCGACTATGACGATGAATGCAGTGCGTTGGATATAGAGTAGTTTCCTAAACTCTAATTACTTTGTGTTTATTTCAGACGTGTTGGAAGGATACAATGGAACCATCTTTGCCTACGGACAAACTTCCTCAGGGAAGACACACACAATGGAGGTGATTCATCTACACATTCTTTCTCTCCCTCTGCTGTAGGCAGTGATGTAACGGGTTTGGTTCAGACAGCGTTAGTGGTGATTACAGTACAGCCCAATCTCTTACCTTCTCTCACAACTCCCCAATGTCTTTCACTAAAAGTCTTTCATTAGTCTAATTTTCCTCAAGCCTTAAAGAGTGGCTTAACGAGAGTTTTGACCCTAATCAATCAGACACCTTTCTTATTTTCACGGCTCCACTTGGGCCTGAAGTGGGATTAAAATGAGGGCACAGACGAGAGGCAGCAAAGTCAAAACAAAGTCTGTTTAGACTCCATGCCTTCCCCAGCTCCAGAGAGATTATATTCTCCTGTTGCACTTTTAAAAGCGGAGGTCCCATCTTATTTACAGCTCACACTCACCCAACGCTCAACACTATCTTAAACCGGCGGGGGTTTTAAGTTATTCTCAATTAAACCCATGATTCCGGTAAGAGTTTCCCCCGTGAGTATAAGGATATTAATTAAAACCTGTTAATAAGTGAAATGGAATGGAACCCATTGAAAAAAGGCTGTCTGGCAGATCCTTGGTTGTCATTGGCTCCCATAATCCCCGGGTGGTGAATCCCCCCGTAGGTCTGATTGGGCATTGGGTGACGGCCTGTATGGTTGGGCTTGTTCTTCCCCAGGGAAAACTCCACAACCCCCAGCTGATGGGCATCATTCCACGCATCTCCAACGACATCTTCGAC
This sequence comes from Lota lota, assembly GCA_026745465.1. Taxonomy (NCBI): domain Eukaryota; kingdom Metazoa; phylum Chordata; class Actinopteri; order Gadiformes; family Lotidae; genus Lota; species Lota lota. The sequence continues at coordinate 1,668,786 of JACYXH010000172.1, read as the reverse complement.
CACATCTACTCCATGGACGAGAACCTGGAGTTCCACATCAAGGTAAGCCACCGCAACGAGCGCTGCCAACGGCTAACTGCCCATCAACCACAAACGCAAGCACTTTGATGTAGCGGCCATAAAGAAAATCAACCACCACAGCCACACGCTGTAGCTTTCCCACAAGGACAACATTACAACACAGACATCCTTGTCAACAGTTGTTGTTTGTTTGGACGTGAACCGTGTCAAACACTGTATCCCCCATCCACAACCACACCAATTACCTGAATATGGTCGTAATAATCCAAGGGTTAGTATCAAAAACATCGTCGTTTCAATACTGTTGTCAAAGTAATGTCAAGCTTTTCGTTTTGGATGCTTTGGTTCTTTCTGTCGTGCTTCCTTTCCTTCCTTCCCTCTTAGATTGTGTAAAAAAAACTGGATACAAATTTAAACCTGGAATAATTAAGCAAATAGATACAGGAATAACTAGGATTAATCGTTTTCACCATAAAGAAATCTATCTTGCTGCATAGGTGTCCTATTTTGAGATCTACATGGACAAGATCAGGGACCTGCTGGATGGTAAGGAGAACCTCTACTAGCCTCAATAGAACCCAGCAAAACCTATGTCGGAATGTCGGAATGTCTTCACAGCACAGAATTCTAGCTCAGAGTTCAGTGAATATGCAATTCTGGACTGTATGTGCTTAAATATAACGTAGCCTATATGTGCACTATGTACCTGGGTTTAGATTGAATATAATAAGTAAAAGAAAAACAATTGGATTATACTTTCACAATATATTATAAACTGTCCTTTCAGTTCAGTTTTGTTAAGAATGTAGTGAGTATACATTCGTATAGGAGGTTTTGACATATATTCTTTCTCCTTTTTCAAGTGTCCAAGACCAACCTTGCTGTACATGAGGACAAAAACAGAGTTCCCTATGTAAAGGTAGGGTTGCATGAAATTGATAGGTATCAGGTATAGGTATCAGTTTTATCAAAGTTTAAGGAGAAAATGTCTCATTTTCATTCTTCACAAATGTAAGAGCGCTTTTCTGAACTTTAGGTTATTTAATCAAATTGAAGTTACTTTGCAATTACGCTGTTAACTGTGGGATGCTATTTGAGTTAATATCAAATAAAGAAATAAATAGACCTAGGAAATAAATAAATATGGCTATGAAATACATCTTACCTCAGACGGACGTAACCCTTTACATGCCTCTCCCGGCAATGTTCCTGCTTTCATTCACAACACAGCCGTGCAGGCAGTGATCTGGAAATGTTACTAGGTCTTGAGCAGGCAAATTGCCGGTGCAGACTTCCCAGAATATCGATCCCTGTTCCAGTTCACACATGGCCCCATGCGTGATTAAGCATGATCTCCAAAAGCCTAATTTATAGTCGCCGATTGAAACTACTAAGCTCCACGAGCAGTGTGCACCAACGTGCCTGCACGTTCATGGCATCGTTATAGCAGAACGGTGACTTCAATGACCATGGAGGTGGTTGTGCGGCGACTGGGGTCAGGGAGGGCTTTGTGTTCACGGAAGCATCAGGTCTGTCTGTTTTGCCTTCTAGGGTTGCACGGAGCGCTTTGTGTCCAGTCCTGAGGAGGTGATGGACGTCATCGATGAGGGCAAGGCCAATCGGCACGTAGCAGTGACCAGTAGGTGTCTCCAGGAGCGGAGTTCAAACCTTTGATCGTGAACTCTGATTGGCCTTTGGAATAAGCCCTTTCTCGCCATTTATACAACCAGGACATTTAAATAAACACTGCTATTTCTATCTATATACTATATAATAATAATTTACAGCATTAAAATAATGGTGGCGAGAACTACAGGCCAGTTGAAAGAGGGCGTTTCATTACTTTTTTGAATATTTTATTGGTTAGAAAGTATATTACAATGCATTCCTTTGGTACATGAAATATATATTTGTTTATCTTATTACCCTTTTTAGCAGCACTTTAGAATAACATTAAAGCATTAATAAAGTAGTAGTAAATAGTTAGTTCATCATTGATAAAGCATTATTCCATATGAATACTCATTAGTTAGTGGTTTATAATCTGTTATAGATTATTTATACGGTAATGGTCTATACAAGAATGTATAAAGCGTAAGGTAATGATTTGCAAACCATTCACAATCTGTTATTAAGGCTGTATAAACACTTAATAATGCTGCTACTCATGATCAATTCAAGTAGTGAGAAAGTGTTATTTATAGAACCATAGAACCGTGTGTGTGTGTGTGTGTGTGCGTGTGTGTGTGTGTGTGCGTGTGTGCGTGTGTGCGTGTGTGTGTGTGTGTGTGTGTGTGTGTGTGTGTGTGTGCGTGTGCGTGTGCGTGTGCGTTCGTGTGTGTGTGTGTGTGTGTGTGTTGCAGACATGAACGAGCACAGCTCCCGGAGCCACAGTATCTTCCTCATCAACATCAAGCAGGAGAACGTGGAGACGGAGAAGAAGCTCAGTGGGAAGCTGTACCTGGTGGACCTGGCCGGCAGTGAGAAGGTCCCCCTAACCCCCTATATAATATACCTATTTGTTATCCATTCTCTCTCTTCTTCTTCTTGTTTTTCCACACACTTCTATGCATATATCTCTTCGTCTCCTTCATCATCTCTCCCGGAAATCTATTCACTTTTCCCACTTGTCTTACACCTCTCTCCCTCTCTCTCTTTCTGTCTCTGTCTTTCTCTCTGTCTGTCTCTCCTAGCGCTCTTTCCTTCTGTCTCTGTATCTCTCGTTCTCTCCTATCTCTATCTCTCTGTCTCTCTCTCCCCTCTCTGTCTCTTTCTCTGTCTCTCTCTCACTCTCTTTATCTCTATGTCTCTCTCTGTGTCTCTCTACCCTTGATCGCCCCTCAAGGTCAGTAAAACGGGTGCAGAGGGAGCGGTGCTGGACGAGGCGAAGAACATTAATAAATCTCTGTCGGCGCTGGGCAACGTCATCTCTGCGCTGGCCGAGGGAACAGTGAGTTACCCATAATGCACTCCTCCCCCCACCACTGTGACACATCCCAGAGAGCGTTAGACACAGATGCAAGCTTGGACTGGCGTCAGTGAGATTGTCTTTCAAATGCTAACCTTGACAAAATGAAAAGTGAGCTCTATTAGGTTGATATTGGGGTTACCTATAGTTGATTTATTTCAATACCACGATATAGAGCAAAAAAATCATACAATTATTCAATGTAGGTAATTTTGGCATATATTTGTGCCCCGAAATGTATTTGTGGTGTACTGAGTAACGCAGTTCTGACACATTCCTGCACTGGCCTCACAAGTTACAAGTATTCCATCGAGTTACAGAACCGCCATGCAAACCCAGCTTTGCCAGATAGAAGCGCTTTGCTGGAAGCAAAGAAGATCAGCCATGTTAGCAGCAATGTGAAATATAACTGTCTGGATATATTATATACAATATATTAAGTATATAAAATATACCAAAAATATGAAATGTCTCTCAAACGAATGTCTCTCAAATTGTACAATATAGGCCTATAGGCCCAACACTAAAAACAATAACTGTGTCATTCTTGTGACTGAGATGCATTGCCATGCTCGCTGAGTACGGGTAGAGATGTCAACAGCTTCATTCAGTATTATTCGTTCGTTCATATAATAATATGTTATATGCACACCACTCGCAAATAAAATAAAATCAAATAAATCGAAATAATATATCAGCACACCACACATCCATATCACATGCAGATGTTGGTTGCGTTAAAAATATTTGTGTGGCAGCAGACGCACACAAATATAAGAAGTTGGGGTCGCAATCATTTTCTGACCTAAAAATGGGATCCCTGGTCAAAAAAGGTTGGCGACCACAAATGTAGAGAGAGTTATCATTTGTTTCAGATAGATATAGATAGAAACCCCTCAAGGACAGTGGGGGACTAGTGACACGGATCTGGCAGGGAGGTGGATGAGAACAGGAAGAAGGTGAAACCATCTTAACTGTTACAGGAAGTAGAACATTCCGCAAAACGTCAACCCCTAAGATCTGTAAGACAAAGGACGCCCCTTGTGATGTGACCGTGTCTCCTTGTGTTGTTGTGTTCAGAAAAGTCACGTCCCGTACCGAGACAGCAAGATGACCCGCATCCTGCAGGACTCGCTGGGGGGCAACTGTCGGACCACCATCATCATCTGCTGCTCGCCCTCCGTGTATAACGAGGCCGAGACCAAGTCTACCCTCATGTTCGGACAGAGGTACCCCCCCCCCCACCCCCCCCCCCCCCACCCCCCCCCCCCCCACCCCCCCCCCCCCCCCCCCCCCGCCGCGCACTTGTTCGCTCACTTGGCTTTGTCTGTCTGCCTGCCTCTGTGTCTACTCATGAAAGGGGATCCATCCAGCCATGTCTCAATGCATTGATTAATCCATCCATTCATTCAGTCATTCATTCATCAACCCGTTCAACTACCCATTCATCATCCATTCAACTAATCCATCCGTCTATCCATCCATGCATCAATTCAGCCTCCAGCATTCCTTCATCCATCCGTCTATATATCTGTCCGTGCGTCCGTCCATCCATCGTCCATCCAACCGTCCATGGACTCACCCTCCCTCCGACCAGCGTCCACATCATCCTTCCATCATGATAGCTCCCTCCTCTGGTTGAGGATTCCAGCGAGTCTCTTCAGCACCACACTTTATCCTCATCATCTTCACGTTTGTGTGTGTGTGTGTGTGTGTGTGTGTGTGTTTAACCCAGGGCCAAGACCATCAAGAACACGGTGTGTGTGAACCTGGAGCTGACGGCGGAGGAGTGGAAGAAGAAGTACGAGAAGGAGAAGGAGAAGAGCAAGAGCCGCAAGAAGCTCATCCAGAGGCTGGAGGCCGAGCTCAACCGCTGGAGGAACGGTGAGACAGGTGGAGGAGCGGGGGGAGAGAGGGGGAGGAGCAGGGAGAGAGGGGGAGGAGCGGGGAGAGAGGTGGAAGAAGGGGTGAGAGGTGGATGAACGTTGAGAGAGGGGGAGGAGCGGGTAGGGAGGTGGAGGAGCAGGGAGAGAGGTGGAGGAGCGGGGAGAGAGGTGGAGGAAGGGGTGAGAGGTGGAGGAGCAGGGAGAGAGGGGGAGGAGCAGGTAGGGAGGTGGAGGAAGGGGTGAGAGGTGGAGGAACAGGGAGAGAGGGGGAGGAGCGGGGAGAGAGGTGGATGAACGTTGAGAGAGGGGGAGGAGCAGGTAGGGAGGTGGAGGAGCAGGGAGAGAGGTGGAGGAGCGGGGAGAGAGGTGGAGGAAGGGGTGAGAGGTGGAGGAGCAGGGAGAGAGGGGGAGGAGCAGGTAGGGAGGTGGAGGAAGGGGTGAGAGGTGGAGGAGCAGGGAGAGAGGGGGAGGAGCAGGTAGGGAGGTGGAGGAAGGGGTGAGAGGTGGAGGAACAGGGAGAGAGGGGGAGGAGCGGGGAGAGAGGTGGATGAACGTTGAGAGAGGGGGAGGAGCGGGGAGGGAGGTGGAGGACTGGGGAGAGAGGTGGAGGAGCGGGGAGAGAGGTGGAGGCTCACATGGCACCCCTCACACCATATCCTCCATGTTACCGCTATGTACTAATCATGTATGGGAGGAGCACAGTACATCTCAGGTTCAAGCTGCTGTGTGTCTGGGACTGCGGTCTCATCAACGGTGTTTCCTCTGGTCCCGGGGCAGGCGAGGCTGTCCCAGAAGCGGAGCAGCAGCCCTCCCGCAACGTGGAGCAGTGTGACAACACCCCCGTCATCGACAACCTCCCCCCGTCCACCGAGGGAGGCGGGCAGAAGACGGACGTCTCCTGTCAGGAGAGGAGCAAGTACGAGGAGGAGATCAGCTCCCTGTACAAGCAGATGGACGACAAGGTCAGCTGTGTTTTCATAAATATACGAGCCAATCATTGGTCCAGGTATTTATGAAGAAGAAAGGTATGTCTCGTGTTCCTGCGGGAGAATACAAACCAGCGCAGGACATTTCTGGATTTCCGTCTGCGGAAACAGACACTTGACCAATGAAATTCTTTGTTTACGCCACGCCACTTTCACTTTCGCTGCTGGCACTGTCCGACTCGGTTTTGCTTTAAGTTCCTTATGCAATAGTAAGCAGCGAATAAGCAGTTCAAGACACGAAGGATTTGCAACGTTTAACCGCAGAAGATTAATTAGCGTCAAGATCTGCATTTCCTCGCTGCAACTTGTATCTTGGTGTTTATGGCTTGGACTATTTTTTGGAAGTATTATAGTACAATCATAACCTACTATCTCTGATTCCTATGGCTACTCTGCACTCAGTCCAGTTGTTTTTAAAGGCTGTGCAGTACTAACATCTTTTCTCCAATTTGGATCGTATGCTGCTGTTGTTCTCAGCCTCACTTGCAAGTCACTCTGGATAAAAGTGTCTGCTAAATTACTTGAAGTATATTGTAATCATCATTATATTATATTATTTGTTATGTTGTTGTTTAATGCAATGTTGCTTTGTCATAGTTATATGATACTTGTTGTTTATCCAGTGTTTTGAGGTGGTGTTCCGTTCGATATTCTCTGTTTGTGTTTCTGTATTGGTGGCAGGATGATGAGATCAACCAGAGCAGTCAACTGGCGGAGAAACTGAAAGAGCAGATGTTGGACCATGAGGAGGTGTGGCTCTTCCTCGTTCTTCTCCATACCTTTATTGTGAAATTGACTATTGGGTGCACTAGCCTCTTCCGAAGACTGTCCACCTAAACATTTTAAACCTACCTTCTTTTCAACAGTGCACATTGTCTTTCCCCTTCAATTGAACCATGTTAAAAAATAATACATAATAGTATTACACACATGTATCGCCCATCAACAAGAAAAATGCACAGCGAACTTATGGTTGATGTTTGTGGTTGCACTGGCCCAGCTGTTGGCGTCCACGCGCCGTGACTACGACAAGATCCAGGAGGAGCTGGATCGCCTGCAGACGGAGAACCAGCTGGCCAAGGAGGAGGTGAAGGAGGTGCTGCAGGCGCTGGAGGAGCTGGCCGTCAACTACGACCAGAAGGGCCAACAGGTGGAGGAGAGGCAGGAGGCCAATATGCACTTGGCCCAGGAGCTCCAGGAGAAGACGGTGGGTGGGGGTGGGTGCACGACACAGGAGCTGATGAAGGAGGAGGGGGTGGGGGGGGGTGGCAGCGATGAGGGAGGATGGTGTGTGTGGGTATCAGGCTGAAGTTAAATGGTGAAGTCCAACCCAAAGTTCACATTCATAAATTGGTATTCATTAAATCAATGGACAATCAAATCAATGTGTGTGTGTGTGTGTGTGTGTGTGTGTGTGTGTGCAGGACATGACGTGTGTGCTGCAGCGGCAGCTGTGTGAGGTGCAGGAGCAGGGGGCTTTGCAGAGGAGGAGGGCTGGGGAGCTGCTCTGCCTGCTGCTCCGCGAGCTCGGAGACCTGGGGAGCATTATGGGGACCAGTGACCTCAAGACCCCCGCCACTGTGAGGACCCCCACATATACACACACACACAGACACACACAGACACAGACAGACACACACACACAGACACAGACACAGACACAGACACACACACACACACACAGACAGACAGACGCACACACGCACATCAAACTATCTCTCCATCAATCACCGTCTATCTCTCCATCCATCTCTGTATCTCTGTCTCCAAGCAGGTCTGGGAGGTGAAAGGTCAGGGAGGTGCGGCAGCGGAGGAGGAGTTCACCCTGGCTCGTCTCTACCTGAGCAAGATGAGGTCAGAGGTCAAGTCGCTTGTAAACCGCTGCAAGCAGCTGGAGAGCAGCCAGGCCGACGCCCACCTCAAGATCCAGGCCAATGAGAAGGAGCTGGCCTCCTGTCAGCTGCTCATCTCCCAGGTAACCATATCATATGGTCCAACAGACCGTATGACACTGTGTGTTAGCATTAGCATGCTCCTATGCCTTGTAATGCCTGTCTGTTTGGTGCATATCTAGTTTCAACAACATATACATATTTCTACTTCTTGATTATAATTTATGCATGTGTGTGTGTTTCTTTGTTTGTGTGCGTGTGTCTTTGTGTATGTATGTATGTGTGTGTGTGTCTTTGTGTATGTGTGTATATGTGTGTGTTTGTGTGTGTGTGCTTTGTGTCTGCATGTGTGTTTGTGTGTGCGTGCTTTGTGTGTGTGTGTGTTTGTGTGTGTGTGTGCTTTGTGAATGTATGTGTGTGTGTCTTTGTGTATGTGTGTGTGTGCGTGTGTGTGTGTGTGTGTGTGTGTGTAGCACCAGGCCAAGATGAAGTCTCTAACAGACTACATGCAGGACATGGAGCAGAAGAAGAGGCAGCTTGAGGAGAAGCAGGACTCCCTCACTGAGGAGCTAGCTAGACTCCAGATCCACGGTGTGTGTGTGTGCATGTGCGTGTGTGTGTGTGTGTGTGTGTGTGTGTGTGTGTGTATTGTCCTTGTTCCATTGGCACGTTTTGCCGTACCGAACCGTAACGTGCCGAGCTAATTTGTGAGCCGGCCCCGCCTCCAAGTGGGCTGCGGTGACGTCAGACTGTTCGGAGCGAGAAGTTGTCTCTCAAATTGTAGGACTGTAGACCTATTAACAATACAATAAACAGTGTGTTGTCGTGCACGAGACGCATCGCCATGCACCAAGAGTATGGCTAGAGTTCTCAACAGCTTTATTCTTTGTTATCAGGTCGTTCCTATAACTTCATAAGCCTGATTAAAAAGGGTAATGAAGGTTTGATAGAAGCGCACCGCGGTGATGATAGTTTGACGATATTCTCTTGCAAAACAAAATAGCTCGTTGAAATAGGACCGATTTTGGTGAGATTAGTCTTGGTCATTGGACAATATTTGATATCTGATATCAAGGACATCACGCGGCACTCTGGGAATATCGGTGAAACATGGTCCAGTGTGTAAACAGGACTAATATGAAATATATCGGCTCTCAATGAGCTATTGAGATGAGGAAGCAAAAAAAGGGGAATATTGAAGGTCAAACTGAACTGATCCTCGCGGATAGCATTGTGTCGCCGTCCGTCTGCAACAACCCAAATACATGAAATGTATTCAGTTTAGTTCAGTTTAGTTTTAATTCCCATACTATGAATGCAAGCGCTCACTGCTATATAAAGGAGGTGCAGACTGTCGATGTGTGTTAGCTCAATAACTACAACAACAACTGCACATATCAACGACTTCACTGGAACTCCTCTTCGCCAACGATGACAACAGCAGCATACATTGTCTCTTACATTGAGCCCCTTCCTTCACACATGCACACTGAGTAACATAGCACTGAACACTCTCCTCCTCTCCATAGAGAACCCCAAGCAGGAGTCTGAGGAGGAGGAGGAGGAGATCAGCGGCCTCCTCCATGGACAGAAGGAGTTGAAGGTACGATGTGTGTGTGTGTGTGTGTTTATGTTTTATGGCTAGGAGGACTTGAGATTCGTCATTGTGACCTTTTATGTGTGTGTGTGTGTGTGTGTGAGTGTGTGTGTGCACATGTTCATGTGTGTGTGTGTGTGTGTGTGTTTGTGTTTGCACGTGTGTGTGTGTGTTTGTGTTTGCACGTGTGTGTGTGTGTGTGTGTGTGTGTGTGTGTGTGTGTGTGTAGGAGCACCAGGAGAACCTGAAGGAGGCCCACCAGAAGCAGTTGAGTCGTCTCAGAGAAGACATCCAGGACAAGCAGAGCATGCTGGACCAGCTCACTGAGTACGCAGACACACTGGAATGCTATCAATGATTCAAATCATGCAACGGTCCATTCAACATTCAGAATGAATCAATCAATCCATCCATTATATGGTGTTTGATCGATCATGCTTATAGAAGAAGAACGATTTTTTTTTTTATTGGGGGCAGGATGGTGTACTAGTTTAGGTTTAGGGTGTTTGATTCTCCCAGCCGTAAGGTTATAAGTTCGATCCCCTAAGCAATGCAGGGTAAAAGACCCCTACCTGCAAATTAATCCATGCCAAATCAGACATTAAATATATTAAATAAAGTTTACAAAAGCGTACAAAATTATCATATTCATCGGTTCTGCTGAGTGTAAAACTAGCTCGTTGATATGTGCCTAATAATGGATCCAAGACCCAGACAGGCTCTCTGTGGGTCCCCATTAATTAAGCTCCTCTACCTTGCGATCTGGCTCCCTCTGGTGGCGATTTGGGGAACACATCACAACGCAGACAGAGCACGTACAAGCACACTATAGGCACAGGAAGATAGACACAAACATACAACAACAACTCCTAACAGTTTAAACAAACACTAATCTCGGATCCAGCAGACCTACTATTTTATAGCTGCAGAGGGCGGAGTTACGCCTTGTTTCTTGTTTCGTTACCGAGATATTCTACTGAGGATAACTAGGATGAGGCTTTCCGAAGAGGATTTTAATGAGTGTATTTCTACAGTGGCCGGTCTACACAGTGTTGATTTGAAACCTTTAAAGACATTTTTTACAGTTTATTCTAAAGAACACAAACATACACAAACCAACACAATAATACGTAGAAATACATTATTTCGCATATGGAGAAGTTGTCACTAAATATAAGCATTTTATGCCTCACTTTTTTCACTTCTATGTGTGTGTCTCTCTCTTTCTGTCTCTCTCTCTGTCTCTCTCTCTCTCAGTCTGAACCAGGGTCTGCTGTTGGAACAGAAGCGCATGAGGTCAGACTTTGACAAACTGAAGGCTGAGATGCAGGAGAAGGACTCCAAGCTCCACAAACTCATGTAGGGTTTTATTCATATTATCCTTAATATTATTGCTCTTATGCATTATTCTCTCTCTCTCTCTCTCTCTCTCTCTCTCTCTCTCTCTCTCTCTCTCTCTCTCTCTCTCTCTCTCTCTCTCTCTCTCTCTCTCTCTCTCTCTCTCTCTCTCTCTCTCTCTCTCTCTCTCTCTCTCTCTCTCTCTCTCTCTCTCTCTCTCTCTCTCTCTCTCTCTCTGATGGTCTGTCGTCCTGCAGGCAGCTGAACGACGAGAGGGAGCAGGCCAGGGATGAGTTGAGAGGTTTGGAGGAGACTGCGGTGAGTCATAAACACACACTGTGTGTGCTTTGAGGATGTGAATACACACCTGTTCATTCAATCGCAATACAAACAAATGACGGCTAGCTGCATTCGCTTTATTACCTCGGAGTTACTGATACTTTTGTTGGAATAAAAAAAAAGCTCTGGCAGGAAGCAAGTTTTAATAGTTTCCCACAAAAACGGGAGTTGAGTTTGTAAACCCAGGCGAGATCCCGGATCTAAATTCAAAAGTTACAACCTAACAGCTAGAAAGATAGAACAACTACTGCCTTTATTGTGTTAAGTAGTAACAAATACTGTTACTACTTAATACAATACAAATCAGACAAATCATGTTAGAGGAAGTGTTGTTTTGAATACAAGATGGCCGCTGTGTGAATAAGCCAAATACCCCCTGCAGGCCAAAGAGCTGCAGACTCTGCATAACCTGCGGCGGCTGTTTGTCAAGGACCTGACGGCACGCGTGAAAAAGGTACGACTCGGTTTGAAAAGTGTTCCTCATCTCCATCCATCGCCAGAGGTTCTCATAGAGAACAAACCTGTTCACTCAAGTGTTTTAGCCAACAGGTTATCGTCATATGATCGTTAGGTCATCTATGTATTTTGTGTTTTTTACTCGTTATAATATTTATTATTATTATTCAATGGACTATTTATTTGACTAGTATCAAATAATTGATTATGTTCTTGATTATTATGAAATACACTTGATTCTCTATATGGATGTCTTTATGATCGATTATTATAGATGATTGATCCTTAGATGAGTCCATATACTGTGTTTTAAGTCACATAAGGAGGCAGAAAGAGGTCCTGGTTTGGGGAGATTATGTCATTAGCGGAAAAAGGGTACATGTATTTGGAATGAAGGGAAATTAACATCATACTTTGTATAGTAAATCTGGAGGTCATGCATGTTTTGTGTCTAGTTTAATGTAATGTATTGGGCGTTCCAAACTTACATCATGCTATGATTGTGTTGTGCAGTGAGATAGTCCAGGATGTTCCAATTCAGCTTATAAAAAAGAACTAAATGGAAATTGAACGGAAAACACATGTATTAACTACAAAATAATGCCGTGAACTAAATTAAGACACAGGGTATTGTTGAGAAGAAGGTGGCCTATGTGTGGTCCACTGCTGATCTTTAAACTTAGCTGCCAACCTGGTGAGCCAATCAGCAGGGACAACACACGCACATCCAATTAATCAAACACAGACATCAATTAACTAAATCAATCACCACTTCAACACAGCAGCTGCACACAAAGAAACACGAACAGAGGGAAGGACATTGACAGAAATGACTCCACAATTATGACCAAGGAGTATAACACCCGTGTAGCAAGATGTCTAACCCCTACTTCCCTATCCATGACATGTACAAAGAATCGCCTGCTTAATAAACAGTAATGTTGTTTTATCTGTTGTCCAGAGTGCCGAGTTGGAGTGCGAGGAGGGGCTGGGCAGTGTGGGCCAGAAGCAACGCATCTGCTTCCTGGAGAAGAATCTGGAACATCTCACCAAAGTCCACAAGCAGGTGGTGATCCAGTCGCGATGACATCACTGTTACTCTGCGCTAGGAGAGGGTATCGTGGAAAATAAGGTTCTGAGCACCATCTCTCCCTCTCTCTCTCTCTCTCTCTCTCTCTCTCTCCCCCGCCCCCAGCTGGTGAGCGATAACGGGGACCTGCGCTGCGAGCTGCCCAAGCTGGAGATGCGTCTGCGGGCCACGGCGGAGCGGGTCAAGGCCCTGGAGGGGGCGCTGAAGGAGGCCAAGGGGAGCGCCTCCAGGGACCGCAGGCACTACCAGATGGAGGTGGGCCGTATCAAGGAGGCCGTCCGGGCCAAGAAGATGGTTCGCCGGGGCCCCTCGGCGCAGATCGGTAACACGTCACCCAAAACATTATTATTATAAAAATAAATTAAGGGGAGCAATCACGCCCTGATGTTTACGAATGTAAGAGAGATCTGCTTCATTTGCGTGTTGCGAAACAATCGCAACAGTCGGTCTGTAACATCAACCCTGTTTCCGGTTAAAAAACAAATGGCAGAAAGGTTTTCAGAATTTGCCCAATGGAGAACCCAAATCGCAAATTAGAACACAGAACAGATACTTTTCCATAATTTGTGCATGCATATTTTTGGTTGTTCTGTGAGTTTTACCACACGCATATGCGGCAATATTCTCTTTATATTCCAAAGTATCCGAGCGGGATGGAGCCCTTCCATTTGAAACCTTTGTGTTCAAGTCACTAAGCTTGGCAGCACTTAGCAGGGAGAGCTTTTGAGCTGTCTTTGACATCTAAGTGGAAGCCTGTAAAGCACTCTTCTTGTGAATTTGATATTACAAGAAACACACTGTCTGTCTTGAATGTGAAAACCCTTTGAGCCAATCACATTTCAGCTAGTCATTTAAAGAACAATTAAAAGTACCTGTGTAACACCAGGTACTTTTAATTACCATAGTTTGCTTTCGGTTTGATCACTAAGCATTTGGCTTTGGTGCACTTTTTGTTTCCTCAACATAACGCTACCAAAGACAAAATGTGAAAATTATAAATTCCCCATTTTGTAAGATGGTATTCCCAGAACTTGTATAACTGGGCCTATGTTTGTGTGTGTGTGTGTGTGTGTGTGCGCGTGCGTGCGTGTGTGTGTGTGTGCGTGTGTGCGTGTGTGTGTGTGCGTGCGTGCGTGTGTGTGTGTGCGCATCCTCAAGCTAAGCCCATCCGTCCAGGCCAGCATCCTCTGTCCTCTCCCACCTTCCACGCATTGAGAGGCGGCCTCTACAACAACAACCACTACCAGACCAGCATCTAGCCCGCCTCACGGTGAGGACCACGTACTAGGGAAGCCTGGTGCGTGCCTGATCAGAACACACAGTCAGAGCTGCTACTGCTTTATCTGGAGCAATGACATCTGTTCTCATTAAAGAGCATGTATCCTATGGCGCGAAGCTTTAAAAAACGATTTTGTTCAACATGTTTAAACATTTACTTACTAAACTCAAGTTCAGGCTTTTAGGCTAGCAGTTACCTAGGACAATATGGCAATAAGACATAAAACCATCAGCTTATATAATAGCTTTTCAGTTTAGTAAGAGTGATAGTACCAGATAATAGAAATATTAAAGCTGCTGTAGGTATGATTTGAGAGTTGTTGTAGGGAGAGAGAGAAAAGAGTGGAAGAGGGCAGGATTTTCAAACTAAAAAACACCCTCCCACTCTGCTCCCTTCCTCCGCACGCCATTGAGAAGTGTTGCATTTCAAACACCTGTGATTGACAGGCAAGATGGACTCCTCGAACCAATCAGGGAAGGGATATATTAGTTATAAATTAGCAATGATAGCCCTTACATGTAACCTACAGCACCTTTAACTAATGTGATTGAAACCAATCAGAAAAGAATATCTCTATTGATCGATAAGGCTGGCACACAAACATAGTTCAACGTGTTAGCATGGTGAAAGGAAAATTACGGTTGAGGGCGTAAATTACTATTTGTATTCCTTTTCACAGAAGCATGTCTGATGCACACTTCCTGTTTGGAACACGCAGCCTCACCCCTCCTACTGTTAATCCAATAGGAGACCATCTCCCAGTGATGCCGCCCACAACACATGAACCTCCCTCATGGATTTGGAAACAATACAGCAATGTAACGTAAAATCAAGTTTTATTGGCTCAAAGTAAGATAATACAATAAAATCACGTGCCTTATTTATGAACCCTTCAATTACAAACTCTGTTCATGTGTACAATCTCATTTTTCTTTTTTTTCTTAAGCTTTTAAACTGTATTGATTCAAATTGTTCTTGATCATACACTGAATGTGATATGCCATTGTTATTGTTATTTAGTATTAATTGTTATTAGTTTAGTAGAACATTCACTATATAATTTCATTGTATGTTATATACCATTTCCCTTGCTGTATTCTTTAATAGCAAACATTATAAGGCAGTTTACATCTAGTGTAATGAATACAATTATTATTTTTATTGTAAAATATTAAGTCACCAGGAGTTTCTCGGAAATGTAGCTGCATTTTAGTATCAACCAACCTAATTCCATATGTTTTAAGGATTTCTTTTCAACGACAACCCATGCCTCACATGATCTTCTCTGCTAGAGGGCGCTCTTGTAGTCAGCGTGCCTGTATTTCAAATATCTCGCTACAGCTCCTCCTCTGATAGCCACTGGTACCACTTCAAGGGATACGCCGAGAAATCGGCGTCTTACCCAGATTCAGACGAGTTGTTTGACTCCAAATTCATCATTGTGCGTCCAGAAGGGGAGAATGCTGGGTTAGCGTTGGCTTTCCGTTAGCAGCTTCCGTTGACTTGCAGAGTTAAAGTAGCATGGCTCCTGTTCATGGGAGAGGAATACACTTTTAATGACTTTCCAAAGATTTACAATGTGTTCCAAATAGTTGCATATTAAAAATGAATGCCAGGAACAATCCAACAAGATTGTGGTTTATCTTTTTAAAGACACAGAGAAAGTAGTGCGGGATTATCTGTGTTTGTACACAAACTACAATCTTGTTGTGTTTTTACTGGACCACATTTTGAATAAGAGACTATTCAGAACACAATGGAAATCTTTGGAAAGTAATTAAAAGTGTATTCCCCTCACATGAACAGCAGCTAGGCAACTGTAGCTCTGCAAGTCAATGGAAGCGGCTAACGGAACGCAAATGCTAAAACGCACAATGATGAATTTAGAGTTAAACCAATTGAATGATTCTCAGTAAAACAAGCAAACACTAATTTACAGAAATCTCTGTGTATTCCTTTAATTAAGCAGTGGGACACTGACCAGCCAATCAGATGTCTCCTTGTCTCAGGGGGTGGAGCTAGAGTGTAGTTATTAAAATAAAAAACATCTCCAGTGCTAAAACATCAACTAAAGCTCTGCAATAATTTGAAATGGTCTAGTTAATTTTATTTTTTGATCCCCATCATGTCAAACTTTGTGTATGTATCATTTAATGGCAAAGAGAGACCAGCATGAAACAGCGATATGTTGCAATGTAAAGCATTTAAATATATATGTATATATGCCTTTGTTAATATAATTTAATGATTAGGTTTGCAGTTAATAGTTAAAGGGAATATTTGATTTGTGTATCAGAGTTTATCCCTTTATCCCTTCTCCCTGTTGCTTGAAACATTTGCTCTGAGTATCCCTTTGCTCCAAACAAGACCACTAGCACAAGTTTCTTGTTTTAGCGTAAATATCAGCACATGGGTTACGTTTTGTCTGTGGCTGATGTGTGCAACTGGACTCCAGCCGGCTGTGTACAACATTAATAAATGCATATGATAGCATGGCTCGCTTATTTCAGGTGTGCTCAGGGAAATGCCGCAAATGTGAAATGGATGCAAAACGTGGCACATTTAAACATATATATATATATATATATATATATATATATATATATATATATATATATATATATATATATATATATAATGACCATTTATGAAGACCACGTCAGGTCTGTGTCCTTGCTATGTTTTTTTTTTTGCAATGATATCAATAAATCAATCAATTTGAGTATCTTTTATCGAAACGGCTATAGCCAATTAATGTGTATTTATTCAACTTAAACAGGCATAGTTTGGAATGTAATTAATTTTTCAGATTCAGCTACATTAATAGCAAGTACATTTCTATTTGATATACTAAAAGTTTATTTTATAATCTTTTATAAAATACATAGCATTTTATAAAAGTGTATAGTTAACCTGTTGTTTTTTTACAAACAAATACTCTCA
This sequence comes from Lota lota, assembly GCA_026745465.1. Taxonomy (NCBI): domain Eukaryota; kingdom Metazoa; phylum Chordata; class Actinopteri; order Gadiformes; family Lotidae; genus Lota; species Lota lota. The sequence goes on along the minus strand of JACYXH010000172.1, from coordinate 1,651,991 downwards.
ACAAATTCCACCGTGTTATACTGCTATAAACACACTTACACACAGACATATGTGATATAGTCTTTAATCCCTATATATATATAGTGTCCCTCTCACATTGCACATCATCATGATCGAATCGACAACAGACAAACAGGGAGTTTTGGTCAGGTCACAAGTAAATTAATACAAAAAACAGGATAAACAATAGAAAAAGTTCCTTCACACAATCACATATAAAGTCGTATACATATTTAATACAACAATGTAACAAGAAAGTTAAACCGCTGTATCTTCTGTACAAATAGTATTTTTTTCCCACGTGTTCACATATTTCACATACTTTAGGATATACTGAACATATGGCCAAAGAACAAAGGGTTACCGTAGTAACCACTGTTTTCAGAGTTGTGTAAGACGCTCAGCTCTTTGCCTTAGTTAAACTGTCAAACACTTCTTTATCCATATCATGTTTTTCTGCTTTGAGTACTATTTTGAATAGTTTCCACTTTTAGGGATGGGTTTTTATCAGTATCATATTAATATGTTATCAATAGACATGTTCCTATTTCACTAAACAGACAAGAATTCTTTTTGAAAGTGACTCAGGACAGAATTTTTCAAAGCGATGCGATGTGTCTGAATTGGTATGATTTGGAAGAAGTCTTAAATAGCTGAAATAAAGGAAACCTTTCGTGGTTCCTTTTGTGCTAGTTGAAGTAGTGTTCAGAGGTAGTACACTCAATCCGTTCTACATGACTAACCTGTCATAAGGTTGGCAAATAGTTCCACCTTTGCTTCTTAACACAGTGTCAAATAATCACACATACTTAAATGAATTCTGTCCCAGTTTAGATGTTGTGGGAGTGTGTGTGGATGATGGCTGGTTTAAGCAGCCTCACCTGGCCTGAGTCAGACTGATTGGAGTCTGGAGCTGGGTGAGGCTGCACACCTGTTGCACATTGAGCAATCAATGTGCAACAGGTTAAACCAGCCATCACCACCCACACCCACACACCCACACACCCACACACCCACACACCCACACACCCACACCCACACCCACACCCACACCCACACCCACACCCACACCCACACCCACACACACACACACACACACACACACACACACACACACACACAGGGAGAGCTCTCTGGCATGGCAGCATGGAGCACCAGCTGCATGCATCATTCTACGCAACCTTTACAATAAACCGGTTTAACATCACCACCCTGTGTCCATTGGTCTGGAGGAGCCCGGGGAAAGTCGCCTAGGTGGAGTGGGAAAAGCCACCTAGGTGACGTGTAGTAAATGGACTTTGCTACACTGGCGCCCAATGTGGGGCTCTCCAGACCGCGTTTGGACTCAGGAAGACTGTCCAGGGGCGCACTGGGTCCAGCAGCGACGACGGGCAGACTTCTCCCAACACCATCCCTTCCCCCAACGGCGCTGTGGATCCCAGCGGAGGACGGGGGAGGCAGCGCAGCAACCGCCACAGGCAACCGTCTGCAGCTAGCCACCCCGGCATCCGGCCAGCGCCGCATCCCAGCTGACTCCTCTACCAGCCCGTCCAGACAGCCCTGGAATCGCCAAGTCCGCCGACACCTCCGCCAGTCAAGGCAGCAGCCCAGGCCTCCGAGTCTCCAGGACGGAGGGGGGAGGGTGGGTTGGCGGGTCACCCTGGGGAGGTGTAGGGACTATGGGGTTGGGTTTATTTATTTATTTATTTATTTTTAGGTATGGTAACCCTGGGTCAGAGTCCGGTTGTTTTTGTTAGGTATGGTAACCCTGGGTCAGAGTCCGGTCTATGTATTTCTTTTTTGGATGGGGGTGGAGGAGGGGGGATTTGTTTTTATATTTGATAAACGGAACAACGTCAAACCTCAGATCCAAAAAAAACCCCACTCTCGGTGAGTCTCGAAACAGATGTACACACAGATGTGCACCGGCTTAACTTAACATGCATTCCCAAACCCTCCTGCTCTCACCCTCCCCCCCCCCCGGCCCGCACACATACAAGGGAACCCACCGTGCTGAGATAAAAAAAAAGATGTCCGGGACGTCCCAGTCTCTGTTCCCTCCTTTTCACACCCAGGAGTCGGGGGAGCCGGTGTACTTGTGGGTGCCCTGGGACGGTCTCCGCGTGGTGGAGTAGAAGTCCACGTAGTTGGTGGCGTTGGCCTTGGGCCGCAGCGAGTGGCAGCCGTCCGGCGACGGGGGCGTCAGCTGCGCCGGCTCATCCTCGTACGACTCCTCGCCGTAGCCTTGCACGGGGGAGGATAGGTACATCCTGTAGCTGTTGTAGTTCTTCCTGTCGGGCTCGTCGTAGAACGGCTCCGAGTGCTGGGAGGAGAGGGGGGCGGACGGAGGGGGGGGGGGGGCGGACGGTGGTAGGGGGTTGCAATGTTTGCAAGGTTTTCATAAGCTTGTACTTTTATTTTTATTTTGCAGGTACATTAGCACAAAACATAAACAACATCTACCGGAGCAGTAGAAGACAACAGATGCTTCCATCCATAGATAGACGTGCCACAACCCATTGCGACTATGTACAATGTGGCTAAAAGTGCATTTTGTATGGAAGTGCGTCTGGCTGGAAGAATGTGTTTTTAGTGGCCGTAATGCGGTGGAGAGGAAGCCGTTTTTGAAGCAGCTTGTTCGGGTGGCTATGGACTAGATTGTTTTGGATTATAATATGTTGGAGAATGTTTTTTTTCATGATTCTAATAAGTGAAAGGATCTTACCTGAGACCTTCGCAGGTCCTCTCCGGACTGGGAGGAATATGTCCCGATGAAATACGGATGATTCTTCTCAGAACCTAAAGTGTAAAACATGACATATCCAACGTTAGACACACATCAATACATAATTGGGGATATGAACACGTCTAGGGCCGGCCCCAAATATTTGAATAGCGGTAATATCATTTGTTCGTTTTGAACATTTTTCGAATACTTCAGTACCACTTTCACACAGAATCAGCAAGGCCGATGGAGCTGAGGTCATGATGCCAAAGGAATTGGGGGGGAGCACTTTAAACTAACTGGTGGTCACAAGCATAAGAACTATTATATTTACTGAAGTGTGCTAGGGTTTCCCCGGGATTTTTTTAATTTACATTGTGGCGCTCCCACTGGTCAGTTGCGGCCATAGATGTAAGAGTTTGCGGTGAGCGGGGTGTTAATGTTTTTTAATAATGAAGGTATTCAGCAGCTATTTCAATGTTTAAATTAGGCTAAAAAAATCCCAGGTCAATCAATGTTCTTTCCTTTTCTGGCGATCCGTCATCCCCAATCGTGCGTTGTGAATAGCGCTAGTGCTGTGATCATTAAAGTAGGCTACTGTCTTCCTAATATAATATGAAATATAACCTGAAGTGAATAGCTCTAGTGCTGTGATCATTAAAGTAGGCTACTGTCTTCCTAATATAATATGAAATATAACCTGAAGTGAATAGCGCTACTGCTGTGATCATTAAAGTAGACTACTGTCTTCCTAATATAATATGAAATATAACCTGAAATGAATAGCTCTAGTGCTGTGATCATTAAAGTAGACTACTGTCTTCCTAATATAATATGAAATATAACCTGAAGTGAACAGCGCTAGTGCTGTGATCATTAAAGTAGACTGCCGTCTTCCTAATATAATATGAAATATAACCTGAAGTGAATAGCTCTAGTGCTGTGATCATTAAAGTAGGCTACCGTCTTCCTAATATAATATGAAATATAACCTGAAGTGAACAGCTCTAGTGCTGTGATCATTAAAGTAGGCTACTGTCTTCCTAATATAATATGAAATATAACCTGAAGTGAACAGCTCTAGTGCTGTGATCATTAAAGTAGGCTACTGTCTTCCTAATATAATATGAAATATAACCTGAAATGAACAGCTCTAGTGCTGTGATCATTAAAGTAGGCTACTGTCTTCCTAATATAATATGAAATATAACCTGAAGTGAACAGCTCTAGTGCTGTGATCATTAAAGTAGGCTACTGTCTTCCTAATATAATATGAAATATAACCTGAAGTGAACAGCTCCAGTGCTGTGATCATTAAAGTAGGCTACTGTCTTCCTAATATAATATGAAATATAACCTGAAGTGAACAGCTCCAGTGCTGTGATCATTAAAGTAGACTACTGTCTTCCTAATATAATATGAAATATAACCTGAAGTGAACAGCGCTAGTGCTGTGATCATTAAAGTAGGCTACTGTCTTCCTAATATAATATGAAATATAACCTGAAGTGAACAGCTCTAGTGCTGTGATCATTAAAGTAGGCTACTGTCTTCCTAATATAATATGAAATATAACCTGAAGTGAACAGCTCTAGTGCTGTGATCATTAAAGTAGGCTACTGTCTTCCTAATATAATATGAAATATAACCTGAAGTGTACAGCTCTGGTGCTGTGATCATTAAAGTAGGCTACTGTCTTACTAATATAATATGAAATATAACCTGAAGTGAACAGCTCTAGTGCTGTGATCATTAAAGTAGACTACTGTCTTCCTAATATAATATGAAATATAACCTGAAGTGAACAGCTCTAGTGCTGTGATCATTAAAGTAGGCTACTGTCTTACTAATATAATATGAAATATAACCTGAAGTGAACAGCTCTAGTGCTGTGATCATTAAAGTAGACTACTGTCTTCCTAATATAATAGGAAATATAACCTGAAGTGAATAGCTCTAGTGCTGTGATCATTAAAGTAGGCTACTGTCTTCCTAATATAATATGAAATATAACCTGAAGTGAATAGCTCTAGTGCTGTGATCATTAAAGTAGGCTACTGTCTTCCTAATATAATATGAAATATAACCTGAAGTGAATAGCTCTAGTGCTGTGATCATTAAAGTAGACTACTGTCTTCCTAATATAATATGAAATATAACCTGAAGTGAACAGCTCCAGTGCTGTGATCATTAAAGTAGGCTACTGTCTTCCTAATATAATATGAAATATAACCTGAAGTGAACAGCTCCAGTGCTGTGATCATTAAAGTAGACTACTGTCTTCCTAATATAATATGAAATATAACCTGAAGTGAACAGCGCTAGTGCTGTGATCATTAAAGTAGGCTACTGTCTTCCTAATATAATATGAAATATAACCTGAAGTGAACAGCTCTAGTGCTGTGATCATTAAAGTAGGCTACTGTCTTCCTAATATAATATGAAATATAACCTGAAGTGAACAGCTCTAGTGCTGTGATCATTAAAGTAGGCTACTGTCTTCCTAATATAATATGAAATATAACCTGAAGTGTACAGCTCTGGTGCTGTGATCATTAAAGTAGGCTACTGTCTTACTAATATAATATGAAATATAACCTGAAGTGAACAGCTCTAGTGCTGTGATCATTAAAGTAGACTACTGTCTTCCTAATATAATATGAAATATAACCTGAAGTGAACAGCTCTAGTGCTGTGATCATTAAAGTAGACTACTGTCTTCCTTAAAGCTTTTTCACTGAAGCTCTGCCGTAACCGAGTCACACTCAGACCGATGAGTCACAGGCGTCGTCCACGCAGCGGTCCTGCGTGGTATTTTGTTTTTGCCTTTTTGCGTTGTTAAAATAACGAATTGAACCGCTTTCAAAATGAAAAAGAAAAGAATTCTCAGTTAATAAAAATAAAACCACATCCCACGAGTGTCATTCATACAGGGGATATAATATACACTGTGAATGCAGATATTTCCTTGGTTTATGTGTTGTTGTTTTTATGAACTATTCAAATATTCAATATTCCTAACGATTATCTGAACCTTCATATTATGTATTTGGGCCAGCCCTTAATATATCCCATTATATATGATAAAAAACGGAACATGAGAAACATACACTGCTGCAATTCTGATGTTGTGCCCATCAGAACGCACATAGAAAGCAGCATGCTCCTTGTTTTTAGCGTCAGGACATTGTCAAATAAACGCGGCTCACCGTTGTACTGGTATTTGTGTAAACTGTTGTCGCCGTAATATGAGTCAAGTTGCATAGACGACTGCATCCTCTGGTTGTTAGAGCTGTGTCTCCTGATACCCAGCATGGCTGGAGAGGACGTGGCACTCCCCCCTGCCCCCAATACAAAGACATTGATTACAGAAAGTGTGGCGTGATTACACGAGTGATTATAGGAAGAGTGATTGGAAAGCCATCCCAAAAAAAACATTACAATTTCAGAGCACTGCATTCAACTCCAACTTCAACGCTGCAACAAAGAAATGATACTGTATTGTCGTTAATAATAAAAAATGAAATGCCTCACAAAATACCTCTATACATACACCTCAGCGCCTATTCCATTTTTGAGAGATGTGTATGGGTGGGGGGCGGGGGGGGGGGGGGGGGGGGGGTTTAGTGGGTGTAGGGTGTAGTGTGTTCGACTGCTTTCAGGTTAGATCCCAAATATCTTCTACCTACCTGTATGTGTCCTTAAGAAAGATGCCTAACCTCTACCAGCTCCTTTATAACGTTCCGGAAATTACGCAGAGTCTCGTTTGATAAAGCTAAATAAATATAAAATATACAAAAGTAACAAAACACTATTACTAACTTGACTAATGTCAAGACACGACAATGACGGCCACCCCACCCTTCCTCAATTTGCGTTGTGTCCTCTGATGATATCACTCAACAGCAGCCAATCACCTTCCAGGAGGTCTCACCTGATTGGACGACGGGGGGCATGTGCAGGGGGCTGGTCGGCAGGGTGGGTTGGGAGCGGTAGCGTTCTCGCTCCAGCGTGGACACGGGCGTGACGAAATGGGTGTAGTTCCAGCCGTCCTGTGGGGACGCAATTTGGCGGTCAAGTCAGCTGACGGCGTCCTACATAGACTCAGCTAGACTTTCACATCCGCTTAAAATAAACTAAGAGGAATACTAATAGTGTCGCTATCTACTCTGTCACTACTCTATCCAACTGATTCCTCGTGCTCCGTTTAAATGTAAGAAGTTAAGTTCACTTCATTATTTCATAAAGAATGCAGTTTCTTTCCATTCGGGGTCAGAGCTGCTCTCCCTGGAAACGCCTCTTCAATTCAGATTCCAACAGAGTACAGGTGTGTCGCAGCAACGCTTAATCAGCAGGTGACCGGGTAACCCTGTCAGCCATGAAGAGGTTAATATGCATGCAATATCAGGCGTTGAAACAAGAGGGGGGGGGGGGGGGGGTCGTCCAACGCAGAGTAATCTACAAGTGCTGTTTGGGTTGGGTCCTCCTTTAAAGTGCACAGCCCCTTGTAGTCTAGCTCATTTCTTGATTTGAGTCATTCTTTTATGTGGTTTAACGTATAAGTTGAGCTTCAGGCTCTACAGGCAAGTCGGTGCCCACTATTGTCTTTTAAATGAATGTGACCAAAAATAATCAATGCAGTTGATGCAAATCGTCTCGAAGCGACTACACTATAGCGCCCTCTGTAGGACGATAACATTCATTCATTCACACTGTGGAGGTGATTCTCCCCTCACCTGTTTGTAGAGACCCCTCAGCTCCCGGTACTGCCACAGCGTGTTCAGCACCTGGGACGCCGCCTTCACCACCTTCATGGAGTACCTGGGAGGGGGAGGGGACACGCCCAGCAGGGGTCAACAGGAGAGGACAACTCTGGTGACAACGTCAATAGGGAAACGACTCCCCCTGCTGGTGACGAATGAAAGTCAGCATTCCTATTCATTTATTTATTTATTTAGGGTGTATCAAGCCCTGATACAAGCCCCTAATTACGTTCCTGAACACATTATTTCACGTTTTTCGGCGATAAAGTGTAGTACTTTATCAATGGGAAATGGGTTTCCAATGTCATAGTTAATTTTGTAATTAAAATGTTTCAATGTCAACGGGATATTAAATGCGTTACTCGCTCATGTTTGGAACGTTACCACCAGATGGCGTCGGTTTTACCTCCCGATGGTGGAGGATGTACATGGGAGAGCTTGTTTTAAATGGCAGAGCAGTGAAGTAACAAATAACAAAATACAGGTCTGGCAATTATTTTAATGTAATCATACATTATTAAGTTATATATAAACATGTGACCAGATAAATATCAGATGAATTGGAAAGAAGCGCAAAAGAAGTAAACGTAGATGGTACACGAGTAGTTGGCAGCTATTGTGGCATTGACAGTAGGGCGCCCATGAATATGCATGAGCAAATGACCTGATAGAAATCTGATCTGATAGAAATAGCATTTTTAACCTGAATGGTTCCAAGTGTAAAGACTAAAACGGCATAAAAAGTGTGTCTTCCTATCAACTGTCAGGCAATTACCACGATGGCACAGTCGAAAAAAGATTGACTCTCACTGCACTCTACACTGTCTACACTCTATTAGCCAACTGTAAATATCGTGATAAGATATTCCGATCTTTATGTACCATTTGATCTTTTATATGTTTTAACGTATGAGTGGTTTAACATATAATTTGAGGTACAGGCTCTACAGGCCCGTCGGTGTCTGCGATTGTCTTTTAAATGAATGGGACCGAACAGAACCGAACGCAGTTGACGCAAATCGTCTCGAAGTGACTACACTATAGCGCCCTCTGTAGGATGACAACATCCATTGGCTTCCTCAACAATTAAATCGACGTTTCCGGCTTCAACCTTTTACTAGTATTAATGGAAGCAAAGAATCCCGATAGTCACGCGAATCGAAGTCGCCCCCCCCCCCCCCCCACCATCCCCAACGCCAGCAGCATGTGATGCAACCAAAGCGGACTGCGTGCTGTGCAGGAAGTGCCCGCGTGCAACTCCTACCCCTTCCCGCGGCCCTTGCCGATGTCGACCAGCTTCTGGACGCCGCCGCTGTGCGCCAGGGCGCGGGCGTTCTCCACGTTGCGGCTGGTGACCTCGTGCAGCGTGCAGCACACCGACGCCACCGTGTCGTCGGACAGCGGCGCCGCCCCGGTGGCGGAGGAGGGGGGGCCCGGCAGCCGGCTCACCAGGTCCTGCATGGCGTACTTCCCTGCACACGCACACATGCGCACGCAGACACGCGCGCACACATGCGCACGCACAGACACAGCGGACGCAATGCAAATACGCACATAGCACGCAGCAAACACACACACAGAAACGCATACACAACACATACACCCACACAGCACACATACCGTATAGTGCATACAACACACACACACACACACACACACACAGCGACATGAAAAACAGGTTAATTTAGCAGTTGTTTATAGCATTTGAGTATATGCTTTTTTCTGTTTGTGAATGTGTGTATGTTCTCCGTGTGTGTATGTGTGTGTTCTCCATGTGTATGTGTGTGTGTTCTGTGTGTGTGTGTGTATGTGTGTGTGTGTTTTCCGTGTGTGTATGTGTGTGTGTGTTCTCCGTGTGTTTGTGTGTGTTTATGTGTATGTGTGTTCCGTGTGTGTATGTGTGTGTGTGTTTGTGTGTCGGAGTGTGTGTGTGTGTCGGTGTGTGTGTGTGTCGGTGTGTGTACCTATGAGCTCCTTGTTCCTGCTGTCCAGGGCCATGTTCCTGAGGGCGGTGGCTACGGAACACACCACCCGGTCTGCATCCATCCTCAGCAGCTCCACCAGGATGGGGAGCCCCTTCTCCTTACGCACCCCCGCACGGATGTAGCAGGAGAACTACACTCACAAAGAACAACACACACACACACACACACACATACACACAAAGAACAAGAACACACACAGAACATAAAGAGAACACACACACAAAGAACAAGAACACATACAGAACAAAAAGAGAACACACACACACAAAGAACAAGAACACACAGAACAAAAAGAGAACACACACACACACACAAAGAACAAGAACACACACAGAACAAAAAGAGAACACACACACACAAAGAACAAGAACACACACAGAACACAAAGAGAACACACACACAGTCCATTTTTATTTCAACACTAAACTCATTTTCTTTTCTCAACTTTGATACATAATGCATTCCGGGGATCGCTTTAATAAACGCCCCACAGAATCACAGCTACAAAATACAGTAACATTGTGAGGGTGAGATCGCGTAGTTTTCAACGTGGTCTATTAAACCGCTGTATTATTTGCTAGCACATTGTGGCATTGGGGTAGCGACAAGTGCCCTGCTCAACAGTGTAGCGTTTCTTACATTTGAAACAAGTTAAGTTTTATGCTAGGCTATTTAATAACCACGTTACTGATGGACCATAGCAAAATGAAACACAGTCCCCTTTCATAGACAACAAAACCACCTATAGCCCAGTAAACATTCAACCATTGTTCCTATTTTAGTGAAGAGCTTAACGCCGCCCACTGGGAATACTGGGATAACTGCCCGCACTGAACTGGTTGATGACAACGATGTCCAAATCAACGGAGACCATGTTGAGATCTGCCAGAGTCCCTTGTGTCATTGTGTTTCTAATGTTCGTCTTTAACAATCTCCGCCCAAGTTTCACTACAACCCCCCCTAGTGACTTGTAGATAATCACACTTTGTTTTACCATTTTGTGATACATTCATATTTTTATTATTTGTGAGTAAAGCAGGGACATTAAAAGGATTCTTTTCGTTTTTTCAAAACCTTGCTGTGTTCTGCTCTCTCTTTACAAATCTCAACTCTGCACCGCACACCTTTAACACGTTACATCATTCATCTGACACTTTCCACGCCATCCTGACAACACGTGTGTGTGTGTGATTAGTGATTCGTTTGTGCGGCTCTAATACTATAGCGTCGCTGTTTTCACGATCGCAAAGCACTTTATAGCTTTGTGTGTGGAAAAGTGTTTCATAAATAATGAGTATTATGTTGAGGAGGATGATGATGAAGATCATGATGAGGGGGATGATGTGGAGGAGGAGGAGGATGATGACGATGATGACGACGATGATGATAATCTTGATGAGGATGATGATCATGATGAGAAAGATGATGTGGAGGAGGATGATGATGAAGATGAGGTCGTTACCTTCCAGTTTCCTGCGGAGAGGTTCTGCAGGGAGCCGGCGGCGCCCTCCAGGGTGGCGGGGTTGGAGCTCTCAGCCAGCAGGTTGAGGTAGGGCCGCACCACCGTCGGGTGCCACAGCAGCTCAGCACCCCGCAGGGTCTGGGAGACGCCCACGCCGTCCCACTGGGGGCGGGGGGGGGGGGGGACGACGACGACACAATGCATAGAGACACGCACACGCACATGCACACATACAGACACACACACACGCACACGCACATGCACACATACAGACACACACACACACACCGAGGAATGGATACACACACAGACACAAACACCCACACACGGACACATGAAGATTAACCTCTAGTGAATGGCAGGGTTAGACAATGTAATGAGAAAACAATGGCTGACCTTTTCAGTGTAGAAACTACCATCAATTCATCATTATACATTAGAATAAAGATTACAGGTTTAAAAGATGTGTGTAAGAGAGTATTTAAACAGGATTAGCATAACAACACTGCAATGCAACGCTGCAGAAAATAGCCTGCACTACAGGTGCGCTACCACTAGAAGGGGGTGTTGCATCCCGGCACTCTGATACCTTATCGTCGGTCCAGCCGCTCCTCCTCTTGCTGCCGCTGCCGCTGCGCCTCCTCTTCCCCAGGCAGAGGTAGTCCAGCTCCCGGGCCGGGGAAGAGAACCCCAGCAACGCATCCAGCTCCGGGTTGCCTAGGAGACGGGACGAGGGCATCTCCACCTCCAGCCGGTACGACAGGTTCCTCAGCGTGCACACGCTGTTCTCCACGATCTGCGCAGTCGCACACAGACACGAGCACGCACGTACACACACACACCCACAGGCGTGCGCACACACACATGCACAGGAACGGACACACACATGCACGCATAAATAATGTGAATATGCACACACTCGTGCACACCCACACACACACACACACAGGCATGGACACACACATGCACGCACAAATAATGTGAACACGCACACATGCGTGCGCACACACACACATACCCATACACAGAGACACACATCAGACAGGTGGATGGTCTACGGCTGATGCTACACAAACAGCAATTGGTCCTTCCTCTTCCATCCATACTGCCTGATAATCTCCTCATGGTGAATAAAGGTAAATAAACAGCTGCAAAGTGTGCCAAACCTGGATTACAGGTGCAACTGCAATAACCCAATGGCAGCTATGCTAAAAAAAACAGAAAACGTTTTTCTTTGAAGAAATCAAAATTACGTGGGCCGCCCCAAATGCAATTTGTTGTATATACATCATATAAATCATAATTGTCCCCTACTGCAACCCCCCCTCCATTGTTAGATTATCATTATTTTCATCAGAGAAATAACACTGACAGAATGGAGTACAGCTATAGAAATATAAGAAAAACCCGAACATTAGCTCACGAATGGCTATTAGTGTGACTTAATAATAGAAAGTAGCCTACATATATGATTGTGGAGAACAGAAGCAACTGTATTATGAAACCCAGACGGTGGGATGGCTGCAAATTGCAGACTCAAAACAGTATTCGCGCCAACATGCATGCCAAAGAAAAAGTGTTAAGTTGTTTTTTTGTTGTTCTGTTATAATGTTATGTCATTGTATGAGGCTATTTCAGTTTAAATTCAGCACCAGAGCCCTACTGGAATCACTGATCGCACTAAAACCTCTCTGATAGCTTATCCCAGATGTGCACTGTGGGAGTGTGTGTGGATGGTGGCTGGTTTAAGCAGCCTCACCTAGCCTGAGTCAGACTGATTGGACTCTGGGGCTGGGTGGGGCTGCACACCTGTTGCACATTGAGCAATCAGTGTGCACAGGTTAAGCCAGCCATCACCACACACACTCAGAGAGAGCTCTCCGGCATGGCAGCATGGAGCACCATCTGCATGCCTCATTCCATTCAACCTTAACAATAAAACCGGTTCAACATCACCACCCTGTGTCCATTGGTTTGGAGGAGCCCGAGGAAAGTCACCTAGGTGGAGTATGGGAGCCACCTAGGTGGCATGTAGTAAAGTGGACATTGCTACACGCACATGCACTAGGAGAGAGGAAAGGAGAGGAGAAGAGCAAGAAAAGGAGAGGTGAGGAGAGTATGGAAGAGAAGAGAAGACTAGGAGGGAGGAGGGGAGAGACGAGGAGAGGAGAGGAGAGAGCAGGAGAGGAGGGAAGTGGAGGGGAGGGAAGTGGAGGGGAGAGAAGCGGTTACTTTGCTGTCGTAGTCTGCAGTGTTGACGCAGGACTTGAGGACGTAGAGCAGAGAGTCCACCAGACCCTCACAGCACCTCAGCTGGCCCCTAGCCTCCTCTCCTGCAGAGCTCAGGTTCCTGAGACACACACACACACACAGACACACATGATACACAAACAAACCAACACGTACTGCAAACACACACTGCTTAATATTGATTGAGTGCTTTCAAGGACTACATTTATCATCTGTTGTCACACACATACGCACCCCCACACACACACGCTTATATACTGTTGACTCAATTAAAACCCAGACACTGGACACACATGCTTACAAACCCCCAATCATATGTTGATTGGGGGTTTCTCTGGCACGCACACACGCACACACACACCACGCACGCACACACACATACACACGGCAATGTATACATTGGCCCACAGGGCGGCCAGAAACCTGCCCGGATACAGTTAAGGCTGGGCTCTGAGCCAATGCGAGTCTTCAGCACAGCAACGCTCAGGCAGTCAAGGAAAGAATGCACAGTTTCACTAAAGCTGCCAGCATGCTGCTACAGACGAGCAGCACGGATAATGAGTCCGCACTGGCAACCATATATATATATATATATATATATATATATATATATATATATATATATATATATATACATATATATATACATATATATATATATATATATATACATACATACATACATACATACATACATACATACATACATATATACATATATATATATATATACACACATACATATATATATATATACACACACATATATATATATATATACACACACATATACATATATATATACACACATATACATATATATATATATATACACACACATATACATATATATATATATATATACACACACATATACATATATATATATATATATACACACACATATACATATATATATATATATACACACACACATATACATATATATATATATATACACACACACATATACATATATACATATATATACACACACATATACATATATATATATATATATATATATATATATATATATATATATATATATATATATATATCTACGTTGACAATGTCAACAATTAACCTGGGGTCTTAGCAAACACCCAAATACTTTTATCATCAAAACATAATATTAAATGTTCTAAATGTCTCTATTTCTTTAAAATTAGTACACAACTAGATAGTTTGGCAGTAGCACTTCTTCAAATTTTCTCCTGCTCTGGTTCTGTCTGCCTAGCAAACGGAAATAGACACTAGCTATTAGCTTATCTAATCATTCTAGTCCAAAAACAGCTGCAGCTTTGGATACAAACGCTACATGACTAAATGTAAATGTACTGTTGGTTCTTTTCATATTTATACATTTTATATTTATATACTATTTTATCTTAGATTTTTTACTTGATTTGATATTCATTATGTATAGTTGACCATTGTCTTGTCGAAAAATCTCATTGTCCAGAATGTACCCTGTGGTACACTTTGCATAAATAGAATCACTTGGAAGTATAAAGCGTCAATTGCGTCTAATTTGACCCTTTCTCACAAAAAATCTGCACGAATATGCAGTTTCTTTTATGCGGTAAAACCTCCTAAAAATAGGCAATTGACTCCTTTCCCATTGCCAGTAGACGAGTATGCCTTTCAGTTTTTTCAGTAGAAAACAGGGTTAGTAAATAGTACAAAACTAGGTTAGTAAACAGTAGAAAACGGGGTTAGTAAACAATAGAAAACGGGTTTAGTAAACAGTCGAAAACGGGGTTAGTAAACAGTAGAAAACGGGTTTAGTAAACAGTCAAACGGGTTTAGTAAACAGTAGAAAACGGGTTTAGTAAACAGTCGAAAACGGGTTTAGTAAACAGCAGAAAACGGGTTTAGTAAACAGTAGAAAGCAGCATGGAGGCTAGTGAAAATGTAACGGTGGTTGTGTCTTTTTAATATCTGTGTGCGCGTGTGTCCACCAGTGTGTCATGTTTCACCCGTTGCCGATCGGAGCTGGAGCCGATAAACCCCTGTGGCCACCGCGGGGTCGCTTGTCACCGGTGAACGAATGCCGATTGCAACCCTTCCCACTAAAGTCAAAAGCCACAAGGTGGCGGGTGTCGGTGTTTCCCTTCTCATCCGGCGTGAAAGCGGCCTTACTCGACGTGACCTCCTCTTCAGCGAACGTTATCGTAAACGTAAACAAATCTCTTAGGTTGTTGATCGGACGTGTCACGCGTGGACCCCGGGGGGGCCTAGCGGTTCGGGGGGGGGGGGGGGGGGGGGGGGGGGCTGACCTCAGGCAGCCGGTGGAGTTGCGTAGCAGCAGGGAGGCGTGGAGCTTGTGCGCGGCGTGGTCACGCTGCGGCGCGGCGCCCATGCTCCAGCCGGAGTGGGGGATGACCACGGTGTTGGTGAGCATGCTCAGTGCGTCGCGCACGATCGTCATCTTGACCGCGTCGCACGACGACAGGTTCCACAGCACTCCTGGGGGGGGGGGGGGGAGAGATGGACCAAGTAAGAGAGAAAGGAGAGATCGATGAATAAAATTAGATACGGCAGGGGACCGAAAGGAGAGATAGATAGATGGAGAGATAGAGATGGAGAGAGAAAGAGAGAGAAAAAGAGAGAGAGAGACACAAACATACAAAAGTGTGTGTGGGGGGGGGGGGGGGGATAAGGGATTATAAGAATGAGAGATACAAAGACTCTGCCCCCTGTTCTCAACACACGTTTCCCTGGAAAGCATAACGCATGGTGGATGACTACTCTCTCCGTCCCGGCTAACTAGGGTCATAAGACAGGCAGACACTCTAAACAGGACACACACAGTGCATTAGAGGGTCTTACACACACACACACACACACATACACACACACACAGGCAATTAATGGGTCCTCCAATTAGCTTAACTATAAATTTGGGGAATTCTCTTCTCAACTTAAGGGAACCAGAAAGGTTCTGGTCAGGTGAGGTCAGCTCTACCGACCGAGCCCCAAAAACAAAAAAACGATGCAAGAACTCAGATGCAAAAATGAATCCGTAACGTTGGAGAATGAAAACAGCATCCATTGGAGTGTGGGGTAATGGACTGTGTGGCATGAAGGACTCCGTAGCTTCGACACGGACATTGAAACTTTCAACTTTTGAAAAACGTTAAAAAAAGGACCCGTTGTTCACTGGGCGACTAGACGCACACAAAAAAACAAAAAAAAAATGAGAATCCTGGGAAATCCCGGGGCGTAAATCGAAACGCAAATCATGCCGACTGTCGGCTGGGCGCTACTTGGCGGAAAGTATTTTGACCGTTTGTCAGACAACCTGTCAGTTTCCCCCCCCCCCCCCCCCCCCCCCGCGCGAGCATCTGTGTTGAGGGATGATGGCCTGCCGCCTCTCACACCGCCCCCTCTACATAGCCCCCGCCATGGTGAGACATACGGGCGGCAGCGTGGGCCGAGACAGAGACAGACAGGCACACGCACCAGGGACGCACGCGCGGACAGATACAGAATACAGAGACAGACAGACAGACACACACGGGACGCACATGATGCTGAACGTTCAATAGGCCAACAAGCCACACACACACACACACACAAATTGCTTACACACACACACATATACACACAACAGGTACGCCAATAAGATACGCCAATAAGACATACAGCTAGTCAGACAGACAGACAGACAGACACACACACACACACACACACAGCTGATTGTCGGGTCATAAGCCCACCATAAGCCAACAGGTGAAAATAAACCACCAAGACACAGACACACACACAAAACACAACAAACAAACCAGCCGACCAATCAGAGCCGCCTGGCGTGACAGAGGGTGATTGACATGCGAGGGCGAGGGAGGGGGTCCCACCGGTGACCAGCTCGCGGACGTCATTGTCGGTGGTCTTCCGCAGGAGCCGCAGCAGCGCGGGCACCCCGCCGCAGTTGCGCAGGGTGACCTTGTTGTCGTCGGTGGCCTTGCCGTACACCAGGTTCCTGAGGGCCCCGCAGGCACTCTTCTGCACCTCGCACACCTTGTGGTCCAGCAGGTCCAAGAGCAGCTGGATCCCTCCCAGGTGACGCACCTGGTGAACAAACACATCAGCGTACTGGTCTCAAAAACACTAAAAATACTGATTCACCTGGTGAACAAACATATCAACATACTAGTCTCAAAACGCTAAAAATACTGATTCACCTGGTGAACAAACATATCAACATACTAGTCTCAAAAACACTAAAAATACTGATTCACCTGGTGAACAAACATATCAACATACTAGTCTCAAAAACACTAAAAATACTGATTCACCTGGTGAACAAACATACTAGTCTCAAAAACACTAAAAATACTGATTCACCTGGTGAACAAACATATCAACATACTAGTCTCAAAAACACTAAAAATACCGATTCACCTGGTGAACAAACATATCAACATACTAGTCTCCAAAACACTAAAAATACCGATTCACCTGGTGAACAAACATATCAACATACTAGTCTCCAAAACACAACAAATACCGATTCACCTGGTGAACAAACATATCAACATACTAGTCTCAAAAACACTAAAAATACTGATTCACCTGGTGAACAAACATACTAGTCTCAAAACGCTAAAAATACTGATTCACCTGGTGAACAAACATATCAACATACTAGTCTCAAAACGCTAAAAATACTGATTCACCTGGTGAACAAACACATCAACATACTAGTCTCAAAACGCTAAAAATACTGATTCACCTGGTGAACAAACACATCAGCGTACTGGTCTCAAAACGCTACAAATACTGATTCACCTGGTGAACAAACACATCAGCGTACTGGTCTCAAAACGCTGCAAATACTGATTACACGGCTTACTATAATACGTGCACAGAAAGTAGTCAGTCAAGTTGACTCACAAAACCGATATAGCCAGACAGTCAATGTTACCTCAGTGGAAGCAAATCAATTCACCTATAGTCTATGTGCATCAACTATGGTGGGTGAGTGGGTGCACACACGTGCCACCACGTTTGACTAACAGCGCTCCCATAACACACACGTGCGAGGGCAGACCCCCCGCGTGGACACCCACGATGCAGCTCCACCTATCGCCGCGTCAATTTCACTGCTATAATCAAAGACAGGATATTAGTTGAATCTCAAACTGCGTCTTGTTCAGTTTGAGTCATTCGGTTCGGATAATATTTTTGTTTCGGTTTGTCTCAGACAAGACGGTGGCAGACCGCGATGATGAATTCAGTTTGACGTTCCATGGTCCCCCTTTTCTGCTTCCTAATCTCAACAGCTCATTGAGAGACGATTTAGTTCTGATTAGTGTTGTTTCCACATTTGACGATTGTTCACACACATTTCCCCGAGTTCCACCATGCTATTATATGAACGAACGAAATAATAAGCAAGCGGTTGACAACTCCCCCTTAAAGCGATGTGTGTCACACGCAACAACACACACACTGAGTTCTTTTTTATATATATTGTAACATTTGAGAGACATTCGTTTGAGGGACAAGTCAACACTGGAAGGCCTATGATAGTTATATGAAATAAAGAATAATAAAGAATCAAGCAGTTGAGATGTATGGCGATGTGTGTCCGACACAATGACACACACACTTGTTGTATTTACTTTAATGCTCAAGCCTATCGTTCAATTTGATTGATTTGTTTGGGACGTTTAAGAGATATTTCATATATTTGGTTTGTTTCGGACAGACGGAAGACACAGTTACATTTCACATCGGCGCTGTCATGACTGATCTCCTTCGCTTAGAGCAAAGCGCTTCTACCTGGCAACGCCGGGTTTGGAAGGGGGTTCTGCTGCCTTCCTGGGCATTTTATCTTGCTTCTTTTTTATGTCGCGCAAATGGGACTTATTTATAAAGGTTTTATTAATGCCTGTTGTGTTCTGCAACGTTCACTTGAAAAACGAGGACACCGACAGACCATTAGAACCCGAACCTCAACCTGAATGTTAAACCACTCAAAAGAGGAAATTGCATATTGCAATGCAATAATAGCATTACATATCGTATCGTAACTAATCGGTGTAATATGGTATCGTGGGGCCCCTGACGATTCATGTCCCTTACACAAAGACTTAAATAAACCGCTGAATATATGAGCATACTATCTAAAACACTGCTCTCTAGAATATTTGGACAGAAAGACTCATTATTATTATTATTCATTATTATAGATGATTTCGGTCCAGAGGAGCACTTTAGCCAATGAGGGCAAAGGGGGAGTGGCCTTGGCCACTGAGGCCAACCCCTCTGTGCACATGCCTGTGCGGGTTTACATTGTTTACATTGACTTTACATAACCTTTTTACTTGTATTTAATTTTCTATCCTCAGTTTTTATTATTATTTACTATATTGAGGCGCAGTACTGAAGTCTGAATCTGAAATGTGGTCAATTCCATCTTTACAAACGGCAAAGAGTGATAGTAACACAAACTTCCAACCAATATAAATGTACCTTGGCTCTCTCGGTGGGAGAGAGAGAGAGCAGTTATTCACTCCATTGGATGCAGTGCAAAGAGCAGTCCAAGCAGTACATTTGGCAGAACATTTATTTTAAGACCCATGCAAGACAGATGGCAGTTCTAGCCATCTAAACGACGACAGAAGGGAGGTTGGCAGGCATAACGTTAAATAAAGGTACAATTCCAAAACTTTTGAATACCATCCACTCTTTAGCACGCATACACAACAGTGTACTCTTCAGCTCTTCAATGATTGGATTGTTCATGGTAGTCTTGCTGGTCCTGTTTTAACACTAGAACCGCAATGAGGGGGGTCATTTTGACCGCTAGTAAATATAAAAATAAATCAAGTTCAACTCTCAAGGTTAAAAGCTATTTCGCAACTTTATACGCTGTAAAGAATTATCCCTGCTGTAGCTGCAAGACCGCAGGTGACCATTTCTCCAGCTGGGGTCGCAAAGGTGCAAGTTTACTATAAGACTACAAATGTATTCTATAGCAGACTAAACTATTACTAATTTTTAATTTAGGGACTTAGTCCCAGTGATGTACATTCATCTCACAGACTAACCACAATTAACCTTTCCAGACTATAGGGCCACTGTCTGGTAAACTGCATGTTTATATAAACATATAAACCTATTTGTGTATCATATTTGGTATTTTGATATTAGACTACTGCCTTGTGGCCTCCTGTAATTTTAACACCTGAATGCCTCACATCATATGCTTTTATATGAAGGCTGCTAATAAAGCAACGTTATACAGTATTATTGTTATAAAAAGCTTTGGTACTTTTGGGTTTATTGGTAAGCCAAAATAAATTACAATAATCGTTTTAGGCCTGGTCGATTTAAAAAAGCAACAATTTGTTTATCGTCATTTTACTCCTGGAGATAAAAAAAATGATTACATTTAGGAAAAAAAAGGTTTAAAAAAAGGAACATTTACAAAAATAGTGGGGAAGAGATCTTTAGCAGAGTCGTTAGATCTTTCAGTGCTTCCTCAGGAGGGCATAGTTGATTTGACTGAATTTCCAACGCTTATTACTACTGACAACCGTGATGTCAGTACTTGATTGTATTGCTTTTGGCATCACTCATGGCAGTTGTGAACAGTTTAGTTCCCTGCACATCTGGTACCCTGACACTGGCATCACTGGCACATGCAGTGGGCAGTGGGCAGGGCTCAGGCCGTTTCCTTGACTACTTCCTTTTGATCCGTTACCAGTTCCCTTATCAGCAGTAAAATCTATGTATTTCTCCGTATTGTTTTTGCCTGCACTGCACTGATTTTGCAGGACATGTGCATTGATACCAGAGAGGTCAAGCATGTTGTAGAATACACTAAAAGGCCGTCTGCGTGGTCCACCTTTCACCGCATAGCACTTAGTCATCTGGCCCGTAATGTGATGAAAGGTGTGACGAGTGCTAATGAGTGGAACGAGCCTCTTTTCTTCTCTACGCTACTCCCCCCTCCCCCCCCTGATACAGAGGAGAAGCTTGAAAAAGCTTTCACCAAAGAATCTGGCTGACTGCTTTACGCTTTAAAATTATAGTATAGAAGGCCTATTATATAAAACAAATACAACAAGACTATTAGTTATTCATAGTTACCCTAACAGATTTTGTAGTGAAATGGTTGGTCAACCACAGCTTGGTTTGTATATTATTTTCAGCAACAAAAAGCCATATGCAGCATGGCATATGATACCAATCTGCTTCCTGTTGCTTTAGTCTATCTTTATCTATCGCCGTAGACAATAGACAAATATGGCATTCATGTGTTCTGATGTCCACAGAGTATGAGGGTATATTGTTTCTACTCGCCAATAAACCCAATCAAATGCTACAACGTTTTTATGAGACTAATAATGTGTCAAGTTGCTTTACTTATAGCATAAGTGAGCATATGCGAATGACAATATAAAATGCGTTTTGTGCTGAGAGTTCTAGGAAGGAGGGGGAGGGCGTGTTATCGCCGTGGTTACGACCCACGCCAACTTTTTAGTACCGTCGTTGTGTCTGAGCGCTGTAATGAGCGATAATGAATAGGAAACGCGCTAGAAGTGTTTCCATTTCTGTCAAGGCTGATGAAAACAATTCCGATACTACATGAAAGTATGACCATATCATCAAATAAAGATGGACGCCACAGACCAAAGGCGAGTAAAGGCTCTGTGATTTATGTGAAATGTGCTTTCGATCGACGATGAATGCGCACGCCGCCCCAACAATGACGGCAGCGTCATCCTTGAACACGGCTTCTCTGAGAGCTCAAACGGTATCTATTCAGTCCCTCCAGGGTTTCACGGAGATCTTTTGTGATGGTTGTGATTGATTTTTTTTTAAAGTTGAGGGAAAGAGTAAAAATTGCAGAAATGATTGCGAAAAACGTCGTCGTTTTGTGGATGCACGTCCTACGGGGAATTAGATGCTGCAGGTCAAACCCGCGTAGAAAGCTTTGCGACTGACTTTCCCTCGACAAATTCCTGCAGGGGCCGAACCAGCAAACCCTAAGAGCCGCGGCGGCGGCTTCGGGGTGTGGTTGTGGCGGCCCGGTGCTCTAGCCCACCTCCAGTTTGGTCCGGTTGTCTCCGTAGCACAGGTGCTGCAGGTAGGCGGCGGCGTTGGCCTGGACCGAGGGGAAGTGATGCTGCAGCATGTGGATCACTTCCGGGAGGTCGGGGTCGCGCCACGCAAACTCCCTTGAGAGAGGGAGGAGAGAATGACAGCGTGGGTTCTGTGCTGTCGTAAGGTCAACCGATGTAATGTAATGTAATGTAATGCTCGTGGAATGACGTGTGTGAGTGCATCTACATATATGTGTGTGTGTGTGTGTGTGTGTGTGTATATACTCATAAAGACCTTTGAGTGAGTGAGAGTGTGAGTGTGAGTGTGTGTGTGTGTTTGCGTGAGTGAGTGCATCTGTATATTTGTGTGTGTGTATGTATTCATAAAGACCTGTGAGTGAGTGAGTGAGTGAGTGTGTGTGTGTATGCGTGTGTGTGAATGCGTGTGTGTGTATGTGTGTACCTTGGATCTTTGTGCATGCTGTCAATGGACGGGGTCCGGTCCCCCAGTCCAGAGTGTCTGGAGAAGAGGGTTTCAGCGTCCAGCCCCTGCTGGGAGACCCTGTAGGAGTCAGTGTACAGGGGGGCGGAGCTCAGGCCGTAGCTGCTCCGTTGGTACGGCAACGTGCCGCAGTGGCTCGCTGCGCGCGTGAGCGTCTCCACACCTGCACGCACACACGCACACACACGCGCGCACACACACACACATACATACATACATACACACACAAATACACACACACACATACATACACACACACACAGATGACATGAATCAATCCAATGCACTGTTTGTCTCTCTATTCTCTATCCATACAGCCATCTTGTTTTCAAGATGAAAATATCTATATCTATATTTCCTTATACAAGGTCTGGGATCTGGCCTCGCTGGTTGCTCTTAGATCGCCCAGCCGATGGACGGACCAATCAGAGGCTGCCACTGATCCAGGAGGCAGGTTATAATGCAACAGAGGCCCAATCTGCACATTTAGATTTTTCATAGAAGACAGGCATAGGAGACATATCTTTCAACCAAACAAAGGCTGACACAACAAAACACCAATATAATCCGCCATTAAACACAGTTCAAAGGGATATTGCCTGATTTAAAATATCAGATCCTGCGGCTATTTCTATAGATCTATAACGAGACAACGAAACCTATCAGAGAGCCTTGATTAGAGGGTGCGGACAGGGGATGAACGCACGGTTCATACTACATTTGAACAGGTGCATGGCGAGCGCTTGTTTAGTTTGAGCGGTTGAGTTGCATCGGAAAATGCATGGCTGAAAAGGGGTGCCGTGGTTTGGAGAGCTTTGGGGAGCCCTGCAGTAGAGAGCGCATATCCACATTCAACGGCCCCCCCCCCCCCCGAGTACGGCTGTACCGACGCAGCCACAGAGCCACGTATTTACTTCAACTTCAATGATTAAACGAGGGCAAAATATGTCAAAAAGCCACCAAAACCAACTCATGGTAACGGGCTGGTGCTTAGTTAATACACACCAGTTACGATGTCTTTTTCTTTATTTGTCTGGTGATGCGTCATCCAGAATGTGTGTGTTTTTGTTCCCTCGCATGATCTTAAAAAGCGCAATTGCTGCGGTGCAATTTCATTGAGACTTTGCACAAATGAACAAAAGGACCTTTTTGGTTTTATGATCATTTGAAGAGCCGAGCCCCCCCCCCCCCCCCTGTGTTGAAAGCCGTGTGTCTTAATTGGAACTTAAGTGGGTCGTGGTTCCAATGACAGCGCTCCCACCGGCGCCGTCGTTCAGCCGAAGTCATAACTTCCAGCAGCGCTCTCCAGACCTCGGCGTGCATCGTGGCGCCATCCATTACCACCCATGATATTAAAAACAGAACGACACCCAATCTTCCGACGTGTGTTGCCCTTTCCCGCTACGCGACGCTGCCCGACGCTGCCCGACGCGGCGCTCCGTGGCTCGTCCGCTCCGCACTGGAGCGCTCTGCCGGAGCCGAGTGGGACTCGGACCGGACCGGGTGTGGATCAGAAAGCCACTTGTGTGTGAACAGCACTGTTTGTCTTACGGCAAGTGTTTGGGTCTCACTCCAATCTCATCTCCCCCCGCCACCACCAGCGCGCCACACAGTTTAGGGCTCACTGTATTCATCTGATTAGCTGAAGGAGGGTGGAGGGAGGTGAGGGTGGTGATGGAGGAGGGAGGTGTTTGAGGGGGGAGATAAGGGAGGAGGGTGGAGGGACTGACAAGAACTCGCAAGATAGACTGGTAGAACCGGGGCTGACCCTTTTCCACATTCATTGAATGAGAGAGAGGGAACGAGAGAGAGGGAGAGAGAGGGAGAGGGAGAGGGAGAGATAGAGAAGGAGAGGGAGAGAGAGAGATAGATAGAGATAGAGAACGAGACAACGAGAGAGCGAGAAAGCGAGAGAACGAGCGAGAGAGGGAACGAGAGAGAGAGAGGGAACGACAGAGAGAACGAGAGAGAGAGAGAGAGAGAGAGAGAGAGAGAGGGAACGACAGAGAGAACAAGAGAGAGAGAGAGAGAGAGAGAGAGAGAGAGAGAGAGAGAGAGAGAGAGAGAGAGAGAGAGAGAGACGTCCTTACCGGTGCTGGTCCTGTAGAGGGTCCCGGGGTCGTCGTGGGAGGGGCTGTGGTAGAGCGGGCTGTGGAAGGAGCGGTCATCGAACACAGGGGTCATGTGACAGTCGGGGGAGAGGGCGGCCCGCAGCTCGGGGTCCAGCTGGTGGGAGGCGTAGGAGCTGTGGAGACCTGGAGCAGGAACCACACACACACACACGCACACACACACACATACACACACACACACGTTAACACACACACACATGTACACACACACATACACACACACACACACACACACACACACACACACACGATCATATTGATGCGGTAGATTAGCGATGAGCTAAACTGATCTATTGATAGTTTGTCTTCCTGTAATCTGGGATGAGGGTGTGAGATCGGCAGGGTAGCTGTAATTAAGGCTATTTCCCTTTCTGTGAAGGCCACTTTTTACTTCCTGTTTACTGCCTGTGACCCTATCCCGCGGTCTTTCCAAATCAGTTTGGGATGATCGCTTTTCTTGTGTCTTTTGTGTTGTGATGGGTTGTTGCCACGACGACGACAAACAACCCAGCACAACACAAAATAGAGAAAGGAAGGCGTGAAATCATGGGTGCACACGCACACACACACACAAACTCACACAGATAACTGATAAGAGTGCCACAGGGCGGGTGGGGGTGGGGGTGGGGGGTTGTCACGCAGCTTTTTGTTGCTATGTGGGTCATGGAGCGATAGGCTTAGTGTGAAAATGGCAGAAGTTCACTTCAGAGCATAAACATAAAGATCTGTGTCTACCCCCCCCCCCCCCCCCCACACACACACCTATCTATCTCTCTCATACACACACAGACACACGAACACAAACAGGCACGCACTATTGTTCTGACAAATCATCAACCGCTGTAATGTGTGTGTGTGTGTGTGTGTGTGATTGTGAAACAATGCCAGTGTGTGAGAACATGCTGTGCTCTCCCAGTAATGAGAGGCAGGGATTAAGATTAAACATTGTGGGTTTGAACCCCCTCCTCTGATAAAAGGGGATTTAACTTGAACGATAATAATGGCACATTCTCTCCCTATGACTATGCAGCTCACTGCCCACTGTGCTCTTTGGGCAAGGCATCTCGCCGACTGTAGTTTGAGTATATGAACTACTGAACTATTGCTACTTGGCGTTAATTGAAGACAGCGTTTGTGTGTGTGTCAGTGTGTCAGCGTCTGTGTGTGTGAATGACAGCCTCTGTGTGTGTGTGACAGAGACTGTGTGTGTGTGACAGAGACTGTGTGTGTGTGACAGCGTCTGTGTGTGTGACAGAGTCTGTGTGTATGGGTGACAGTGTCTGTGTGTAGCTGTCACACACACACACACACACACACACACACACACACAAACACAGACGCTGTCACACACCCACAGTCTCTGTCCCACACACACAGACGCTGTCACACACACACACACACAAACACAGACGCTGTCACACACGCACAGACCCACACACAGCGGCGGCGGCGGCGGCAGCATTGGCGTCGGCGCCGGTGGAGACTGACCTATAAGGCTGTCAGGGCGGGGCAGGGCGCTCCTCTGGTACAGCCCGTAGGGGTCGGCCCCGTACGCCAGCGGCTGGCTCTGCCGGGGCAGCGTGGCACCGTAGTGCTGGGGCACCGCCGCCATCCCGCTGGTGCGCGCCGGAGGCGAGCCGGCCAGGCCCCGCCCCTCCACCAAGGAGAGGGTGGAGCCGAGGCGCCCTCCCGCCACGCCGCCCGCTCCGCCCCCGCCCAGCCCCGGGGCGCTGGATGCGGCCAGGGGTGAGGGGGGTGAGGAGGGGGGCATGCTGGTGCCGGGGAAGACGGAGGCGAGGGGCTTGGGCTCGGAGAGGACGGGGGAGCCGTACGCGCTGCCCTGGGACGTGCGCATGGAGACGTGGGACGGGGAGGCGGTGGCGCCGGCCCCCGGCGACTGGCTCCTGGAGGGCAGGGAGCCCATCCTCCTCAGCACCCGACCTGACGGCTGAGGGTGGGGTGGGGGGGGGGGGGGGGGGGGGTTGAGTTAGGGCAGGGTGGTGGGGAAGGTGATGGAGGAGGGAGGTGTTTGAGCGGGGAGATGAGGGAGGAGGGTGGAGGGAGGTGAGGGAGGTGATGGAGGAGGGAGGTGTTTGAGGGGGGAGATAAGGGAGGAGGGGGGGAGGGAGGTGAGGGTGGTGATGGAGGAGGGAGGTGTTTGAGGGGGGAGATAAGGGAGGAGGGTGAGGGAGGTGAGGATGGTCGGGAGAGGTGATGGAGGAGGGAGGTGACAGAGGGCAGAGGTGAGGGTGGAGGGAGGTGAGGGGAGAGGGTGGTAATGGTGGGAGTGGAGAGGGGTCAGTTCAGCGTGAGTGGAGTGGACCTCAGTGCTTCTTTGCTTCTTTGCGTATGGCGGTTCATAGGCACATTTGGATGTGTGTTAGCTGTTCAACGCCATTCAGTGGATCTTCCTTCCATAAAAACATGTATTTGGAAGTCGAACAAGAGATTAGTAAAAGATTAGAAAAAAATACATCATTCATTCGAAAGAAGCTAGCCGGCTGTCTTTCCGGACTGGTGTGATATTATAACGTTGAAATGTGCTTGTCAGTGTGAAATTTGGATGTCAAAGAGCAATACACATTTATTTTGTCTTCACTATTTTGACTTACATATCTCCCATTTCCTTGTATATAATAACTTTGGATGTGAAATAACTTGAATTGCGGTCTTTTTTTTTTATTCCCATCTCTACAATGTGTGAGGAATGAGATGATAGTTTTCCATCTCCTCTATATCAGGACCCGGTGGGGTTAGGTAGGGGTTAGGGTCAGGGGTGGACCATCTGCCCAGGTGAACGCTGCTTCAGCCCAGTCTCACAGAGCCAGCCCTTTCCGTACAGAAAGTCTGGGACACAGCTTGGACAAACTGTGTCAAGAACCGCCTACTTGTCAGGAAGTCATCTGGGTTGACATGCAAGCACGACCAATCATGGACGGGAACGGCGGGAACTGAACTGAATAAACACATGGATGTAAATATAACAACAAACCGATTCACCGGTGTCGCGCCAGAGATACGCCTGCACTGCTGTGAGTGACAATGTTGACAGCCAATGAGAATGGTGTCTGGAGTTTCCTGAAGACGCTGCCTGGCTTCACTCGCTCTATGTACCGGGAGACGTGGTGCGAATGAACGGAGGAGGCGGAGCCTAACTCCGGGGGCCCTACCTGTCCGGACGCCTGGCCCTCCGCCCGCGGGCTCCTGGAGAGGGTGCCGCGGGGCTCCGAGCGCACCACGTTCTGGTTGCTATAGTAACCCACGCTGCTGTCCTGGTAGCCGCTGTCGGAGTACGAGGTCATCTGGGCCGAGTGGCCCGGGGAGCCTGAGGGGGGGAGGAAGAGGAGGGAGGAAGAGGAGGGGGGAGAGGAGGGGGGAGAGGAGGGAGGAAGAGGAGGGGGGAAGAGGAGGGAGGAAGAGGAGGGAGGAAGGCAGAGGAGGGGGGAGAGGAGGGAGGAATAGGAGGGAGGATGGAGGAAGAGGAGGGGGAGAGGAGGGAGGAAAAGGAGGGAGGAAGAGGAGGGGGGAGAGGAGGGAGGAAGAGGAGAGAGGAACGGGGGAAGAGGAGGGAGGAAGAAGAGGAAGGAAGAGGAGGGAGGAAGAGGAGGGAGATGACGGTCAAAACAGGAAGCATTTCATTGTAAACCATGAGGCTATGTCAATACATTTATATAAACTCAACTATGTAGTACTGACAAATGTGCACAAACTAAAACTGAAACACATACACTAGGTAAGTCAGGTAGCACACAGGCTTGTCCCATCTAGTGAACACACTGTTCTTTGCCGTTTTACTATTATTAGTCCACACACACGCCCGCAAGTCTACATTTGTGCCTTTACATTTCATTTCAACGCTACACTCCGTCACCACGGCTCAGCAGACACTGGATATTATGTGTGCTTGATTAGCAGTGGTTGTTGTTGTTGTTGTTGTTGTGTCTGTTTGGGGCCATAAAAAGGGCGAACATCAGCTCCAGAAGAGCCTGCTTAGAGGCTCAGAATAGCACACTGTTTACGGTGTGTCGGGGGACCCCCAGGTGTGAAGGGGTCTCTTATTCAAGCAGTAAGGAGGCGGAGGTGAATAATAGCATGCGTGCTCTGTCAGCACCACCTGGACCCATCCAGCCTAATTTATAGTCGCCGTGCATCAGCGGCGCGAGCCGGCGCTAACTATAAATGTCATATTCGCGGCCCTTGCGCACGGCTCACACAGCAATTTGTCTTGAGACGCCGACCCAAAAGATGTAAGCTCCACGAGCAAACTCTGCTTCAAAGGCAATGTTACAGCGAAACATCAGCGGCTGCTTTACTTCCTCTGGGAAGGTGAGCCTTCGTTCCCGGACTACAACTCTGAAGGACATAACGTGCGTGTCCTTCGTAGCCTACGTCTGCGCATGTCCTGCAGGGGAGTTTCTTTATGCTGATGGCGGTGAAAAAGAAAAAACATATGTGCCAGCAGCTACCAACTTATCTTTATATAAAATTCAATAAAATAATAACACGAAGTTAGCGTAATACAATTCTTCTTTAATGGGGTTTATTAAAATATCTAAGATGCAATGTAAAGATGCTGTACGTACGATTTAAGAGCTACTATTTGAGTGTCATTTGCTCGAAAATGCCATAAACGATCGGTGAGTGATCTCTTCCCTTATTGGTCTGGGGAATCCATTTTGTATTGTCTCCCTGTCGATTTCTGATCGCACCTCGCTTCTGCTCTGTTTCGGCTCTCTCTCTCTTTCCAACTCTCTGATCTTACCAGCGGCACCTTTAAGTCATCATGAACCCTGGGGGGGGGGGGAAATAACGTGTACGTAACGAACGGGTCGCCGCTAAAAACGAGTCCAACACAAAGATGCGGGCATCGGGGGTCAGGGGCACGGCGTCGCCACGGTAACGAACCCTCACTGTCGTGCAGGGAGACGCGCTCCGGTTCCAGCCGCCGGAGCGCCTCCTCGCCCTGGTAGAGGCGGGCGGGGGGGACGGGGGTCTCGAATGCGCCTCCTCCTCCTCCTCCTCGTGACTCCCCCAGAGCAGAGGCATCTGTCAAGCAGATGGGGGGGGAGGGGAGAGATGGGGAAGGGGGAGGGAGGTTAGGCTCAGACTAACAAGCACCTCTCTCGCTCTTTGTTTCCACAGAATCCCTTTCGATTAAAACGTGTGTGTAGCAGATGGGTGTCAATTCCACCGGCTCAATTGTCGCCCCCCCCCCAGGTACAATGGTGGTGCATTGTGGTAATTTCATCCCCCCTGAAGCTGCTCCTGTTTCGCATATTTTGTATGCATTACTTTTTTTCATCAAAACAACACTCCATCTCGCCCCACTGTTTGGTTATTTCATCCAGCTCTGCATGCAAAACATCCACACTCATCCCTGTCCCACCACAGGCATTCCTCTCTGGGCTGCCTGTGGCGCACGAACAGTCTGTCAGCTGAAGGAGGGGGTGTGTGTGTGTGTGTGTTTGTGTGTGTGTGCGTGTGCGGTGTGTGTGTTTGTGTGTGCGTGTGCGTAGAGGTGTTTAGTCATCTGTACTGTTAACCTGCCCTTGAACATGTTAGACCCTGGCCAGATTTTCAGACACTTTCAAGAATATATTTCTCTTAAAGGTGCAGTGTGTAGAATTTAGTGGCATCTAGCGGAACGGACTTAATAATATTATATTAGTAAGTAAGTATGTTTTAATTAGAGTATAATCCCATCAAAATAAGAATTGTTGTTTCCGTTACCTTAGAATGAGGCCTTTACACCTACTAGGGCTGTCATGTTCTGGTCGGTAGGTCGATATGCACATCGACCAAATTCTCAAAAACAAGGAAAGAAACACTTCTTAATCCCTTATTTTGAGGGGCAGGATGGGCATAACACAGACCGAAGTCTTTTATTTTTTAAGTGATATGCTATATTGTGTTATAAAATATTATAATGAAGGCTTCGTAGCTTCTGTTCTTATAATCACATGGTTTGATAGACTACAAGACTTATAAGACAGGAGGTCCAAGAAGACTGCTAGTCAAGAAAATCTTGGTCAGCTGAAATTTGACCTACTAATCGATTGGTCGATGGGGGGAATAAAAATACAGAAATGCACGTTGTCTCTAGATGAACTTAATCGTCCACAGTGCACTGAGTGTACTCCACTCTACCTGGTGGCCTTAATATCACGTGAGTACTGCATGGAAGTACCTCCATGGTCGAGTCCGAGTCCAACTCGGCTACGGCAGAGCTTCAATGCAAAGAAGTTGGCATACCAGCAGGGCCACGGAGAGCCGTGTCGGCAAATTGGCACGAGACAACACACGTCGGAAGAATAGACTTGAGGTCTCGATCGGTTTAATACGATGAGTCGCAACGGATGGCGCCGCCGTGCGTATCAAGGTGCCAATCCTGCTACGCTCACACTCAAAGCCCATCAGGCGTTAAACGAAAGTTGACGGCACATCCTTAAGGAGAAAACCTGAAATTAAAATAACTTGTGCCTAAATGTTTTTACATGATACGCCGACATACTTTTTTCGTTGAACTTTTTTAACGAAGCGCTGCCACACCGGCGGCTTCTTTGACATGCTCGCAATAAGTTTGGAGCCGAGTCAATGTTCAGTCATTTACGACCAACAGCCTCCATTAAGTTAGGCGCGTTCAAAGTTGTGAAACAAGGGGTGTTCTGACTTCCTGTCTTGTAGTCTACTAAACCAAACGATTATCGAACCAGAAACGACAGAGCCTTGAATACTATCGGTCCGTAGTATTCAAGGCTGCGCTATGTCGGTCTGCGTCATGGCTCTCCTGGCCCCCAGAAAATAATACAATAAGAAGTGCTTTTCTCCTTATGCAAGTAATGCCAGCGATTGTCCGACCAATGACAATGTGGTCGAACAAGAGCATATCGACTCAACCAATCGACCAACCCACCAGAAGGTGTCCCGCCCTGCACCTCACACACACCTCAGCTGCGCTAGTGGAAATCGTAGGGGACAGACCGTTTGGAGGATATTACCGTTGAAAGTGAATAGGACTGTAAAGGGGTTATCATCAAGCCTTACCTGCGGATCTCCAAGCAAACGACTTCTCAGACGAGCTTTGGTTCACAAACACAGGAGGAAGAGGAGAAAAGAAGGTGTGAAGAGTTAAGAAATTAAGGACGAAAGGATGAAATGAAGAAAAGAACAAGATATGTTTCCACAGCGTGTCCTGTTGCTACGGGGACCTAATGACGTGTTACAGTGATTAAATACGGATAGTAATATTCAAGTTAAAATCTATTTTAATAAATCTATCTATTTTAATATATATGTGTGTGTGTGTGTGTGTGTGTGTGTGTGTGTGTGTGTGTGTGTGTGTGTGTGTGTGTGTGTGTGTGTGTGTGTGTGTGTGTGTGCGCACGTGCGTCATCTCTACCTGGTGCTGTCCGCGTCAGGTGACTCGGCTCCCAGCATGCATCTCTCCAGTTGGCTGGCGACTATCTGTCTTTCCTCCTCCAACTCTCTCGTCAAACGCTCGAACTGGAGCTCCTTAGAAAGGGGGGATGGGATGGATACGGATTAGGGTACGGCGTAACCACGGTGATCAGAAGCCGGTCTGGCGGATCACAGGCCCAACGATATATGACAGCGTAAATATGGCCTCTGAAAACATTAAACCTTCACCTTACGATATCAAATAAAAAGTGTATTAAGTGATGATGGGTCAGCATCACATATAATCTAAGATAAAAGGCTGTCAACCTTGTCCTTGGCTCTCTCTTAGCAAAGCAGTCTGCGTTTGAATCTAAAAGGCTTCTGTTGCTGCTTCACTCTCTTTTACCAATTTGATTTTCTACAGTCAATTCAAAGTCTCTTGTCCCTGCCAGTCTGAGTGTCTCCATCAAAGCAGCAAACGTATGCAAGAAGAAAGTTGGCTGCTTCACATACGTTTGATTTTTCCCCATTTCTACTTTAGGAGTCTACATAAAAAAAAAAACATTCATTCATTTAGCTTCAAGGAGGCTCTGGTCTCGATATCTTATCTGTTTTGCTTGATTAAAAATGTTCCCCCTTCTCGTCGTTGGCTTTGTGCCACAGTTAAAATGCAATGATATGGGGAATGTCCTTTATTTTACATATTTTAAATGTAGCTTATCCCCATCGAGATGGCCTCCTGTATTCAGCAGTGCTCTTGTTCTTGTATACCTCACCATTGAAAGGCTCGCAGGACTAAACGAAGTATATTTAACTGTAGTATTTTGATCATAATACCATCTAACAAAGTTTTTGTATTAAAAGGTATTCAATAGGTATAGCTTTGAGAGTATGGCAACAATTAATAAATGTGAATCTGTTTTTATAAACACAATATTGTAGATCCAGATGATCTATCTATCTATTCATCCCGCAATCTATCCATTGACTCATCTCATCACCCATATCCATCTCTTTTCCCCGGTTCATACGTACATGCACACACACCGTACACACACACACACACACACACACACACACACACACACACAAACACAATCACAAAAACACATAAACTACCAATAGCCCAGTCAATGTAATTCAAAATGGCCCAATCCAGGAGTAATTGCAATAGTATTGTTTCAAACTGGCCTGTAAGATGCCAGTAGGTTCTTCCAAAATGATCCATCTACTGTCAAGTGATGAGGTTCCCTGATCGATTTCTGAATTGTATTTATTTATTTATTCTGTAAAACTTTAGGTCATAGCTTACAAGTAAGATAGACATGTAGAAAGCTCTTCAGAGCTGTTTGTCCGTTCTGAGCTACTGTAGAAACATGGCGATGCAACATGGTGGGCTCAAGAGAGGAGCCAAAGGGCCCCGAGAGGTCCCTATGTAGATATAAAGGGCTCATTCTAAGGTAACGAAAACATAACCATTTGTGTTCTCAGATTTATACACTAATATATACACAAATTAAAACCGAATTATGCTAGATGCCACTTCATTCGAGTTGTGAGTTACTAATTTGTATGTGCATAAAATTAAATTATAACAAATGGTTTATAACCTAATTTGATTTACTTTGTTTGGTAATTAAGGGGATTAAGGGAACCCCCAAAGTGCACATATGCATTCAGAACAGGTCTTATCTGATGGTGGCATGTGAAAGCACACTATAGAAAACGAATGCACAGACATAACTTATATTTAAATAGCATGCTCAGAAGCAGAGATACGCACTTCTTTGAGGGGCATTTTGTATGGAAGGCCCCGAATTTCGACCCTTGAATTTACCTTAATCCACTAGTTATCTAGTGGTATACTTTAAATGCAATTTGGATGTCCCTAGGGATCACATCAAACCTTGAATGATTACTATTGCAATTGTCAATGAGAACACAATGTGGGTCGAACCACATTGACTGGACAACAAAGGCCAACATGAAAGGATACTCAAATGCAGGGAAGGGGAGAAGTGGGTGATCTAAGATTAAAATATTCTAAAGTAGGCTATACACTTAAAGCCTCACTGCCCAGTTAGTGATGCCTGACAAAAGCGCTTCTGTATTTGGGTCAGAATCTAGCCATGTGACGTATGCTATCCATCTTGGCTGAAAAAACGTCCAGAGCGCCGGTGGACTTTGGCCCTTAACCCAATAAAGATTCAAGACGTACCATGGTAGGGTGAATGCAATTAGTGATACAGTACTGGGTTTTAGTGTTGTCTTACATTGTGACCACAAAGGCCTATTTGGCCTTAAGGTATTGGAAAAGGTAAAGAAACAACAACTAATGTTTCATACATATGATGTTGTGAACACGAACACTTGCACTTGGCTTTGTGAACACGATAAAATGTAACAATTCGATTCATTATAAGAGCAACATGCTCTGAGACTGTATATAGGTGTACTGTATGAATTCATCCAGGCCAATCTGTTGCTATCAAGGAAATAGTGCATGCTGGTTACCGATGTGCTTCCGCAATTCCAAATATCTTGGCAGAATTGTCTCACCTAGCCCGCACCACATTAGCCTGGCATCGCCAGACGAATTGCAAAGTGCAATTAGTCTGGAACCTCTCCGTTCATTTTTGATTTCCAAAGGGCGTCACCAACGGGCGCAGACCAGAACTCGTTTTGTGTGGGAGGGGAGCCAGACCTTATCTGCAAAGCAAATTAAGTGTCTTTTGATCCAATAGCGGGATGTAGCTTTGAGTGTCTGACAATTTAATATGTTATGTATATCACATATAAATACACCCCCTATGGCCTTGCACAGGAAACAAGACTGCATTGTAATTGTCATTGTAGATTTGGCTAAAGCTGACCTCTTGTATTATTTACATAAAAGCCCTCTCCAGCAGCGCACAGGGTTCTTGTAACGGGACACAAGATGACAGTAGTCCACGGCATGCAGTGCTGTTCCATGCTGTGGGTCGAGGTCCGGGGTCTGTCTCGTTGTCTGGACGACATGTGCTCCCGGGATGAGACAGTGGCGTGCAGCAGTCCCAGCCCCACGTCTGGGACCAGCTGGGTGCTGGTCTACCCCTGTCACAAAGCCTTCCTCTCTTCTGCCCTGGACTGATGCTCACCACACTGACTTCGACAATCTCTCTCTCTCTCTCTCTCTCTCTCTCTCTCTCTCTCTCTCTCTCTCTCTCTCTCTCTCTCTCTCTCTCTCTCTCTCTCTCTCTCTCTCTCTCTCTCTCTCTCTCTCTCTCTTCTCTCTCTCTCTCTCTCTCTCTCTCTCTCTCTCTCTCTCTCTCTCTCTCTCTCTCTACAAGTCTCTCCCCCTTTCTTTCTCTCCCATCCTACCGTTTCTCTGTCTCTATCTATTGGATGGTTGTCATGCTGGCAATGTAGAGACATTCGTGTCGAGGGACTGCGTGTGTGTGTGTGTGTGTGTGTGTGTGTGTGTGTGTGTGTGTGCGCGCATGTGTGTATGTATGAGGTAATCAGGCCTTGTTTTTTTTCCCCTTCTCAGACTTGTGTTCTTACCGTCAATTTGCACCTGGGGAATTCTCGATGAAGATTCTCTTTTTCTTTCTTTTATTTTTTGGTTGACCGAATAATGTTATCATCGAAAATGCCAAACGCACGCACGCACGCACGCACGCACGCAGGCAGGCAGGCAGGCACGCATGGACGCACGCACGCACACATGCACAAACACACACACACACACACACACACACACGTCACATCTAATCGATGAAATACCAGGCAGATTTTAACCAGCGATGCTGTCCACATCATATCTGGGCATGACAAAGCAGGACTGGGTCTACAGGGCAACCGTAGCCCACGGATTTATTTCACACACCCATCGGTGTGCAGCAGTAATGCAAACACACGCACAGCACAGAAAATGTGGTTTTAAATGGCAGACATCACTCATCCATAAAGGAAAGAGTTGTTGTTTACCCCCGCAATAAATGCCCCTGTTCTTGCATAACAATGTGTGGATGATCTACTCATGAATTATCTCCATAAACGGCGACATTCAACCACATCTATTATACAGCTCTGCCATGTTCTGTTTTCATGAGTAAATGTATGTGCTGTAGGGTTATGCGCAGCAAGGTCCAGAATGTACCTTTTGAATTGCGTCTTTTCACCTGCTAGAGTGCAAAAATCTACCAGCCAAGCAGTTCAGCCAACTCTGATTTATTTTTACCTGCCAAATGGTCAAATCTATCCGCCATTGTCTGGTGGGGGCTGTTAATTTGATGTCATGTTTCAGCACTGCTCTATGTAGAAGGCAGGATGCATGCACATCTCAATATATTCAGGCAATTAGCATGTAACCACTAGAGGCCCTGTATACTACTGTGGGCAACTTGGAGGTACCCAGTACAACAACCACAGTGAATTTATGCTAGGCTACTGAGAGACGACCCGTAAAACCACCGTTTACTACTATTGACTAACCGGTTCAACCAAAACAGTGTACTTATGCAATGGAGATGACCAGTAAAAAAACTGTCTGCTACTCTTGGCCACTGCAAGATGACCAGTAAAACACATTCAACCTGACAAGTACTAAACCACCCCACTTATGATACCCAAGGAGCAGCATCTGTTTCTTCTTACATCTTTTATTTCAAACTCCTGTTCACATCTCATGACATGCAGTCGGAAGATAGGAGACCAATGCACCGTTATTGCCGTAGACTTCCGTCCCAAAACAGCATTAAAAACAAAAGCGCGCCACCATCTGCCTTTGATCAACAGAATCTGTCCTTAGGACTAACGTGACTCATCCAACCGACAAGCCAACTGACACATTGTGCTATGGAAAAATGTACAGCATATCAGAGCAGCATTCTAGAGCTAGGTTGAGGGAATACATTGCAACGCTGTCGCTTGGCTCTTTTTCAGCTTATCATGGACATGGGGTCTTTATTGTTCAGACGACAACAAATAAAAAAGAAAGTTAAATATCGCAATACAACACAAGCAGTGAAGGAAGAGGTGAATTATTGTGCGGTTTCTACTTTGAAGCCAATTTTGTATTATAATTTTCTTATCTCATCCAGGACTTGATTTCAGTAGTCATGGGGCAGCCATCATAAAAACATGTGTGACCCTTCGCTGGCCCCTAAAGTAGGGGTCATTCTCGGCAGCCAGGAACCATGTACAGGAAAGAGCTAGGGGTCATACAAAAGAACATACTTACCGTCTGGAAAAAGCATTTAACAAATCTACAATCAATTAATTTCCATGCAAAGTAACCTTTATTTTCTATAATCATTCCTATACTAATTCACTGATAACAAACTCAAAATAATGTATTAAGTGCTCCCAGAAGGAGTTCTAGAGGGATGATTTAATGTCGCATTTTTTTTGTGCAATTCTTATCTCCTATGATTCACAATCGAAACACAGCTTCCAAAAATCATATTATTTTGTCTTAGGTTTGCCTTTATGTGTTTACACTATTGCAATCTTTTGATAGCCGATAACTTTTTCAAATATTACAATTACAGCGCTGAATCGAGAATCCATTTTGAATCGAAGCGTGACCCAAAGAATCTAAATCAAAGCGAATCGTGAGATACCAAAAGATTCACACTCCTAAGCAGGACTGGGGTGGCATCCATTCATATGACTATATCCCCCCCACACTGACACACACTGACACAACACACACACACACACTTTTCTAACTAAACAAGTGAGGGTGAGTCTGTGGTCTTTTTTATTTTTATTGTTGTCTAAAATTATATCAACATTCTTGATACACCGCCTACTGTTAGCCAATCAAACCCATCACTACCACATAACCTACATTTCAAGTGATGGAAAAACTGTCTATTACACATATGCTAATTGCTCTGAACGTGTTATGGTTGTTCTGTCTGTAGCCAACATGTTATAGCTTAATATCAAAAGCACATCATTATTTTAGGACAATAAATACCTATACACACAGACACACAGACACAGACACACACAGAGACACACACACACACACACACACACAGCGAGGGCAGAACATGGCCGCTGGCCGAGTGTAATTAAGAGCAGAAGGAAGATTGTCCCATATAGAACGACTTGGTAAAGACATATACCGAGAGCCACTGTCTGCACACTAGACACACACACAAAGACATATAGAGGCAATTCAAGAGTGCCTGACTGACCGCCTGACTTACTGATCCAGAACTTGAGAGCCAATGAGAGATGAAAGGTGTGCAAAAGGCAAATAGGTAGAATAACAATCAGCATTCAGGGCTTTGCCATCTTCTTACCTGCTCCTTGACAGATGCAAGGAGGTTGGTGGTGGTGTCGTGTTGCAGGCTATGACCGCTGGGCCCTTCTCTGGCCGACGGTGGCCCTTTCCCCTCCACACAACCATCTTCCATATCTGCCGCCTCGCTAGTCCACAGCTGGTAGGTTGTTAGGGCGCCCCTTTTGACCCTGTTAAAGAGCCGCACAAAGCCGATCACTAGCTGGCCATGGGCTGTAATCCACGGTGCTGCTCAATGACACGGGCGTCGCATAGGGATCGGGATGTCTACTCCCGCGGAGACTCACATACCGAGACAGAGTGGGAGTCAGTTGACAACGTGACACGTCTATTTTGCTGGATTCATATAAAGAGCGATCTATCATCGGTCGTGTGCACGCAGCCCATGCACTGTGCCGTCAGTGACGCGCATCCATCAGGCGCGTCCCGCCTTTACCGAGCAGCGGTTACAAAGCTAACAAACCAAGCAGGAGGTCAACTGAAAGAGTCTCGCCGTTAAAAGTGCAAACTTTAAGACAATGTATGCACATTGAGCATCCCAAACGCGAATGGGGGATTGACACGGGGGAGGGGGGGGGGGGTGCATCGAGGAAACGCCTACTGCTAGCTAAACGCTAGGGTGATAACACAACTTACCAGCCAGATGTTGCCGTTGCAAGCAGGCCACAGCTGGCGACGTCCAGTGAAGCGTAACATTCACACTCGGCTACATTTTCACTCAACAGACCGGTGCAGGGCAACGCTTCTTCTCTGAAAGTATGTATGGCCGATGAAGGTCCACGGGGTTTTCGTGCAATTGTATTTATTCGGACGCGATTTGAATCCACCCATCAAACCTTGACATGCACACGGTGGTACCCACCCACTTAGTGATTGGGCCGTGACGTCACGATGCGGCGATGGATCGTTTTTTTATTCCCGATATCAGGATCAATCACGGACACGCAATCGTGCGCCCCCCCCCCCCCCCCCCCCCCCCGTGCCTGTTTATCGCCTGTCCCTGGATTCCTACCTGTGAATATCGACCTCCAAAGGGGAAATAAAAAAGGCTACTGAAAGGCCTATGTATAGTAAAAACAGAGATACACTTACTAATGCAATGCACTGTAAAACCCAGGAGTATACAAATACCTGGTAGGCCTAATAGTAATTTCTAAGAGTTCATATTAAATGCACTATTGTAGCCAGGTGGCATTGTGGCAATGAGAATTATCTGTACAACCAGAAAAACGCCTGCAATCCACCTGGCGTGACAATTGATCAATTTGCACAAGAGCCCCGGTGTGGTGACAAATTGCCACTACAACCTTCAAAACAAATGAATAACGGTAAAATACCACACGCCTTTCCAAATTAACAGAGGTAATCAAAGTTGATAATTGCCATACCCAATTGATTCATATTCTTACAATACAAACACCACATCTTCGGTATCCCACCATGGGACCGTTGAGCCTGACCGCCATGGAAACAAGAAACCCAACAAGTACATGCACATGCCCATTTATTTCAGTGACAATTTACTCAAAAGTGAAACTCATCAGGAAACACGCGGTCATATTCATCACTTCATGTTAAAAATGATCTCTCCGTACAATATAGTCGAAGGGTCGCTTGCTGTTATTCTTCTCACATTTAGTGGGTGTTACGCAACGAAATAGCAGGCCGATGACATGAAGCAGGCGCCGGAAAGAGAACGGAGCCCGGCTGTAGTTCACGGAATGCAATAACGGTTAAATGACTACGAATGCCCATTCACACGTTTGGTTCAGTTAGGCAGCAAAATGGTTCATTTGTGTCCCCCCAGTGAGATTACAAGTTACATTTAGCAGATTTAATGCTTCACACGTTGATGTTCATTTCGTTTATTTGAGAGGAGAACTTGGGTTTCCCAATTCCAATTATTTGTTTCGACAGAAAAGTGGCGTGCAGGACGAATTCCCATTAACAGTTCTGACTACTAGATCTCATTACATGTCCACAATACACAGGTTGTATGGAAGGAAATTATTCCATGTTCAAATAAATAAATAAACCCCAAAACACCTAAAATAGGCCTAAATAAAATACCTACAATGTACAAAATAATGAACACTTGGTGTGGCAAAGTGACACAAGTTACAAAGGAATCTCACTCTAAATGAATGAAGGTCACGTAAACAGCGCATGTGCATTGGAGCGGCACGGTCATCAGCGCACAACTCGATCAGCTCACATCTAACATAACATCTACTATGTGGTAACACTTGAGCCGGCGGCTAAAACCTGCAGATTGGCACCCTTATAACGAATATTAAACACGCCCTGACTGGAGGTGCAGGAAAAGTCCACCAAAAATACATTTTTTTGCTTGTTATACTGTAGTGAAAATGTTCCATCCCAATTGAAATTCAATTTAATTGCAGTCGCTCTCTGATGAGAGGATATTATAATAAGGGTATGAGCACACGACATTGACAATTTATAAAAACAATCCGACGTTGTTTCACTTCAAATAAAACCTCTAGCGCTACAGACCAAAAGATGAATTCTGGTGGAATCCCTCGACCACAGAACAAACCGCTTCAGCAGCCAGTAAATGCACCGGCCGTGTGCGTGCGTGCGATACGCATGGTCTCCGTCCCACCTGTAGAGGGGCTCGCTGCCGTGGCAACCAACGATCCTGCCCTGAAAGGCCCGGAAGGAAAGACGCACGTAGCACCACCGCCAGAGAGATCACACGCACCGGGACAGAACACAAACACCGTTTCACACCACTGCACTGTGTGAGCACAAACACAACGTGACTAAACGCACTCGATGACTTGATGGCCGCAATGACGGAAGGGAGGAAGCCAACACTAGGGGCGCTATTGGGCCGCTTTGTTTTAGTTCTTCTAATCAAAACAAAAAGGAAGAAAGCTACCTCCAGAACAGCTCTATTGTTGGTCTGAAAATGAATGGTACAGTAGCTTTGTGCGTTGAGCCCCACGTCCATGACAAGCTCAAAGAGAGCCCAGCGTTGCTGTTGCAATGCATTCCCTACGGGATGGGCACGGTGACGCTCCGAGATCCACACTTAAAGGAAGACTATGGGATTTTTCAACCTGGAGCCTGTTTTCCTTTCATTTTGGGTCTAGGGGACTAATGCAGATTTTTGTATTACCGTCTGGCTGTATAGTGTTCTGTCCAATAAAACAAGTAATTATTATGTTAACATCAAAGACAAAATATCAGATTGGAATGTGAATGATTAGCGCCGAGCATTGCAGGAACACATTTGAACACTGGGCGTTCCCTCCCAGCTGGGCGCTAAGATCTGCTGAGCCTGGATCTTTGAGCTCTGTTGAAGCTCGTCACGGACTTGGGGCCAGCATTGGGGAATTTTGTGTTTACAAACTCACACCTTGGCCTTCGGAATGAGAACGCGTTCATTTCCTTCCCTGGCTGCAAATGGAACGGTGCCTTTCAAATGGAGAACATCAATGGAATAAATATCATAAGTCAACGGATGTCAATAAAAACTAAATAAATAGTGAGGACAGTACCATTGTCACGAGCACGGGTACTAAATCTAACCGTCGGTGAATGTACAATAGATGGGGTGTGAATCCCGAGGGGAATCGTATGGACTATGTGCGTCAGGGAGGGGGAAGACGGTGGGACCCTCCTCCCTGGAAGTGGGAGGTCCTCTGCTCTACTCCAGCTCGTCCACATCCTCCGTTGCTATGGTGCTCGTTTGTTCCGAGGTCACGCCTGGAACAGGGAACGAGTGGTTAACAGGTGGAGGGATTGAACGCACACACACACACACCCCCCCCCCCCCCAGTAAGATACTTGATGGACCACAGCCTCACTAGAAGCCTTCTAGACTAGCACCAGTGTTGGCCTGGGAAGCAGAAGGCTAACGCAGCTAGCGTAGTGGCATTCCTCTATGTGATTCCCCATTTAGAAAAAAGAAATCCCATAAACGTAACTATACTCAAAACAGATAAGTGAAATAAAAGGAGAGGAGCATTTGTGCCCAGTAAATACTCCATAAATTGAATAGAGCCGCCTGTTGGCATGGCGATTGGCTGTTTTTTTCTTTTCTTGTCTGTGGCTAATATCAATGAAAGTACTGGAGCCGTACTGGAGGCGTCGTCATCGTTGGGATTCTTCTTCTCCTCCTCCTCCACGTAGCCGAAGCTCAGCAGCTTGGACATGCTGACCGGGGGGGTCTTCTTGTCGTAGCACCTACAAGAGGAGGAGAGGGGAGAAACTAGGTTGGTCCACTACAGAGACGGTCTGCGGGCATGCGAGGGAGTGAGGGCCCCCGGTATACTTCCGACGTACGCTGAATTGGCGGTCGAACGGTTGTCGTGATGCTGTAGTCTCGACGGAGTACCATAAAGTCACTGCGATGTACGGCTGGCCCAAGACATAATAACAAACTTTCGGATAATCGTTACATTTTCGAACCAAAAAAATTTATATTCGGGGAGTAAAAAGAAACCATAACATTTATTTCATCCCTATTTGAATATTTGGAAGAAATGTAACCTTACCTTCTACTTACGTTTTGCTTATATGCATTGATAACCAAAAAATATATTTTTAACAAGGTTTTTTCATAAAGAATTAACTAAGCAGTCAAATCCTGAATTGAGATCAGAATACCTACTTAACGAACAAATATCGGAATATTTGAATATTCAGGTTCAGCACTACTTCGATGTGTGGGTTGGTTCATTTAATGATGCCAGGAGTATTCTACCATCCACGTGTCCTTGTGGTGGCTGCTTGAGCGGTCGTACAAACGTGCATGATCCCATCTCAGCAAGTTAAATAATGTGGGACGCAATGCTCCACATTTTACAGATACAAAATATTGATAGAAACCATATACTTGGGTCCTCTCCAGCCCCTTGTCAAATGGGCGAGAACACTTTATAAAAAAGAAAAAAGAAAAAAAAGAAAAGAAAAGGGGGCCATCTATTTTATGAGTGCAGCTGTTAAAACATCTAGTAAAGCCAAGTGGGATTTACAGTGAGGGTCTGTTTGAGTTAGGTGATACGATATTTGAATTAGGGTCTCCAAACTCACAGAGAGAGAACGAGCATTATGTACTCCCTAAAATGACCTTGTGTAAACGCGACATCATCTGTCCAATATTGTAGCAGTCAATTACAATGAAAAGGGTCTTGTGGTTAATGGGCTTAACCACTTGGAAGGCATGGAACAGAATGAGGACGGACACTTACGTTCTCTTGTACTTGTTGGCCTCTGATATGACCAGCCCCTCTAGCTCACAGGCAGGGCTCTCTGGGGACCCCTGTGGGCCAAACAGACAAACTACAGTTGACTGGGTTCTGCGGCAAGATTATTGATTCAAGCGGTTGTAGTGTAGTATGGCAGTGAGCCAGTAGAACATGAATATCCCCGTGGACAGGCTTCTGGACTATGTGATGGTGTTTGTGTACAAGGCATGATATGGTAGAATTGCGATTCCTTTTAAATCACCAAATGAACAGCAATAGCCCAACAAACATTAAAATATTATAGAAAAATATATTATATAATATATAATAAATAAGATGTAAATATGTTATCAAGCATCACTTTAATGGAAATATTCAGAATATCTTTGGATGTCTTCATGGCTGAAC
This sequence comes from Lota lota, assembly GCA_026745465.1. NCBI lineage: Eukaryota > Metazoa > Chordata > Actinopteri > Gadiformes > Lotidae > Lota > Lota lota. Next base: position 1,607,784 of record JACYXH010000172.1, on the reverse strand, counting down.
ACATCTGTAAGCATTAGGTAGCTTGAAGTCCCTGGTCACCCAAATCCAATGGGGATATTTGATCATCAATTGAAGGGCGATTTTGTTATTAGGCAAACGCACAAAGCGGGCCGCAAATTAGCAGCATCGAAAAAGCGGTTCTAAACGTGTTGAACAACCAGGAAGGAGACACTGAACGAAGGTCCACAATAAAATGTGTACCTTTGTTTAAGGTGTCACTCATAACACTACTTATGGGCCTGCTACTTTTATGTACCAGGGCACATGGTCCATGGTCATTGTGTGATATGTTCGCTAGCTTAGTCTACTATTCGCGCAATGGTACATAAAGATTTATAATGAGTGACACTTGTATTTATCCTGCAATGATGCCTCCGTGAAAAGGATCTATTAAGCCAGCTGTGTAAAGGCTGACCGGGATGAGTTGGATAATGCTTGTGATTGGTCATGCTTATGATTAGCGCCAACAACACAAACCTAAAATCTATTTCAATGACGGATTTGGGTGACCAGGAAGTCTAGAACCAAAACATAACCTCCATACCAGACACCTATTATACAAGAACCAGTCATCAGTATAACACCAAGTGTATGAACAGTATAACAACAGATGTATGAGCATTGCATGTAAATTTTCACGGGTATCAAATTAAAATACAAAATGACACAACAAAAAGCAATGGGAACAAAATTGAGCTGAAGATGAGGTGGATGAGTAACTTAAATCGAGATGCAAACATGAATGGATATTGATTGCCGCAACGGAAAGAGGATTTTGAAATGAATACCGCTGGCCGACTCTTCACGGCCCACATAACGCCGGGTTTATGTTGCCCCCGCAGCGTATCCTTTAATCAAATAAGGGTTTTGTTTTTTAAGATTGTAGCTTCGTATTTTTGCATTGTTAATGCCGAAATTGGATTCTTTTGATATATTTACGGGATGTTTTGCCTTCTTAACCAGAAGGCACAGTTGTTTTCGTCGTTAATAAAGCCTAATGGTCATTGTCTTTGTGTCATTGTGTGGCGGTAAACTGAAAAAATAATAATATCAATCTATTAAAAAAATGACTTGCATGGGGAAAAACAATCAAATATAAAATGCTGAAAGAATAGCAAAGTAATGCCAGCATACGGAGAAGGTGGGATGGGGGTGTTTATCGACCACTACGGGCCCATTCACCTTATCTTTACTGGGGGAAACGCTATCGCCCTCTTTGTCCCAGGACGATGCGCTATCCGTGCCAAACGGCGCAGCCAGGGGCTGCCGCACCGCCCTGGTCGGGCCGTCCGGGGACGTGGCTTTGCTGCCGCTGCAAGATAAACGACAACAGCGACAACCCATGGTGACCTGCAGCTGGAAGGAAGTGCCGCCCTCAAGACCCCGGGAACCGGGCGACAAGGGCTGGCTGGATGGCTGGCAACACCCGTGTTTCTCTGGAGAGGAGAAACGCTCTTTCCCTTCGGTGGAGCCCTGCGCGGAGTCGGCGAGGCCCAGGTCAACCTGCTTTCGCTTTAAGCGAGTAGGTGTGCAACGTCGTGTTTGTAGGCAATGCGACTACATTTCCAGCAAGGGAGTTTGGTGTGTTTGGGGGAGTTTGGTGTGTTTGGGGGAGTTTGGTGTGTTTGGGGGAGTTTGGTGTGTTTGGGGTGTGCAGAGTCTTTCGTTCGATGAGACTAGATATTTGCACTGGTGTTCATTTAAAAAACACTGTAATCTGACTTTAAAACCAAGAAAAAGCAACATTTCAAGTTGGCCATGCCGAGTGAAGTTATAACAATGTCTAAATGTATAATTATTAAAGGAATGAAATTAAGGCCAGCAACTGTTGTCAGTGTACTTTAACACTTCTAATAGTTTCTCATTCTTTTAAGACCATTAAAGAAATAATTAAATGCCCAAAAAGGACACTGTAGACATAAAGCTATTTGACCAAATGTTGCTGCAGCCACATAAATGTTTCCACTCAACTATACCCACTTTCAAGAAACATTTGCAACACTGCAGTCTAGTGGCCATTATGGTCATTGGACTGGTTGGTTAAACGGCGTTGCTAACAACAGTGCTTTCAACTTACGCAAAAGTGAACGGCATCAGCACAATTGGGTTACCCAGGGACAGATCACTTAAGTCAGGCCGATGGGGAGCTCATCCAAGCAGCGGCCCTTTCAGCAACACAATCTTGTGTCGGCTTCATATGGTTCACACTAGATTATACTCCTTGAGCTGATCATGCTAATAATGAAAGGCTAAAGCCTGGCCTAATACATCATCAGCCTGTTGGTAACTAACAAGATGCAGGTAGTGGATTGTTGCCATTATATATATATATATCATACACTATTTTGTAAACCAGTGTGCGAAGGGGGGGAGGGGGGTGTATATATATTTCCATCATACAGGAGGTTTTACAGTTTTGTGTGATGCTGAACGCTACATGTGCCCATGTGTGTGTGTGTGCCCGTGTGTGTGTGTGCCCGTGTGTGTGTGTGCCTGTGTGCGCGTGGCACTGGTACCTCTTGGACACGTTGAACCAATCTGGGGGGTTGTAGGCCATCTTGGGCTTGTCGTCCACATCCACGTCATGACTCAGCAAGCCTGCCATGGAGATCCACAAAAACGTCCAAATCATGGTTATAGATGTGTCCCATCGATGTATATTTGCCCCTCCCCCCCCCCCCCCCCCCCCTCGTTTAAAATGTTTAAGTGTGGAGGCGACAGGGAGAAATCCAGATTATTTATTCTTCCAGTGGGCCCAGGCCTACTTTAATGACGTCAACCATGCCACTACAGTATCTTTGGTATCATTTGGTAAAAATAGCTTGCACACTTTAAACAAAATGACCCAGTTATCTCCCTTACGGACAAGACAACACATTTATCCTAGTCTCAGATCCAGCAGTCCTATGTTATAGCAGAACCTCTTGGGGGGAGACACAGGTTTCAGGCGCAGAGCCTGAAACCAAAAACTGCAAGGGGCAGACTTTCGTTTCCTGTTTCACTACGAAGACTGTATTTCTACAGTGGCCCATCTACACAGGAATGATTCGAAACCTTTACGAACACTATTTCAAGTTTACACGTGCTGCCCGAGTTTATGTTAGCCGTTAGCCAAGTACGGGCTTACAGATGGCCGCTTCCTGCAACAGGATTGGTCGAAACAATTACGAAGGACAAAATGAAACACAACGTTCCTCCCAGATTTCAGTTTGTCTGCCGCTTTGGATTACAAATCTTGCCTACATTATTCATCTTTCCTTTAAACTACTAATCTCGCATCTGCTTTGTGAGACCACAGTCATACCACAGTTTCCCCCCTCACCTTTCTGGCCGCCTTGCTTGGCGAGCTTCACGTAGTCGGAATCCGTGGCGAATATGCCCACCCTCCTGCCGGTGTTCCTCTCCGTGGGAGCGCAGTCACTCGCGCTCTGGGACAAGCCGGGGATCTGGGAAGTGGGCCCGGAATTGCCATTGGTCGGTGCCGCCACTTTGATGCCTGCGATGAATGCATTTCCAGAAGGCTTTTTAGAAATGACACCAAACTTTTTTATTTATCATTATTATGTTTTATTATTATTATTATTTTTGTAAGATTTATAATATATGATTAAACACTATACAATAAGATGTCAACGTATACATGTAAACAATTTATTGCAGCGCATAGGCTTGGTTTTTCAACCTGGGCTCGCCAACAACCGCCACAAAACCTGGAAGGTGACTTCTGGTGGTATTTCATTGGTTTCCATCCCTTTGAACTCATTTTAAAAGCTGGTCAAAGAAAGGCAATGGGAACTTGTATCCCCCGGACATACCGAGCCACAACCCATAGAGATGGTCGAGTGAAAGTTATTTGATATTTTATTTTATATAAGTTACTATTATTGAATTATTCAACCTCTTTTTTTGCATCAATTAATGTAAATAAATGTGTTTATTTTTGCTGGGCTGACAGAACCTTTCAGCCCTTCACGCGCTATGTCCATTATCCACAATTAATGTCTATATCCTAATAATAACAGTAATAAAAAGAGATCTTCACATTAATAATCTACCAAAATAATTCATAGCTGTAGTCCTTATGGCAATAAAGCTTTTGCTCCTTTGGCCGAGCAGCCCTGGCTGTCAGGCCTGATGCGTTGGACAGAACACTAGCTGGCATCATTGCTGCCGCAGGGGAAGTGATCTGGATGACATAGAATGACTCTAGAAGACCGCAGCCCAGGTTCTGCTGTTGAAGCAACTATATAAATAAATTGAAAGGGTGTGCAGGCAGCCATCAGGTCAAGAGGATGCCATAAGCAACTTTTAGAAGTCGTTTGTGTGCTTTTGAGCAAGTGAAAACACCACGCACAGAAGCTATGTCTATGCAAGGTGTAATTGAATTGCGAGTTTGCAATCAAGCATGCATAATTGTTGCAATCGGAAATGTACTCTCATACATGCAGTTATCCATACTTACCACCAGGCTTGGTCCTTCGATAGTTTGGAACAGCAGTACTCATTTCAGCTGGCGATCAAAAGTAAAATATGAACTTAAGTGTGATCATAGTAAAAGATTAGTAAACATTTAAGTGTTCCCGTGTATATATTCTATTCATAAAATGCAATGCAACCTTTAAAATAAATAAAAAGTCACATAAAAGGCATTACTGCTACATTGTCTAAAGGAAATACAAAGGCTAATACAATTCCATATAAAACGATTTCCAATTAGCTGAAATAATGCATAAAATAATGCTAAAATAATGCATCATGGTTTTGTTTTGCATCTCTTAAAAAAACAAGGGGAGGGATGCGGGGTTTACATTTTGAATTCCATCCATCGCTTTAGGAAATCATGCCGTTTTAACCCATTCAAGTGAAGCGAGACGGCGCCGCCCAGTAGACTATGACCAGTACCGTTATGGGAGATTTTGTAACATGATATATCGTGCCGTACAATCGCATACAAACTAATCACAAATACGCCATAACCACGACATAATCATCACCGATTTTTACCGACATAACGGTTTGCAACGATACAAAGCACTGCTACATCTAGCCACCGGCTTACCATCACTGCTAGCTTGATATCACTAACCTTTTCAAACCACGGAATAAAGCTCTCCGAACAATAAATCTATGAATAAATTGGGGGATTCAAACAAGAGCACCGTCTTACCGAGATTAGAACTCTTCTAGTATTTTAATATAAAGAACTGATTCAATGAATGGGATGGGTGGTGACAGCTCCGGAGCGTTCCCTTGTTCTCTGCTTAACGGACTTCCTGTCACAAATCTGGCCAACTTCCGGCGGCAGGGTGCATTGGGTCCATGCGCGATAAAAAGCTGACACCCGTCCCATTTCTAGTATTCCTTCTTTCTTGTTTGAAAGCATTACAGACCTGACCGTTTTATGTTAATTATTTTTCGCAAGGGATCAATCCATTCAAGGTGAAGCGCCAAACACTTTCCACACACATTTTCTTTATTTTAGAAACCAAAATAATTATAAAAATATAACAGTATTAAAGAAACAAGTGACGTAAAACGAATTATTAATATATTATGAATAAGGTATTGCACAAAATTTGATATTAGGGAAACCAGTGCAGTCGGCAACACAGAAAATAGAGCCTATTTAATATGCTATGTGTAGTTATTTTGTGGGCTTTTTTGTAATAGTTAGAAATAATAGTATTACAATAGTATTAGTAAATACGTATTAAAATAGCGTTAGTAAAAAAATAAAAACATCTACAGGCGCCTCTATGGATGGACAGCACCCCTAGCATTCGCCTTTACCGCCTATGATGTGGGCCAGGCCTGCCTATTACTCACATCTTATGAGCATGCACACAATGTAAATGAGGTTAGTTTGAAAAATAAAAAACTGTTGATATAATGTCATTTAAAAACAAACCCTAACCTAACAAACGATATCACACTGAGATCAGGAATGCCTGTTGCGTTTGCTGAGTTCTCTCAGCCACCGTCTCTCTCTGGCTGTCTCCTCGCCCCCTGCTTCACGCGTCTTTGCCGCAGTCGGGGCAGAGGACGTCGTCGCGGGAGGTCAGGAAGCCGCGACCAATCAGGGACACGTCGCACTTCTTACAGTTGAAGCAGTCGTTGTGCCACTGGCGCTCCTCAAACAGGATGTACTTGGTTCCTCCCAGACCTGAGTAGCAGCAGCAGCAGCAGCAGAAGAGGGCAACATTGTCATGATGATCATCGCTAATCTAATAACCCTTAATGTGGTGGTGCTATGGTCGTTAAGGCTGCCTGGGTCGGTGGAGCTGGATTCCCCACTGGGGCCGCCCCACCATGCTAAGAACTGTGTGAAATCATGGAAGTGCACTTTAGATTAAAGCGCCCACCAAACTGAATACAGAGAGACAGACACAGACAGAGACAGCTAGACAGAGAGAGAGAGAGACAAATATACTACATCCCTCAATTAATACTCACTTATGTAAAGAAGTGTATAGTGTTTGAACTGTATGGTTTTGTATGTATGATAGGGTATAACATAGTATGTTTAATTTAGTATGATAGTATTAGTATATGGATTAGATAACCGCAATGACCAAAAGACCTCCATCAAACCCGGTTAGCAACTACAATTCAGCATAATAACACACACAGCTGGGGCTCACCGCTGATAGGGGAGGTGCAGTAAGCACACTTCTTAGCAAAGAGGCTGCAGAAGCAGTTCAGGCAGTAGGCAATGTCGTCACGCGAGGTGAAGCGCTGGCCAGACAGCTGTTGCTTGCAGGAGATGCAGACAAAGCACTCCTTGTGCCAGGGCTGGTCCCGGTAATTGACTCCTCCGATTGTGATTGGCTGGAAGTGATAGAGCACACGCAATAATACATTTGAAACATTTGGGTAATCAAGGGGCGTGGCCGAGATAACTCGTAGACGTGTATGCATGCTCTAATCAGATGCTCCCTGTGAATATTTCCAACAAATCCGCTCCAACCAGTCCAATTACATACCATCAGTCCAATTACATATTACCATTAATCCAATTAGTGAAGATAAAACAACATTTGAAATTACACCTTCATGCATCATCCATTTATTTGTATTTAGTAAGTATGTATTCTCAGATGTTCACGTAACCTTTAATGTAATTGCACTGCACGACATCTAATATGTTCCATTTTACAAAATCGAACTGAATGTGACATGCAGCCTTTATTTGTAATCTCTAGAAATTGATAACATGTGACGGGGAAAATGTCAGAGGAAGAAAATAAACCTGAAAGGCTTCTAATAATGGGCTGGTCCAACGAATGAACAAAACATAATTAAGGTGAACAAATTAACTGAACTGGAAAGGGAACAAACCAAGGTTTAGGGAATGGGAAAATTGTTTCTGGATAATGAATACATGAATGTTATTATGGTATTATGGAGGTTATTCAAAATGGCTACCTTCTTGCAGTGGACGCACTGAAGCGCAAACTGGTTCTCATAGCAGGGCAGGCAGTAGTTGCTATCCTCCTTGTTCACAAAGCTACAGGTTCCCATTGGCTGGTTGCAGTGTTGACACGTGAAGCAGTTCTCATGCCAACTGTTGCCTTTGTGCTCTATCTTTTTGGTACCTAAGTGAGAAAGGGAGCGAAGAGACATCTGGAAACCATGAGGATGTGAGACGGATAGAGAATGGCGGTTTACTTTATCATTCTCTCATTCTCTCATTATCTCTATCACTCTATCCAAAGCTGTTTACAGTGAATACAGATACATGTCACTAAGGAGCAGGAGAGCATGGTAAGGCTTCTTGTTCAACGATGCCTACAGGTAGACTGCAGACATTGGGGGATCGAACCCACTACCTTTCCTTCTAGCCACTACACTATCCTTCTAAATGTGCAATAGAAGGGATGTGCAGTAATATAAGCCATAAACTGTGCTATATCAAGCCATGGGAGGCTGTGCAATAAGTTGTCCTGGATCTTTTAAATGTTTGTTTTTCATATGTTGTATGCTGTTGTGGTATTGTTGTTGTCGATGAGCGTTGTTGTCTGATGATCTTTAACTGCAGCGTGAGCCAGAGTCCAACGTTAAATGGGGGCAGTAAAGTATATTGAATAATGAACACAAATTTAATTAATCCTGCCCCATTAAGACCAAAGTGCAACCAATGGCGAGAAAACAAAGCAGTTTAAGAAGTTTTAGCTGTTTAAACAGTAAACAACATACAGTGAGAACACACACACACACAAACATATACACACACACACACACACACAATAATAACAGATCCTTCCCCGACCTGGCATGATGGTCTTGAGGCATGCGAAGCACTTGGCAGAGTACTGGTTGGAGTAGCACTCCACGCACATGATCACATTGTCCTTGGTGGTGAATGGCCTCTCCACCAGCGAAAGCGTGCACTGGGTGCACTGGAAGCAGTCAGAGTGCCAGTGACGGTCTTTGTACGACAGATCCTGCCGGGGAGAGAAATGAGAGCTGAAAGATGGCAATGATATTTCTAACAAATTACGCTCAAATAATAGCTCTTTCTTTCACCTTTAAGTAATGAAATGTAAGGAATAGTAAGGCTTTGTAAGGTATTGGAGTGGAAGGTACGGTAAGTTAAGATAAGATAGTGCAGATGGTTGACAGGAAGCTACTGAAACGCCAACTCTGATCAACAATTCATTCACAATAAGAGTACCTTGCTGGTGCAGCTAATGCATTTCTGGCACGCTTCACAGGTGTTGGAGAAGGTTTTCTCATAGCAGGTGAGGCAGTAAGGGTTTTCCTGTTGCAGGATGTACTTCTTCCCATACAAAGACTCTTTACACTCCTTGCACTCATAACTCACCACCATTTTGGATAACTGGTCCTGGTGAAAGAATTTTTGTGTTTTATTCCAGTGATAATGTTTTTTTTAATATATTCTCATATGATTAATTATTTCAAAGCTAAACAGTGTGAGTGTGTGTTACTCCAGTGATAATTAGTTGCATAGTTGATTTGAATACATCACGATTTAAATGTTTGTAGTGTATTTAACCTTTAGCTAACTGCCTAAAATTACATTATGGATCACATTACGTCCACTTACTCTCGACTTCTGTCACATGTTGCATGTAAAAACATTCGCACACATTGGGGATCAAAGGGCAATGACAAACAAATCAGTGTGTGTGTGTGACACCCTGTGTGAAGTAACTCAATTAAAAGGCCGAAGCACTACAAAACATACTGAAACTTCGCTATATAATTTGAGCTAGTAATTGGACTAAAAAGTACATAACACTTAATATTGACATACATCTTTTTACCAGTTCAGTGTGAGTAACCCAGACCTCTCTAAGTTAGAAGATTCAAGATTCAATTCAATCAAACAAGATTCCTCCTTTTCAACCGATTACGTATTCAGATAAAATAGCCATGAATGCGTTCTTGATTTTGCCTCCCTTAGGTAACTTGCTAATGTCGATACCAAGGAGCATTCGTCTAAGGGAGTTTTAATAGTTCAGCAGATCTAAAATGTTCCTTCTTCTGGCAATCATAAAAGTATCCTTCCAAAGTCATAACGTAGGATCAATATTTGCCAATAAGTAAGACGTTTTTATTGCAAAACCTGGCTTTGAAAGACAATACATTTTTCAAACTATAGATACTAGTTCAAAGTTTCAAACGTATTGTTTCAGAATGAAAGGGCAGATAAAAATGTACCTGAAGCATTTCCAAATAAATAACACTTCAACACAGCTTTCAAGGTGTCGGAGAGCATAAGAAAAAATAATTTTTGAAGTCTGAAGTTGAAAATGTAGTATTCACATAATCACAATATTCCCTGAAGTAATGCATAAGGTATTTTAAGTATTTTCAATGAACTACCCTATGACCTCTGTTATGTGCTGTCCGAATCTCCTTCGAACAAGCAAAACATGGGTATTTTGTCTTTAAACATAAAATGTCAAAGAGAAAAAAAGAAAGATTTATTTGCAAAGTAAAGGATTATTTATATTCTCATAAGTACAATTTGTTGATGGGTGCATTTACTGAAAACACCAGAACCATAGAAATAAAATATATATATAAGGAGAGAGATAGAAAGAAAAAGCTTTAGACATTCCTTGCATAGAACTAAAACCTTAATATTACTGTACTTAAGATAATACGTTTTTGGTGCAGACACATAAAATGAATGTCAAAGCAGGGTAGGTAAATAGGAACATATCAGCATAAACATTAGCATATGACATCATGCTGTCTCATTAACATATGCCGCACACAACTCCCAATCATTATTAAGATATGGTTCACAACTTCACACTTAACACACCAAACATGGCGCAACAGCCCGTGAACTACAAGTGTGTTTGGTAGGCTACTTCGAAGGTGGTTAAAGGTCAGGCTGAAGAAGGAAATGCAATCGTGAGACAGCTGAGGAGCAGGAGGGGTCATTACCTGGCCAAAGGCGAGACGGGGCCCTGTGTTTGGAAGGCTTGGGGGTGTCCTGGTCCTCAAGAGATGGTCCCGCAGAGCCTGACGCGTAGTTATCTGTACGTGAGTAGAGTTCAACCCAACCGTTATGAACCCCGCTGAGAGAGGAGGCGGAGATATTTAAATATATATATATACGGACGACACACAACTTCCAGAAATGCTGCATCAATGAAACATATTGACGTTTTAATTGAATCAGATTCTCCACTGCAGACTCTGACATAATTGTCTGACATAATTGATAAATTACCTTAACCGTATTCTGCAACCTGGAACATGTCACACACACACACACACTGATCCTTTACAGAGCCAACGTGACTTCAACCTCATTCCTGAAAGATAACTCAATGGTTGCAGACGTTTGGAATGTGATTCACACAAATTGAGTTGAAGCAAATTAACTGGAACAGGAACAGGAATTCTCTAGTTCTTCTGTTGAATCAGAAAGAGTGAGAAAATCTTAAGGAGCCATGGATGAGGACCTGGGAGGGGAGATGTACCTCTGATTGGCTGGCTCCACAGTGAGTGTATATGTGCCAGCTCCCTGGGGTACAGCCTGCTATCCTGGCTGAGTCAAACCGTATCCTGCTTATATTAAGCAACCAAACTGAGCTGTTTGTCTGTCCGCCTGGCTGTCCCTCTCTCTTTCGACCTATCTAAATGTCTAAATGTTTATCTGTCTGTCTGTCTGTTTATCTATTTACGGTATCTATCTATCTATATATCTATCCATCTGTATCTATCTATTCACCATATGTATGTGTGTATGTATGTATGTATGTATGTATGTATGTATGTATGTATGTATGTATGTATGTATGTATGTATGTATGTATGTATGTATGTATGTATGTATGTATGTATGTATGTATGTATGTATGTATGTATGTATGTATGTATGTATGTATGTATGTATGTATGTATGTGTGTGTGTATGTGTGTATGTGTGTATGTGTGTATGTATGTATCTCTGTGTGTCACTATCTATCTATCTTTCTATCTCTATCAATCGATCTAGTACTATCTATCTATCTGTCTATCCATCCATCCAGCCATCCATCCAGACATCTATCTACTTATTCTAACCTATGGACACACTGGCTTTCCTTGGCCACTAAACACTAGAGTGACCAGGCTGTTTCCCTGCTCAACTTAGGTTACGAGAGCCTCCTTAAAGGGGCTTTATGTAACAAATCCACTCTACTCAATCATAAAATGACCATGATACATCATCAGATATTAGGAAAACATGCTAAGTCGAAATACTGGCTTCTCCAACAACAATGCTACAGCCAGTATAATCTCCTTTTAAATTTCCATTCCGGGTCAGAATGTTTTCGTTGTGGCCTGTGTGTTGTGAATCACTGTTCTCAGAGTAGCCCAGGTTGTCCGATTTGAAACAAATTGGCACACAAACACATCATTGGAAACGAACTGGATCAACTGAGATTGTACTCAAGTCTACCCAACCTAAAAAGCCTTGTCCTCTTTTGAAAAAGCTCAATGACCATTGCCATGCTAAAACACGGCTATGGTCATAGCCTATATATATTCTTTTTAAATGGCATTACTCTGCATTATCTAAAATGACTTCAAGATTGTCCATATAATTGCTACTTGTTTAAATGTATACATAAATAAAAAGTGCGGCAAAACAAAACGTAACTTTGTAGACTGCTTTCACAACCATAGTCTGGCGTTTGGCTATTCCGAATCCGATTGCAATTCTCATAAGTTTGTTTTTATACTTTTGGTTTGTTTTCTATTTAGCCTGTTTTGCATTACTTTTATTAAGCTGACACTTTTATCCAAGGCGACCTACGATAAGTGCATTCAACCATAAAGACACTTCCCAGAAATTGCAAGAATGATGCAAGTACATTATATTAATCAAATAAGCAAACTGCTTCAAGTGCTACATTTCAGAAACAAGAGAAAGAGAGTGACGGCCTGAAATGTATGCAACCTCTGCCTAGTCCCAGAGTTTAAATCTGAAATGCCTCTGAAAATAAACGTCATGGTTTATATAAACACAGGATAAGGTTTCCTGCTTTAGTCTTATAATGCACAATGCTTTCCATATACGTGCTTATCTGCTGTACTGTAAATAAAAATAAATCTGCTTCATGCAGTCGATTATTAAAAAACTAAAAACAAAACCCTCACCAGGGTAATAATAGCTCATTGGCTATTAATTTTTAAACAACCACAATCTCATGAATTGGTTCTAAACTACATTTAGCCATTTAAGTACAAGAGCACACTTGATGGTCATTTAGCTTGTTTGTTACTGCTACTACAGCAATTACACATCAAATCCCGACTGCCTTGAAACAACACATAAAGGCCCATTGTGCCCTGACAGAGAGGAATATGTGAATTGTTCTATTGTTTGCATTTATGCATGAGGCTTTTGAGCCTGAGTGGAAAAACAACATTGTTCTACACATTCTGACCTATAGACCAATAGGAACAGAAGAGAATACTAACTATTACGAGATCATTTCCGATTACACTTCGATGCTCACAAAACATGTCCTGTTTGTCCCTCACATTGTACTCGTGAGCCGATCGAACCAGGTCTTAATTTGATAACGCTCACTTTTGAAAGCTTCTGAGATACTAACCTTTCCCAGTATGTGTTTATAAAAGGAGCCTATTATGGTATGTAGGAAACATCATGTTAATCTAATAGAGCAATAGTCCTTAATCACATGGGATTAGTGTTTCAGAGCGGTAAACACTCTTGACTTGCATATCAGCGGCTCCAGCAGTGCTGCACTGCATTTCCCCTACATGCCAATGTAATGTCATATTTGGCTGACAATACTGTCAAGATTCAAATGGCAGCCCACTGTCCACTATGGAAGCCCATATAGGACAAATTAATCACATATTAGGACCAGTTTGTTCAAATGTGTGAAAAAAGCTTTGTTATTTCACAAGATGTCTTTTTTTTTGGCAGAACAAAATTGATTTTTCACCCGTAATGGCATTATTCTGGCATTACTTTGACAAACAACAAAGTGATACGACAACAACAACACATTATAGTACTGGAGACTGATGTAAATTAATGTATTCTATGCCTTATTTAGACCACATGATATTCAAGCTAGCATCAGTACCTCATTGGACCACATATTTGTAGTGCTAACACCAGCCCTGAATAGCTTCTTCTTCTACACATAGTGGTCAACACAACACCATATACAGTTTTATGGGTTTGAGATAAGTCCGACCCTATAGGCATGGCCTCATTACCATTCCGCCCATGCCCATACAGACTGAAGATTTAACTGGGTAAATTAGAACCCGTAGGCGTGGCTTGTTTACCATTCCTCCCATGACCAATAATGACTGACCTGGATTAGGGAGATGCTTCATGAACCACCTCCAGAGTGCAAGCTCATTTATCTTGTATCTCTGAATAAACCACGTGTTGAACATTTACCACTCTCTGAGTCATACCTAGCCCGAAACCACGATACCACAGAAGAGTAAAATTACGTTTCATCAAGACCTAAATCTTTTTCTGTTCTTCTTAGCATATCAGCTTCCTGTTATTGGAAGGCAAATCTAGTTTATGGCGAATGTCAATTTACTGTTTCCGTCTGCCTTCTGTAATAGCTGGAACACTTACACTAATGTTAAGAAATGTTAAAAGGCTAGCATTAGGTAACTGAGAAGCAAAAAACATTATAATTGAGGATTTATTCTATAAAACCTTTAATAAACAAATACTTTCACATCAACCCTCATCTAGATTATTTGTTTGGACCAAAGAATCATGTCAGAGTTCGTGTTTTGTGCATCACCCCTATTTGGTCATATCCCATCCCCTCCCGTATTAGGCTTCGTGCATTTATCACGACTCCAATCTGTCTTTGGGTTTTCTTAAATTTACATTTAGGGCATTTAGCAGACTCTTTTATCCAAAGCAATAAGTGCATTTGTCAGAAGAAAGAGAAACAACAATATATCGGTACAGTAAGGATGAAGCATTAAATGGACTTGACTCCAATTCTATGTAAAACCCTTTCTATCCTTGTGATTTGCGCAGTCAACACAGCACAACAAATCCATTGACATCTTGTCTATATGTTGTCTGTGCTTTCTGCCCCCTTGTTGTGCTTGCATTTCAGCTGTGATGTCACCCAGAAACACACGTGTAAGTAGGCCTCTTTGCTCCTTGTGTTATTATCCCAATCCCCTTGCAAACACACCCTTTAAGCCATTTGTATCATCCTGAGAATGTCAAAATAAGGGAAAATTAAATGAATTAACAGAGACAATTGTTAACACAATATTTGTCTAGGCCTCTGACCGCTCCCGGTTTATTTCTAACAAATCAAGGCATCTCTACCCTGATTGGTTAGGGGAATCCATCTTTCCTGTCAATCACATTCATGCACACCTCGTTATCATCTCAACGGAGACATGTAGGGAGCAGAGAGGGAGGATGTTTGGGTAGTTTCTTTTCAAAATCCTGCTCTCTTCTGCTCCCTCTCCCTCTTTACAAACCCTCAAATCGTACCTACAGAAGATGTAAACAGCACCACTGGAGCCAGGAATGGATTTAACATTGAGGTTGGATGGTCTGATCATCATCTCTTATGTGGCCACGCCCCCGCCACTGTTCTCTAACATGTGTGTCTTTGGACGTCCTGTAGTCAGGGTTCTAACCAATAAGGGCACTGCCTTATATTAGAAGATGCCCATGTTACAATATGGATAACCCATTCCATCATGGCCAGGCATCAGAAACCGGTTGATCATTTAGACACTTTTGCAACATGACCGTGAGTTCAAATCCATGTCATTGAGGAGCATGTAGCAGCGAGGGCATCTTTCTCCAGGATGCCCATAGGTAGGCTGCAGTCATCGAGGATCGAACCAATAACCTTACATTACCCTGCCCTAAGTATGACAACACAAGTATCCTGTCACACACCATTTCTTCCCAAGATGTCTGATGCCAAAACCCTCCTCTTGTGCGAGCCTTTGAAGCACCACAATTCCAAGAATCAAAGAGACAGTTTAAAAGTCTTCTTTTATAAGATCAAGTCTAACTTTGTGTCCAGCGCTTTATTCGATTATCCACGTGACAAACGCATAATTGCATTGTGACATCCACCATCTCAATCCAATGCATGCGCACTTGCATAAACACATTCACACACACGCACAGACAAACATACAAAGAAATCGAAGAGGAATTATTGTTATTGGATGGCTTGTTGTGTAAAAGGTCAGCGGTAGCCAGTGCTAACCAATGATGACAAGCCACTTGTCCAAATATTTGCTTGATTTCTAGTTGCTGAAATTGTGTAATGATTAACCTATTTTTTTGTATTTTTTTCCAAACATTTTAAAACGTTTTCGGTTTTCTGCCAAACATTTGTAAAAACGAATTGTGAGAGGGCTAAATTATTCTCAATTTGTTAGATAAATGAATGAATTGTGAATCATCAATCTCAAAATCAAATTCAGTGTTGCATTGCGAGGTCAAGAAGTTAATTGCATCAGAGATTTTTTACTGAATCATTTCAGGAATGGTTGTAGGCCAATGACAAACGTAGACTGCATGTTGACAGTTGAACAGAGCATTGTAAGCAGCCCATTGTCTTTCCAGTAACAGCTAATTAATCCAAGACTAATTAAGTCTCTAACCTTTGGATCCACATGAATATCACAAACAAAACAACACACAGTTTCTGTATTCGTATAGAATGGAATAATGCATTATTAATTGTTCATATTAATAATAAAGTATGTTCAATTAACTATCATGAAGCTATACTGCAACATGGGTAAGATGCTAAAATGCTCAACGCTCTTTTTCAGTTTTTCTTATTTCTTTAAACAATGCAAGTGTCAAAGAAAGAAAGAAAGGAAGAAAGAAAGCACGACCGACAGACAAACACGCAGACAGGCAGACTGAAAGACAGAAAAACAGAAAGACATTAAGAAAGAAGGAGGTATGGAATAATGGCAAGCAAGCACTGTGGTCTCTGTCGCCCTCTAGTGGCGGTACATTCAAAGTGTCATTTTAGTGCGACAACCGGGATTGACGTCACATGCATGAGTCGATTTGAATTGGCAATGTGAGAATTCCACGTTTTTGTATCTTCGGCCCAATTAATAGCCAGAATGTCGATATATCATGACGAGGTTGAGATTGAAGATTTTGAATACGATGAAGAAACAGAAACGTACTATTTCCCTTGTCCCTGTGGTGATAGATTCGCTATAACTAAGGTAAGGAATAGATTATAACAGGTAGAAATGCTGGGCTATTGTGAAAAGTTGCATCAGTTGAATCGGTGCAAGTGATCATACAACATGTAAAACATTTAAAACGTTTGCTAAGCTATGTTTACTGTTTCTAAGACGCTTGCGATTCATTTTTAGCTAGTTTGTATTTTCGTGTACTGCAGCCCTAAGTCGTACTTTAGACGACAGTATAGCCTGTGTGTCAGGAGGACACAGCATGCTCATTGTTATGAGTACAGTGCTGGTAGTTTAACAAGTGACGATCCTCTGCGTTGCATTACTGGGGGCTGTAGTTCTAAAGGGGAATGGTGGAGTAGAAGGACCATCGGTACTTACTGGGCCACTCCTACTGCAACTGTTTGGACAATTGTTGTCTGTTTTACCATTTGTTAGTGCTCAGTAGAAGACGTTTCCATTTGCCTCGCCATTATCAGCAAACCGCACTATAGGATCTCAAGTCCAGGTTATACATCCTAATCAAAGGTAGCATATTATGTTGTTGTTGTTTTTTTGTCTGCTGAAATGTTAAATGTGTAATGAAGAAACCAACTCAGTAAACATTCACATCTGTTATTTTCACAGGAAGACCTTGAAAATGGTGAAGAAGTAGCTACATGTCCCAGTTGTTCCCTGGTTGTAAAAGTAATCTATGATCAGGTGCGATGCTCGTCCACACTCTTCTGTTCAAACCTCAACACTAATACGTTCACTAATACGTTCACTCTTTAGGTGAAGGACATTTCCACTGACTGATAAAACCTGTGAAAACATTCGTCATTAATTTCCCCTTTAAAGTGTTTACATTTTCCCTCTCCTGAAATTCAAGCCCTTTTAACAAATATGAAGAAAAAGTGAGTTGAAAGCAGTATTTCCGGAATAAGAACTGCATTATCACGATGTATGCGCTCATCGATCTGAAAAAGTACCTCAATGAAAGAGGCAAGCAATTCTAGGGCTGTAGCCAACCCTAAAGTTTGAATAGCCGAATCATCGTTCCGAGTCGACTCAAATTCTCTCAGTCAAACAGTCGTGAGTTTAAAACAAAAATTAATGTGCAAGATTTGAGTTGGAAAGAAAGAAAAACCCACCCTCCCTAAGTTTATCTGCCATTGAGAAGTGTTGCATTCACACACCTGTGGTGGAGCTTAGCTATATGTGATTGGTAGGCAAGAGGGATTTCTCGAACCAATCAGAGAGGCCCTGGTTGGTCAGAAATTAGGCAGGAGCGGTCTAAAAGCAAAATTGTCTCATACAGCATAGTCAACTAGAAACAGATATTCACTATATTCAGATATTCACACCGATATATACACAGATATTCACTACAGATATTCACATTTCACTCACTAATAGAGCTACCCGATGGATGGCTATTCCATATTTAACAAATTCCACTCAAATGATAGCTCTTAGATCATAAGTAGGCTAAAGATCTTGCCTATAACACGTTTTTAATAGGCCTAGGCTACATCCATTGCATTATGCTGCATTCACAAGTACTTTACAAAGGTGTTAAAACAAAGACCAAAGCAATTGTTTATATTTGTGGCAGGCGTGTTCTCGTGACATTCTCTTAGGCAGAATAAAGTGATTTTGACAAATTATATTGGTAATGGATGTTTTAGTAAGAAGCATGCCCCTCCTATACACTTTTAATCAAAGCAACTTACACATGAACTTTCTAACTTACAAGCATACATTCGAAAATCTACTAAATCTAAAAGCTGTGCAGAGTAGCTATAAGAATCCGAACACATGGTTAGCATACTTTATTTTTTGTTTCTATATTAGTGAAAGACAAGTGCATGTTTGATGCATCCCAAATCGTTTATAGCTAGAGCTTCATCTCCAAAATGCAGAGAAAGTCTCAACAAAAGTGTGATCTGAATCCAACGTGAGCCAAGTTCATTCAGATGTTCTCGGAAGAGATGGGTCTTCAGATGTTAACATTATTCAGATGTTAACATTATTCAAATGTCTGCCACGGAGCTCACATGATTGTGTGCATGGACGGACTCGTCCTGAGTGTGCGTTGTATCTAATAATACATAAGACGCACCTAACTTGTGTGTTTTCTGGCGGCGGTGGTGTGCAGGAGGAGTTTATGTCCGGAGAGGTCGTGGAGGTACCATCGACGGAGAACAAGCTGGAGCTGGCTCAGTCGTGACGAAAGACGAAAGCTGGCGTGTAGGTTTCCAGGAAACCATGTGCCTCCCTTTACCCGATGCTCACTGTTTACCAGACCAACGGTTTGGTGGGCGATTCCATGCTGTTCACTGTCCGCGATGACTGGAGTCCCGGTTTTATCGTCTATTTATAATAAAGTGTTGATATTTTCCATGTCCGTTGGAAGATGGGATTACCTCGCCAGCTACTCTGAAACGACAAATGGGTTACTTCATGATTATGCAAACAATTCTGTAAATAACATGAGTTTTATTTATATTGTGTGTGTATAGCTAAATAAAAACCATTGACGCCAAATAACACATCGTTTTTGGGTTTATTTTCTGCTTTTGAAGTTTGTCCAGCAGAGGGGACCCTCGGGAAGGGATAAATAACGATAAATAATTGGAAGCCCTATTATATCCACTGTTACGGCTGTTACGGATCAACCACAGATTATACATTTTGTGTATCTTTGTTAGGATTTGACTAGAATTTGCGCAATAAATAGGATTTTGGTAGACCTATGTTATTTGCCATGAAGCAAATGGCTTTGGACCCAGCTGTGAATTATAGGCAACCATTTGAACATTTCGTTTTTTTATTGAGATGTGTCCCGCTTACCTGAGAGACATGCTCAGTTCATTAATATCAACACCGATGCAGCGGTTCAGTAGCCTAGGCTGGACGCCTAGTTAACCTAGGGGCCACAGTGGAAGATGGCCAGCGCTCAGCAACAAAGGGCCTCATGGTCTATAGCAACTGTAGAATGGAGGGCGCGCATCGTCGCCGTGTCCTTGACGTGACCTTGACATGGACCACATGTCTTTTTAGCCAGAGCGTGCACGTTTTGCGTTGGTTTCTTTCCAGGTCTGGGGGGGGGGGGGGGGGGGGGGGGGACCAGATACGGCCATTACTGTTAAGTGGATTTGTGGACAGGGGGTCGTTCTAATTTAGGCGAGGCCAAACAGCTGTCCTAGATGAAAATACAATATGATCATGTATTGTCTCCTCTCCTGGATATGTGAAGCACCAAACAAGCTTAAATAAGCAAACAATATATGTCTATAATATGCAAGCCCCATTTAATACCATGGTCATATTTTTCACTCTAAGCCCTCCCCAGTGTCAATGTTACATGGAAATAGATAAAAAGTATTAGTCACTTTGACCTAGATATGTTTTTTTAATCCCAACGGCCCGGGCCATCCACACGCGGATCCGCTGATTGATAATACATTATTTATGTTGGGGCTGCTGTTATAAAGCTAGTTCACCCTCTCTACCCTAGGTTAATGCATTCAAAACCTGTACATGTGTAAACCCGTAATGTCCTAGTTTACTGACAAACATTAAGAATTGATTCACTCGGTCTATCTGCACCTCCTAGGGTGTGTTTGCGCTTGTGCGCGCGTATGCGTGCGTGTGTGTCCCTTCAGCTTTCACTCCCGTGTCAGCTCTGACGTCACCGCTCCTGGCAGCCAGCAGCAGGACTCTGCAGGCGGCAGTAGTAGGGCGACCGAGCCACACAGTTGTAGCAGCTGGGCCCTCGTTTGTCGAAGACCAGCCAAAAACAAAACATCGCGGGGAATATCCCGGGGAATTAAACCGTATAGGAGACTCCTGGCCAACTTCGTCGCGGGTTCGACGACACCTCTCATCCTGCTCGCATTTGGCCCGCAGTGACCGAGGTAAGGTCCAGTGTCCAGTGTCGAAGGTCCGACTGAGTACAAAGTTGCATCTTTCAGGATGGCGGGTGCAGTTGCCTCCGATGATGGGAAATGCGATACTTGGGAGTTCAAAAGGTGTCTATTTAAGAGCCAGCAGAAGAAAATGTGTCCCTGAATAATTGTCTTTAATCGCGTAACACGCGGAAGGATCTTTGGTTATTTGTTGTTGTAGAAAATGCAGTCAGTGTGCATGCGGCTCATCTCCTTTGTCCACATGCGCCACACAAAAGCGCTAGATGGAGCAAGTTTGGCATGCTGTTTTTGGACAAAGCTTGCCAATATCTACGCATGCGTAATGTTTTAAACACGTTGACGTCCATTTATAGAGGCATTGCTCACTCAATAAGCTCCAAAGACAAGAGCGAGCTAATGAATCGGCTGTTTATTTGCACTCATAGTGTCTCTTGTTGTGAGCTGTTGTGCTTTGAAACCTTTTGCTTTTGACCCAGTGAACTAAGCAACAATACATTGAACCATGATCACATTAGCTGGTGATTATAATTTCATCTTTGTTTAATTTGGCATCTATTTCCTACGCGCAATTTGGCAAAGTTCCCTTTATCTGTCAGCGCGTCATCACAGACTCTAGTCTGATGTGGAGCGAGGTCCTTATCCGTTCACAAAAGACATCTAACAAATAGTGGAATCCTGTTGTCTATGTGGGGTTTAGCGCGCCTTACACGGAGGAGCAGGAGAAAGGGATGGCTGCTTAAGGATCTTATGTTCCGAGTAATGTTCTACATTGCATCAGGACAAATTGGGGGTAAAATCCTCCCATATCGCTTTTTCCCCCCCCATGAAAAGTCATATAATTCATGATGCAAAACCGATAATAGTGGACACTCGACTCAAAAGACCAGCTGTAGACATTCAATAAAGAGCATGGGTTATAGATGTTATTGTTTTTGTTGTTGTTGTGAAAACCATCAACTCACCTGCCATCAAAACCTTGGTTGGATGTCACATGTTGGTCTACCTTTTGTGAATGCTATTTTCCAAAGTGCTACGCCAGTTTGATACAATTGTCCTTTTTGGTGTTGATATAATAGGCTCACTGTCTTCCTTAAACCAAACGGGGCCAACATGTTGAAACGGTCTGTATTTAGGTCAGTGCTGTAATGGTCTGCAAAGTGCCCGCGCTTTTAAATTGGGAGGTAGAAATAGTGAGTGGCATCAATCTACCTGCCACAGTAAATCCCTTAGGCAGTGGTTCCCAACCTTTGAGTCTAGGTGTACCACAAAATCGTCATCAAGATCTTCTGTGGACCACCTCAATTCAAAAGGTAAAGAATGAATAGATACACATGCAGTGGCTGGGCAAAGAGTGCCAACCCCGACTTTATACACAATTATTACTGCAAGAAGACAATGGGAAAGAAGAAGTCAGCAACACTCCTTAAGCTCCCAGTGGGTTTATTCAGCAAACAATAATGAACACAAAATATCTGTGATAAACCTTCAAATGGATAACATGGATAGAATGCACAAAGCGACACGATTTTGGAAAAGAAACAAGCAATAACAATATCACAAATATTTGTTTTCAATTATGTTAAATTTTTTATACTATTGTAAATTTGTCAACGATAAAATCCCACATACAAACTGCCGTACTCTTGACTACCACCGATGGTTCCGCGTACCACAGGTACCAGGGATACCCTTTAAAGTGTCAATGTGTCACCAAAGTTTTCACAAAACCCAGTGGGAAGCCATTATGCTCTCAAGCAATCCTTATTGAGGAACGTCTATGTGAGCACAAAAGTTAGGCTTAGAGCAGGTGCAGCTTGCATCATTTTGATGGAGCTTAAGTTCCTGGTACCCTGGACTCAATAAACCCAGAGCCATGTGAATACCTGGGACCCTCACTATTCTGAGGCCCCATGCTTGGCCCAGCCCCACCCACACCCTCCTTTTTACTTTTTACTCAACTATTTTCTAAAATAAGAGCGAACTGCTTCACACGCAGTTTGCAACACCTCAGTTTCTGTGAAAAAGTTGGACCATTGACATCATTTTTCTTAATCAGGCTAATTTTTCTTAATCAGCATCCCTAGTTAAGAGCTCTATCTTGTTGAAAGCTCTCACTTTGTAATCTGAAATGACACAAGTACAATCAGCATGCATATTGCCTTCTGCTCTCAGTGTGTGTGTGTAGTGCTGGCTAATGTACCTCACATTGTGTTACGAGCATATTTAGATATCGCCTTGAGGGGTTTGGTTATTATCATATGCTGATGATACAGCCTTATTGTTTCTCTTTCCCTGGTATCTAAGTCTGAATCCCCATTTTCTTGACGACGACAACAAAACGGTAAATGTATATCAGCTTCATATCTGTAACAATTTCCTTTTTAAAAGAAAACAAACTAAACGAAAATAATGTATTCAAAGTGTAGTATACTCGAAGAAAATAAATAAAATATACTCGAGAAAATTGCACCAAACATTGGGTATTCAATCTGGAAAATGTTCCCCCATTACACTGGGGTGATTGAGATGTTCTGAATCATGTGTTAGTCATGTGCAACATGGGGAGTCCGGCATCGTTCTGAGCATTTGCCATTGCCACAGCATTCCAACGCTGCACCTGCCTTCATCCCCCCCCCCCCCCCCCCCCCCGGGAACAGAGCCATAATGCATAATGAGATGTTCCCTGGGTGTGCTAGAGATTAAATAAGGAATAATCAACAACACCCACATGGTGTCTGATTCAACAAACACCTATTGTTTTAGTCCAGGTCTTTACCTGGGTGTGTCTTCCGGGGACGCCTTCTTCACAAGCCAGTAAAACACACACACACACACACACACACACACACACACACACACACACACACACACACACACACACACACACACACACACACACACACACACACACACACACACACACACACACACACACACACACACAGAGTGTCACAGACTCTGGCTCAATATGTATTTATCTTTTATTTGGATGATGCCATTATCCACGCAAAGATGTCACACACACCTTTCCTTTTCCCGGCAAAACTGGCCCGGTTCCAATATAAATATGAATCAGCCCACAGGTTGTTCTACGTAACGGAGAGAGTTGGGGAAGGTTTCATTTTTTAAGTTAAATTACAACCTGTTCATATATTGGCAATTTAAAGTGATTTATGCATGTAAGAATCCTACACATAGTCCCTTTATTGTACAACTGGTTTTCAATATTGAACCCAGCAACTTTTTAATGTTTTACCTTCAAAGCCACAATTCCCATAAAGCATTTTATTTTATTAAAGTACATTTTCTGTGCAACGTATTTGCCAACTATAGCCCTATAGATTTAGCAGGGATTGAAAACCTGTAACTCTTTTCAGGAGGATTTGAAGGAAGTCTTGCTTGGCTGAAACTACCAGTTGTGTGTGAATTATACATCTGATAAATTATGCATTGGGAAAATTCCCCAATGTCGTAAATGTTACATTATGAATACTTTTACTTAAAGTTTTTACCTAGTTTTTTTTCCTAATGGTCGACAACAGGAGACTAGAGATGTTGGAGGATGCAGGCTATGGAGGACACATTCATATTTTCATCATATTTCATATCATATTTGTCGTGATAAATGCAGCCATTAAATATTGAAACGATTTTCAGGCGGTACTGTGTGTTATTAACAGGGAGTGTAAGATACTACTGGTTTGCCTTGTTGCTTCAAGAATGGCGCGTTCCATATAAAGGGATGCACCATTTGCATCCAAGCCACAAGCAGACAGAAAACCGACCAGAAAACTGTTTCACTTAGAAGGAAAAGTCAGCTAAAGGCAATCCCTTTCCGTTGTGATCCATATTTTATATTTGAGCCCACGATTTCTGCGTATTCTGCTGAACACCCTGTTTCTGCTAGTCCACGTCTACCCATCCACTATGATTCTTTTTTTTAATGCCTTCTGTCTGGCACAAACAACAACCAAAATATTATTTTGTAGGCTATAATCAGAACGTTTGGTTTTATTTATTGAATGTTTTTTGTATGAATCATCAAAATGGCAATCAATAAATCTTCTGTTAATCGGCTTATCATTTCAGCCACTAGCAACCTGAAGGTTTGCTGGTTTGGTTCACTCTGCCGTAAAAAGCAAAATTGACACTGAAGACTTGTACACAGCTACCTGTGATCACATTCCGGGTAGCTATTGTTTGTATGTTTCCCACAATATCTAATGGCTTTTTTTGTTTAAAGCAATGCGAGAGCAAGTAGTCCTACATGAAGAAACTGGGGCCACTCAGGGATTGATGATACAATTTAACTGACACCCCATAATGTGCAGTTGTATTTTTCTTCATTTATGTAACACTATTCTAGAATAATATTGCCCGTATCAAAGCAGACAGTTGCACCACATATTTAAATGTAAATCTTGAAAAATATGGAAAACAACTGTCCATCCGGCCTTAATGTAACAGATATCTATGTTTTAGATATCGCTATTATTACTGCTTCCCTTTGCCTTGAGTTTCCTCTTAACTTGATATGGCCACTCTCGTGTTTTGTGCGGTGTCGCGGTCAGCCTGCGTACGGGTTTGAAGCCAACCTCAAGCTCTCTGTGTCTTAAGCGAGGGATCTTCCTCTCCCACCATCTCTGCGTTCCAGTGCCCTCCTTCACCTTCACAAGCATGTTGCAATGCTATTAGCATCCACACGCAGGCTAATCAAAAGTCTAAGCTTTGAACACCACATATAAGACCTCATGTGTCATTGGGTGTCATTTAATACATTAAGTTGAATGGTATAAGCTACTACTATTGTGCTCCACTTTTCTTTCCGTGGACTAGTGCCAAATGTTTACAGTGTTTACAATAAGCACAGTATGTTTTGGATAGTGTTCCAGAATAGTTACCCATATCCTGGTTATGGGTCTGGCAGCTTAGTTTTAGGAGTAAGTTAGTAAGCGGACCTTGATTTAAAAAGGGGGCTATGGTTTGACAGAATTCACAGTGCTCTTTTTAATTCATCTGCAAGGCACAGGTCTAATATTGGCAACATGATTAACGATATGTATAGGATATTTTCTCTGTTAATACAATGTTTGTGGTGCATGGCTCTAATTGTGCTATTGGTAATGCTGCCATACCCTGTGTCGTTCCATATATTTTACCCCTTCGGGAGTTATAGATTCATGTGAAAGAACGAAGGGAAACAAGCAACAAGAAGTTACTGACCCTGGCCCCGGGTGTGTATAGGTCAATTCCCTGTGGGAAAGTATGCAGTACATGACATGCCAGCTAGCATATGGCGCACTAATTAACACTGTGTGTGCGTGTGGCTCTCAGTGTCATGTCGATTTTTCTCCCACAAAAGGAATGGGTTTCCATTAAGCTGGCACCAGCCTTGCAGTGGGCTGTCAGGTGGCCTAGTTAGACTGGAGAAAGAAGACCATCCCATGCTACAGGGAATGGGAAACATCTAGCTGCTGTTACCTGACCTTTCACCTCCCTTCCTTGCTGCTTTGGGATCAGGGAGCCCGGTCGGCCACTGGGTCTTTTCCGATCCTTTTTGTTTTACGAATGAATAAATCAGTGGCTTGGCCAACCAAACCTTTGGATTGGATCTTTTCAATAGTAGTAAGTAAATGTGATCTTGTATGCATTGCAGAGCTTGAGCCTCAATACAGCATACATCAGCTTGCTCTGAGGTATATTCTTTGTGTGTGTGTGTGTGTGTGTGTGTGTGTGTGTGTGTGTGTGTGTGTGTGTGTGTGTGTGTGTGTGTGTGTGTGTGTGTGTGTGTGTGTGTGTGTGTGAGACTCAATGAGCATGAACACCTGTCATCCTGTCAAAACGATAGCATGTCATTGTAGATAAAGGTTTGTTATCTAACTTGTGTTCAGATACAATTCTGGCTACTCAGTTCTTGAGATTACTGGACCATGAATTCAAAGAATAGTACACATACATCCACACCCACACACTTGATGTCTGCAATTATCCAGGTGTGTGTAAGTGTGTGTGTGGTGGCACTTTGTGGCCATCTGTTAGTGTGCCAGACTCTGTGGCCCTGTTTGACCTTGCTCTCAGATGTTGAAGAACCAGCAGGCGCAACTCTTAACCCCGCGAGGGAAAGTGAAATATTTGCTTTATCACCAGCATGCTTCTTAAACACGGTTCTATCCCTGTGATATTGGTAGGGTTGCCACCCATCCCATTTAATAATTCACCGGTTAAGCAGTAGTGAGTCTTTTCCGCTAAAGCTACTCCATAAAACCAAACCAGGTAAAAAACATTTTTCACATTACATTTCATTTCAAAACTTAGTTCTGAGGGGGACGAGATGCATGAATTCTTGATTTTGAATTTGTAACAGAAACACACGGTACTATGCCTACAATACAATGGCTTATGTGGTGCAAGCATCTCTTTACGTAATGTGGGTATTTTCCCCACGTTAATCTCGGTATATACAGCATTTATCTTTTCAATTAAATCCTATTTATTTACTTTTTACTAGCTACAATGACTTATTAAAGTATTGTTAGGCTCAGAGTGTGTACTGCACCGTGCACTTTAGACCTTGTACCGAATGGCTCAATATGAAAACATGTACCGTTTCACCGCTAAAAAATGTACATAAAATGCCTTTAAACGATGTAAAAAACAAACCACCACATATTATTGAAAAATAAATATTGAGCTATACAAATTGCACAGTAGGGGAGTGCGGTGGGGGTGGTATTAATAGTGCAAGCCCAAGGTTAAGTGACCTTGATGGCTATACACTCCGCTACATGTGTTAGCTGTGTCAGCCATGTTTTCTTTTAGCCCCGTTTATATAATGTCTTTGGTGGAGCCATAATTAACTCTGGCACTGCTATGTATACCCCAGCCCCTCACACATCACGTACTGATGTTGCTTATGCCTAGCTAGGTAGATGATATCTCCCACGTTTCGATTACTTTAAATGTGGAACTGACATCAACGGGACAGTTAATTACTGTGAAAGCCTTTTAGCTACGGGTGCCAAAATTAAGTGATTATATTACTTAAATGGATATAATAACCATTTCAGAGTTCATGCGCAGGTTCAACATGCTTTAATGGGCAGTTCGTTCTGTCTTACACTCACACACACATGCGCTCTTTAGTGATTACCCGCTATGGGTAGATTGAAGCACTCCAGAATGTAGAATATTTCCATAATGATTCTGATCCTGAATGTTTTCCCTGCTCGCCAAAACCCATTTCCCAGAACCCAAAGACTTTGCTTCCGTAAGCACTCACTGAACACGATGTCGGTCAAGGGGTTGTGAGCATGGATTGTAAACCATCCTCATAGAATTGAAATATTTGGTTGGGTTAATACAAAAAACGAAAGTCCTCAAAGTTTCAAAGTCATCTGCTGGCTGCTTCACAGTCACCCTGCTGGGATACCTGGATGTTGTGTGAGTGGGGTGAGCAGCAGTATATATAAAATAAATAAATAAAACAGACGGTAGGATGGCTACAAATTGCAGACTGAAAACTGTTTATGCGCTAACATTAATGGCAGAAAATGTGACTCGTGCACATAGTGTAAAATCTTTGCACCAAAAGAAAATGGCCCCAGAGTACCAACTTGAATCACTGACCCCTCTAAGACCTCTCCGCGACTGCGCATATCTGCACTGTGTGCACGCACACATCACACACCTCAGCTCCGCCGCTGGAATAAATCTTAGGGCAAACACTGAACCACTAGGCGTGTTTGGGCCAGATAATCAAGTGGGTCATAGACAACTGGTTAAAAACAGCATGCATCAATACTTTAAAAATATAAACAGTGTTCATATTCCATTCCTCTTTCTATCGCATACACATGCTTACATATGGGCACATACAGACATGGGCACACAAAGGAAGAAATGCACACACACACACACACACAGAATAATAATAAAAAACATGCCAGATTACACATGTCAGAGTGAAGCATAGCTCCTAAATAGCAAACTCATCTGCATATTCCCCCTCCCCCATGGCCCTTTATCATCCTCAGTGATTCAGCGGCAGAGCTGGGGCCCATTTGGCCTGACCTAATCACTGTGGCGCGTGGCTAACTGGGCAGAAAATGACTTTTCTCCCAAGTCAATGAATGAGAACACCGGCTGTATAATATAAACAACGAACAATGAAATGGAAAAGTTTTAAAGTGCAGAGCTTGCCAAGAGTTAATTGCCAGCAGCAGTCGTTTAAAGCTGGAAAAAAGAATAAAACACCGCTTTTATGTTTTTGCCCAGAGAGAATGCAATCAATATTTCAACCCCCTCGACGTTGATTCATCTTCAGCAGTTCTCCATAATTCAGTAGAGCCCTGGCATAGCGGAATCCGCCCCACGTTTTCTGTCGAGCAGACAGTTTACACAATCTTTCCGATGTGACACAGTCGATACAAAAGCATCAAAGACGTGCAATTTGGGTTTGTTGTTTCAAAGCGGTATTGCACGTGATTTTGCTTTGGTATAGATGTTAAAAGGTTCCATTCCCCAGTGCCTAGAGTCTTCGGTTTAGCAAGCTACAGTTTTGATACAGATTCCCAAAGCCAATCCAACGTTATGATTTTAATGTTGCCAGAGTGACCTTCCAGTGCCTCGTTGAATCCGTAACATCCGAGAGTCCGCGGCTCTCTGAGCCATCTTGTGAAGAGTATGTTACTTTGTTTCAGACTGTTTGCAGGGCAATTTGGGCTTTGGGAGAGAACAGGTGATGTTTTTTTCACTAGTCCCGTCTGCTTTCTCCTTCTCTAACCTTGAGCCTGATGGCGAGCAGAGTAGATGGGTAAGAGGCGTGAATGCGGTGAGGCATACATTACAGAGAGAAATTTTCAACTTTTATTCTGGGGGTCGAATCAACAGTGTTTCACAGTATCAGGATATGCCATCTAGGGATCTGTTCCAGGAAGCATGTGTTGTTTTGCCAGTATCTTAATATCGGATCCCAAAGTTCGACAGTGCTATAGCAGAACTTCTGGGGTGAGCTGGCACAGCGCCTGGCAGGAAACCCAAAAGTGTGAGGGGCGTTGTTACGCATCGTTTCCTGTTTTATTACGGACATGTTTTTTTAAAGATAAACTCATTCTAGGAGATGGTGAAGGTTTCTGAAGACGATTATAACAAATGTGTTTCTACAGTGGGCAGTTTACTACTCAGGTTGGATTTTAAACCATTACAGACACTTTGTCTAAGGACGGTGGTGTACGGACAGGACATTTGAGCTTAGTTTAGTTTAGTCGACCAGGACTACCCGAGTTTGCGTTGGTTGTCGGCCAAGGACGGACATCGACAATGGGAAGACAATGCTATCGTTTTAGTTATTAGTCCTCTTCTGGATCTGAGAATAATGGCCATATCATGTTTGTTGCGGTTCCACCGGTCAGGTTGTTTCCAGTAGAGAGTCATTACATGTAACGCGCGTCTACAGTTCCTCAACCCCAGCAACGTGATTGGTCAAAATACATTAAAGTGAAAGAAAGATAAAACTGCCTTTCACCTAGATTTGAGCTCATCTGCCGTCAGACTTTAAATGTTAATCTAAAGTATAACATCTTCTTGACTTTAGATGTTCATCTAAATTCTGGGACTATTGTGAGACTACCATTACCTCAATCAATGAGACATATAATTAAGGTAATTTATGCCGACATGGTTTGGGTGTAGTCTCTCAAATCAGACATTACATTAATAATCTGAAGTCTGACGACCGATGAGCTAGAGTCTGGGTGAACGAGTTGTTCCACTTTCATTGGCTTCATATTTGTTTTGACCAAGTCAAACGATTTGTACGCATGTTATTGACTATTAACAGCAAACAAAGACATGGCCAGCACTAGTTAAACTGTACAATAGTGTCTGTAAAGGTTTCGGAACAATACCGTGTAGACCGGACACTGTAGAAAGACATATTCAAATCCCCTCTGTAAGCTTCATCCACTCGCTCGAATAAGTTTCTCTTTGGTAGAATATCTCTGTAATGTAACAGGAAAGAAGGCCTGAGACTGTCCCTTTCAGTTTTGGGTTTTTGGTTTACGGCCTAGGCCCTGTACCTGTACCTGGTGTACAGCTAACTCAGGTATCCAGATTTCTGGAACAGCTCCCTGGTGTCTTAATAAATAAGATAAATACAAAGTAAAACACACACACGCACGCACAGTTTATTTCACTACAACTACAACCCAAGTAAACTCACCATAACACTGCCCACGCACACAAACGTGCCTTGTCACTACCACACACACACACACACACACACACACACAGGATCACTTCATCTCATGTCATTCCACCATGTAATGTATTTGGCCATTTTAATTTCTCTCCATCGCTGTGGTAATCTGACTCTCCCATCCTCCCAGCTCTCTTTTCATGCTAATATAAAACGCACATCTCTATGTAAATGCATCTGGATTATTAATTCATAACTGATTCATATTCATAGGGCCCTTTACTATAACAGGAGACGGGCTCTAGGTAATCTGCATGTTTTTGCGCGCATGTGTGTATCTTTTGTGATGGTGATTGAGTGGTGGCGTTTCCTCCAGCTGTGCTAATGAAGCGTAGCTTTTAGCAAAGGGATTTGCGCATGCCATGCTCGAATCCTTGTTCAGGCTACAAGCCGACGAGCCCGTATCACGCCGGAAGGGGGGGAAATCATGCTGCTCCATGAGGCTCAAAAGTGCAAAATGGCAAGTTTCATAATTCCATTTAGATATTTAAAACGAATGCGACTCGCGTCCGATGGAATGTGTTTGCCTTGCGGGATCCCGAAATCCTGTTCACTGATTAACATTAACGGCTGGGTTTCTACTTCTGTAATATTAGTGCAGAGACCCTGGTTCTGGTTATGTCAGTTTAACACTTTTACCTATGGAGTTGCACACAGTCGTGCTGGGGTGTAGGTTTTTTGGTCAAATGACTGACACCTTGGCGATTGATTATTGGCAAAGATGTCATTGCGGCTGTTTCGCATCAACTCTCCACAACAAACAGCAAGGTAATGGGCCGTTTTTCATTGAGGCCGACAGAAATGTCTTAGATCGTCGTGAGGCGGCTGGCAGGACATGATGGATTACACCCCCCCCCCCCCCCCCCCCCCCCCCTCACTACCATCCTCATCTGCATCTCTTGACGGCTGCTAATGATTGGATGTGAGGGCCATCTCTCTTTCTTTCTTTCTTTCTTTCTTTCTTTCTTTCTTTCTTTCTTTCTTTCTTTCTTCCTCTTTCTCTCTATCTCGCTCTGTGTAGATATACTATCCAATCCTGACATGGGCACACACACACACACACACATACACAAACATTACATAGAGAAGATGGGTTTCTAAATGTAAATGTAAAAGATGGGCTTCCAGCCGCCATCATTCCTTCCTCCTGTTGAAATGCGCCCCTTCCACAGAACTTTGCGGTTCAGTACTCGCGTCTACATGCACGACATTGACGTCTCTTTTGGACGAAACTCAAATGCAAATTAATCACAATTACGTTTGATTTTCAGAATGACCTGACTGGTTTACATTGAGACTTGAACTTAAAGGGGATCATCAGCTGGAGATTGAGTTACTGTAGGATGGTCCTGTTAGCCCGGCTACAGCTATTGGCTGGCTTCACAATGATTCACCAAATGGGATCCCCATTGGACCTCAGTTCCCCCCCGTTCTCTGAACCGTCCAATGACAGCCCACCGACCCGACCACAGCATACATTCCATTAAGCTGGGCTGGGAAATAGAGGGCTGCAAGTGTCTAATTCAACCCCACCCCTCATGTAAGCTTGCTTTGTGCATTGCCTTTATATATTCTCCTCCATCATTTCTTCATTTCCTTCCTTCTCCCCAGTCTTCCACGCTCTTTCTTTCTCATTTCCCTTTTCTTAGAGTGATCTCTCACACTCTCTCGCGCTCTCTCTCGCACTCTCTCTCGCTCTCTTGCTCTCGCTCTCGCGCTCTCTTGCTCTCGCTCTCTTTTTCTGCAAGTTAATTGTGGTAATTGAATGGGCGCCGTGTGCTTCCTTAATGGCCGTAAAAGCCTGAGCAGACTTCCTTTAGCTTCTCAGGATTCGGCTTGATGGTTATTATGGATGTGGTGGGGCTGAAGCAGTGTCATTGATCATGTTTCTTCCGCTGTTAGCGCTGCACTCGAATGGCGGGCGGCTTTTGACAAAAAATTTGGAAATATATAATGCACATGCACAAGTTTGAGTCTGTGCAGTGGCTTGTCTGCCGAAGTAAATTCTAAATCTACTGCTGATGTCCTCATGAGCAACGCACCAAACCCGGCAGCAGTCAAAGGCTGGTGTGTGTGTGTGTGTGTGTGACCTTCCCTTTATAAATAAATGTTAAAGGTCGACTGAATATTGCTGACTGTTTGCGAGCAGCTGGCGGTCAACGCTTGTTTTGACAGCCTCCAAGATGGCCGACCCTAGGGGTCACGGCAGGTCAGGAAGCCACTTCCTCTTCCTCTGTCCGTGTGCTCTAATTTCCTGCCGTGCTCCCTGGGATCCGCTCCTCGAATATCTCCCTCACCTTTCCCCCTCTCTCTCTTTTTCTTACACCATCATCTCTTCATCCATCCTCATCCCTCCCCTGCCCCTCTCAGTTTTTCCATCTTCTCTCACTCTTCTGCCGTCTGTCTGTCTCCGGCCTCTCCAGCTTCATCGGTGATTGCTCCTCGCTCAGCTGGGCTAATTGGAGCATGTCTGCTATCTCTTTCTTTCTTTCTTTCTTTCTTTCTTTCTTTCTTTCTTTCTTTCTTTCTTTCTTTCTTTCTTTCTTTCTTTCTTTCTTTCTTTCTTTCTTTCTTTCTTTCTTTCTTTTATGGGCTGGCCCTCTCTTCCTTTTTTATGCCCTTTAATCGCTGTTCTCTTTATATTCAAATCTCATCGTCTTCCAGCTGACCTCTCCTCTCTTCTCTCTCCTCATACCTCTTTCCTCTCTCCTCTCTCCTTCTCCGGTGGTGGACAGATGTTTTCTCCTATTTGGCGGATGTTTGGCACATCGCCACCTCTTAATCGGACCACTGCAGTATTCGAAGAGGATATTGAGCAGGAACCTGTTTTACTTTCTAGACCAATGAACACACAATGAATAATAAATGGCTGCCATATCAATTTAAACCTGTGTAGTGTTACAGCTGGATGAAGTAGCATCCTATCCCATTTCTACAATCGTTAGAGATGCATGGGATTCTGCACCTCTAGAGATTTTCCCCTCCCCTCCAACCACCACCACGGAGTTTGGGGGAAGGTTTTGCTTGTTGTTTAGGAAGTTGACTTTCCGACCAAAATAAAGTAGCAGGCTGTTAAATGTCACCTCAGCGTTGGGGTGGGTGTTCATGGCCCAGTTGAGAAAACCAAAAAAAAAAAAAAAACTGCAAAGCAAGGTGGTAACTGAGGCTAAAATAGTAGATGGATACAGTGTAACATGCATTTTGATAAGCATGCATGTCAAATGTATGTGTCTTCAGATAGACTACTGTCATGATGAACGATTGGCCATTCACAACATTTTAACTTGCTGAAACCCCCGCATAT
Organism: Lota lota; assembly: GCA_026745465.1. NCBI lineage: Eukaryota > Metazoa > Chordata > Actinopteri > Gadiformes > Lotidae > Lota > Lota lota. Next base: position 1,573,616 of record JACYXH010000172.1, on the reverse strand, counting down.
GATGACAATGCGAGGATTGCGTCGGAAATTCAATGCGGGAGGGACTTGTTTTGTTTTATTATTTCCGCAATCTGAATTGTGAAATCACGTCTCACTGAAGACGCCACTGGTCCTAACTAATGGAACGTGATGAAACCGAAACCGCAAAGTCCTTTTTCAGTCTCGGCCAGACGGGTAAACCTTAGGTCTTTTGAAGTAATCTTCCCGCTCAAAGGTTATTAGCCATTTGCCAACCTAGCTTGTGCGCGCCATGCCGTTTGGGGTCTTGATGATGATCTACTGATGTTTGTGTTTTGGTTCGTCAATCCAGGCTATTTGTGCACTGTGTGCGTGGTTATGATGAGATGGTCTCAGTCAGCACTTATATCAGTCTCTGATTGCCTGTCTTCAATTTAATAGATTCTGTTAGTGTACTTCCCGTGTCCACCCTTATCCCATTCGGTTCCCCCTATAATAAATGACAACTTGTTTACCACCTCTTCACGTGCACACAGATGCCAGCTTTATTATCTTGCCTTTTCCAGACAAGATATTGTCAAAGCACTTAAGATATATTACAGCCTCTCTTGCAGCCTCTCTCTCTTACACACACACTCTCCCTCCCTCTCTCAATCAATTATTTCGATCAATTTTGCACTTCATGTAACATCCAATTTTCTTTTCATTTGAGTCGACATCATGCAGGATCGACTTCTTCAGCTCAAACAAGCCACCGCCGGAAAAACCTCATGCCGAGGAACCTTCCTTCTGACATTTGACTTGGTTTAACATCCTGGGGCCCATCTGTTTACATAGATGGAGACAAGAGGTTTGGCATGTGAGTCATGTCTAAATGGTCCAACTTACATGCAACACGCACTGAAAGCATGGAGGGGTCTTTCAGCTTAGCAACAACAACGCACTTGAGAGGGCCTCAGGTGCATTCATTTAAACCGAAATGGTATAACATAATAACACAACAACAAAAGGAAAGGGAGCACAGCAAATTGCTTTGGCATTTATTTGAGCGGAAATACAGCGTTAAGGATGCAATTTGCAGCCATCCCACCGTCTGGATTTCATAATGCTGGTGCTTGCTTCTATGCAATCAAATATATAGGCTTCTTTCTATTATTAAGTCACTTGTTACTTTTTCTCTATGCTTTCTACATTTAGTCAAAGCCATTTACGAGCAAAAGCTACTTCTACAACAGGATACTGCTGTCAGAATCTTTCCACAATATTTCTCCAAAGACAATAATGACAATGTCATAATTGAGGGGGGGGGGGGGGGGGGGGGGTGCAGCATGGGGCCCCTATGATAGGTTTTTAAATAAAACAAATAACAGTGCGCCCAACATAATTTTGAATGCAAATAAAAATCAACAATCTCTGTATTTAGTTTGAGGATTGTTTGCATGACTGATGGCTGTGGCGCTAGTAATCAGGGCGGGGCGGCGGCGCCCCTGCTGGATGCATGCAGGGGAAACGCCGTGTTCACGTGCCCACATGTGTGCAGCGATTGCTCCGGGGCAGAATTGTAGTCGGCTCTATAGAAACGTAAATGCTTTTAAACTACATTTTATTTTTGCCCCTAAGGCTGGCCAATTCCTTGACAATAGCTCGGCCACGTCTCCCATCGCGCAACAGAAACGGAGACATTGCATTTGCTTTGTTCTGTTTGTCTATCCAGGACTGGTGGTTTTGGGGGAAGGGGGGGAGAGGAGGAGGAGGAGGAGGAGGAGGAGGAGGAGGAGGAGGAGGAGGAGGAGGAGGAGGGGCGGCGGGCGGGGTGGACTCCATGAAAGATGACGGAGGAAACCACGGTGATCGCCAAGTGGGACTACCACGCCCAGCAGGACCAGGAGCTGGACATCAGGAAGAGCGAGCGGCTGCTGCTGCTGGACGACTCCAAGACGTGGTGGCTCGTCCGCAACGCTGCCAGCCAGACGGGCTACGTGCCGTCCAACTACGTGGAGCGCAAGAACAGCCTGAAGAAAGGCTCGCTGGTCCGGAACATCAAGGACACCCTGGGTGAGACGCAGGCCTTCAAACAGACATGTTTGCGGAGGCGTTTTTATTTATTTATTTATAACTTCCTCTGTGGTTTAGTCGAAGCTAAAAATGTAATGATAATACCCGAGCACACCTCGAAAAGCAAGATTAGATTTAAACTGGGTGATGGATCAGTAGTTCTGATCATCAGAGTGTATTAATGTTTAAAAGCAAGATACTAAGTTAAGAGCAAGATACTCTTAACCCCCACCTGCTCATGGTAACATGTATCTGAGGTCACTGTACTCTACTTTCCCCCCCCCCCCCCCCTCCAATTCGTGGTAAACTCAAACCATTAGAGGTTGCTCATTGGAAAACGTACACAGTGCAGGTTTAAGTGTAGTAAATGGCAGTGTGTGAAACATTTGTTTCATAATCTAAATTAATGGAACTTATGGCCATATATATATATCGTGGCGGCATTGTCATTGCGATGTGCTCATGCGCAGTAGTCACGTCGCAGGGCCATGCGTTGTTAGCTGCAAATCAAGCTTGATTTGTATGCTACAATTTTCTTGCTTTCTGATTGCAAAAGGAGAACTTGCACGGTTCTTATTTTCCATGACTCCATGAGAACGGCCTGTCTTTCAAACAGCGCTCTATAGTACGAGCATTTCACTCGGATTTGCAAGCAAACATTTTTTTTACGTGAATGAAAACAATTATGATTGTTTATTTGTTTTAATTCCACACAGTACATCGCAGGTTTCCATAAAAAACGATCTGCACAGTGCGCTGGTGAACACCACACTAGATTGTGAATTAATTCATGGAGTGTTCTTGCTTCCTCACACGAGTGAGCTGACACGGGTGCCACAAACAGACTGAACACTTTAGCATAGCCGAAGTAGCACTGTCGCCACAGATTGGAGAGCAGTAAATAATCAAGTAGAGATTAATGAAGAAAACATAGCGAGCTACACTGATATGGGGAATACAGAAGGCAAGATGTTAATGTCTGAGTGGAAGCCTGCGAATGCGACAGCGTCTGCTGTTTTGTAAGAATGTCTGTCTGCCAGTGCATTGCGTGAAGGATGTGGTTTATATTACGCAACACCCTTCTTTTTGGAAAGACTGCCCGTAAGCCTTAAACACATAAAGCTTGTTGCCTTGAATCTGCAAATATTTAGGTCTGTGTTGACCTTTTCACTAGGGTCGAATACATCAAGTAGACTTTCAACCAGGTGACTTAGACACTCTACCTAGCAGGTGTTGGCTGGAAATGTAAACATCTGGATTGTTTTTGCAATCACAATGTTACTTAAAGGGCCAATGTATAGTTGTCTTAGTATATATTTTATGATCTTAAACATAGTATTCTGTTATTTTGTCACGGTTACTAAAATAATAGCATATGGCAGAAAAAAAAAAGGAGTAAAATCTCGGCCAACCCGTTTCTGATCGTTCTACTCAGATTATTGTAGCGCTCATAATCAAAGATGCTAACTAGCAAAGTAAAGAAGCACAGAGTCACCTCCCCGCTCCTTCTTGGAACTATCCGCCAAAATCTTTTTTCTTTTAAGTGAAGTTTCAGCGATGTGAACACATGTACCATTCTGCTCTGCCTCCTTTACAAGTGATTCCATTTGTGTTCGTCTCTGTCATTTTTCTCTGTCTCTCACTCTTTCGTTCTCTCCCTCCCTGTTTCCCATTGCTTTTGCTCCGCTTGTGCGCACATCATGGCTGGACAGTGTCCAAATTCTGTCGAATCGCAATCACCAGTTGTCACCATCTGTTGTGGAAGATGTGTAAGTAAAGTGAGCAGATTCCAGGGTATTTTGTCATGTTTTGCATCTACCAGATGGTTCTTTATAAAAAAAAAAATAAACACTGCTGTGAGTCTGTGCAAAAAGACTAACAATAAAAAAGTATTGGACTAGTCCAAAATCTTCATAAAAAATTAGGTGTTAGGATTTATATGTATTCTTTGTACTGATTCTTATTTGAGCCAATCGGAACCACCAACCACAATGTGTTGCCGTCTTTCACAGGGTTACTTTTAAAACATAAGACATGATCACCCATCATGTGTTTACCGATTCAGACTTCCTATGTCTGCCAGTTATATCTGTCTTTTCTTAGTGGTCAAACACATGTTTTAGGTATCGGGCCGCAGTGTTCAGAGTAACAGATAGGACGTAGCATTAGGGCCGACTCACGCTGAATCGGGCGTTGCGGCGAAAACGCCCGATTCAACCATTCATTTGATGGGGGTCGTGCGTTTAAGCTGCGGCGGTGGGGGCCGCGTTGCGGTTGCGGAAAAAGGACACAGCCGGCCTGCGGTGAAAAGTTGAAACAGAATCAACTTTTGGAGAAACGCAACCCGACGTCACGCTGCGGTGGCCAATCACGTAAAGCTGTTAGTCGACGAACAATATTGACATTCAATAATTGTCTGCTTTGATGTCATCGCTTACGTCGACTAATCGTGGCAGCACTATAACAGACCTTATTCATTTATTATTTAGTCATTTAAAGGCTGGGGCTAAAAAATAAATAAAGATTTGCGGTAATATTGCATATGATATCACCAGCCGTTTGGGATCTGGGGAATAACACAGGGAACATGGAATCATGAATGACATTCATGGAATCACATCCGAGTTGCTGACATTTTTATCCTTATAGAGGAAAAGCCTTTCTCCCCTGGAATTGAATTATATCTTTGTGCATTTGTGTGTGTGTGTGTGTGTGTGTGTGGGGGGGGGGGGGGGGTCTTTTGGATACACACAACACATTTCTTTCTTTTGAGGACAAAGGCGGTTGCCAGGCCTGTGCACTCTCTCATCTAATCTGTATTCCTTGAACTGTGAACAGGGAGATAATGTTATCATGGCCTACCGCGGGACAAAGTGGTTTGTGTTGTGACAAGCAAGCTGAGCTGCCACAGCAGGGTGGTTGAGACCGCGACGTCGTTCAAGTCGAGCGTAGAAATCGGCCGTTCCGAGTCACATCTGATCCGAGCCAAAGCGATGACGCTAACCAAACACGCGGCAAGATGAGGTGTTCGGAAAGGCGACGAAGTCGCAGTTGATAAGGTCGCTGGTTTGAAGCTCCAAATTTGGGCATGTTATGCCAGCCACCCCTTTCATCTCTGCTGAAATACCTTTTTGCTGAGGGCCCTTATTTCCACCACTCACACCAATGTTCCAGTTTTAATTGACCGCGGAGTGTGGATTATGTCAACATAAGAAAGAACTATACTGAAAAATCGAACCATTAATAGGAAGAGAATTGCAGGTGTCTAGGCCTATGTGATGAGCGATGTATGCAACAGTTAAAACACTGGTTGTGCTGGGCACATCGCCGGGATCAACAGTGGAAGACCGTGGCTGTACTGGGGTAGCTCCCAGTGTCGAATTGAATCACAAAGCTCCCATTGTCTCTAATGAGAATACTGTGTTTGTACTGGAAAGCCGTGTGCCCACCGTGGGCAGATTGTGGCTGTATTGTGCAGCGATGGGCAATGCTCAAGACCAGGCACCGTTTATTGTGCGCTGCTCAAAGTGTGAATGTTCAGAATGTGAAACTTGACAGCTTTTTGCGCTGACCTTTTCCGATCGCCGCTAGGAGTTTGACAGAATTTCATGACGAGGGGAGACTGCTGCCAAGGGTTTTGGACAAATGACCGAGCGTCATTTGTTGTTATGTATTCAGTTGGTTATATTCTGTGGCATACTATTCTCCATCGGCACTGGTAAGATGATCGTCTGTCTTATCTTTAGTTGGCACAATGGCATGGACCATAAGGTCTCACTGATGGTGGAACAGGGTAGGGCTTGCTGAACAAAGAGGCAACACAGATACAGATGTATAGATTGAACCCCAGAACCCACTGTGCACATTTCAGTTATTCAACCCATTGTATATAAGCTTATTAATTAATTGCAGCATGCCTTGGAATAATTAGGGATATAGTTGTTGCCTTTTACCCAGCTCCCAAATGGCCAAACGAGAACCTGTTTGGCCGTTGGTTTGTTGGAAAGCATCAGAACATTACCGGCAGAGTTATTTTTTTGGGAGGGGGGCGTTTAATTTGTGTTTGGTCTGTCAAGTGAGGTTTTCTCTACAGTGCTTTTTTCCTGTTCATTTCTCATAGTGCAAATGGGCCTGAGGATTGAGGCTGCTGTAATCCACCGTGGGCATTCAACTGGTGCCCTCCACCGCCTTATCCCTGTGCTTCATGTTTTAACGGATGCAGATGTTAACGAAGGTGGCAGTGTTTTAATTGGCCATTGGGGTTGGAATCCAAGGCAGGGATTACAACCCCAATGGCCAATTAAAACACTGTGTCTGTCTGAGAAACTGCCCTTGTGCAGGGCTCCATTCATCTCTTTCTATTTCAATGAATTCACTGATGAAGCATTTAGTTTGGTGGCAACAAATAATAGCACAATATCCATTGCGAGTAACCAGAGTACACAGTGAGACACCACGTTTAATTTGTCTGACAAGCAGCCAAGAAATGTTAGTGTTGGTCGAAATAAAATCCAAAATCGGAACTAAGACACCAATCCAAACGCACTTTGTTGTAAGTGTTAACAACAACCGCACTCGTTTGTCACCCGCCAAACCTTTTTGAGAAAACGTGTCCGTTCGTCAGAGTAACACTCGGTGAATGGCCAATCGTTTTTGCGGCGCTGCTGCCAATCTGTCGCCCTACAGATCCCCCTGTCTGTTTTCGTTTTGCTCCATTTCATTAAGTCTCTTTTTCATCCAGTCAACCCCTGTGACCGTGCTCACCTAGCAGGAGACGCAACGCCATTTCCATTAAACCGCGCCGGTGGAAAAACGTAATGGAGCTGCCTTCATAGTGCTCCGTTGGAATTGTAATCTTGAACCGCTGGCCATCTTTTCCTGGGAAATCTCCAACCACGCAACACATAACAAAATGTTGTTTAATCCTTACATACAGTAGGGTCAAAAAAAGAAAGGACATGATAGCTGCAAACCCAACAGTTTGATTTCTTGATATATGTGCAAACGCTCTGAAAAAGGTAGGCTGATAACTTACAAACTTTTCCCTGTGTGTGTGTGTGTGTGTGTGTGTGTGTGTGTGTGTGTGTGTGTGTGTTGAAAAGCATGTTACTAACTGTAACATTTGCATTGTACATTTGGGGCCTTAATTCATCATGCTTTCCCTTAGTGACGCTTTTCTAGGCATCCAGCACCTGTTTGCAGATACCGATCCACATCCCAGTGTGTCTGGCAGTTATCTCCCAACTAACTCCCTTTCCTTTGTGTTTTAGCAACCGTGAATTCAATTGTCTCTTCATTTAGCACCTAAAGGTCTTAATCCCTCTCCAGGGTCAGGGTGACGGCCCTTCCAATGGCTTTTTCTTCGTCTTCTGTCCCCAGAAGGTTTCACCAGTGTGCGCACGCCGGTTACCTCATTACCATTCATGCTGCATGCTGTCACGGTAAACCTAGAGGGAGTTTACAGAGAGAGTGTGTGTGTGTGTGTGTGTGTGTGTACTAGTGTTGCTGCTGTTTGTACATGTGGGATGCGTACATCTGGGTGCATTGTTAGCGGTCCTGGCTCCACGATGGTGGAACGAGCTCCCCACTGACATCAGGACAGCAGAAACCCTACCGATCTTCTGCCGCGAACTCAAGACTTATTTGTTCAGACTGCACCTCGGCACAGTTATTTTGGGTGTGTGTTGTAGCACTTAAAGCTGTTTGCTTATTTGAGGAATTGTATGTACTTGCATGATTCTTGCTCATTTTGGTTTGTATCTTTATTGTTGAATGCATTTGTTGTAGGTCGCTTTGGACATAAGCATCAGCTAAATAAACGCAATGTAATCTCTTTGCAAAGAGATCTTTGAGTCGTTGAGTCCTTGCATCGCTGCATGTGTCTCTACTAGGTGCGTGTCTGTGTGTGTGTGTGTGTGTGTTTGTGTGTGAGAGCTCCCCGTGCCTTAACCATACGTTCATCCAGCTTGTCAAAAGCCTCTCGCGCTCTCCTGCCTCGCCATTAAAAGCGCTGCTCACTCCGTTCCGATGGCACTGCGCCTCATTTCCTGCGCAGTCTAAATATAGCCTTCCTCCCCCCCTTTTTGTTGTTGCATTGTGCTGAGGGAGTTGACTTGTCGTCGAAGATGCTGGTATTCCAGAGAGTACCCGACTCAGTGCCAGTTTCTTTTGTTTTTTTTGTTTTTGTTTATCGTTCAGTTTGTACAAGGTGTGGTTTGGCTGCTGCTAACATAATTTCTACATTTTCGTCATTCATCCACAAAGGTTTAATTAATGCAATTGCATTCTTGTTATAACCATTATCTCCTTTTTAGCTACTTTTCTACTTTCTGCGACACACCAATTTCCCGTCTTGATCATTAAAGTAATTTCTTATTTGATCTTAAAACCTGCAAAATCTCGGTTGACAGTTAAACTTGCATCTACACGCAAGTGTAGCACTCTGCCATGCAAGGAGCGTTATAATAAGCTGGCCTCCAGAGCTCTGTTCCGAGAATATTCCATTCAAATTTGGGTTATTATGTACTTTTATGGAATAATTAATCTCCTCATTTCGAGCGCATTCTCGAGTAACATGTCCTGTTTACAAAATCCTTTTTTTTCTTCTGTGTTATTGCTTGAATTCCGGCCATCAGGAAATGCCTGTATATTGGCGTGTTGCTCCTGCCTTTTAGCATGAGTCTTTAAGCACGACGGGTACACACACACACACACACACACACACACGCCTCAGTGGGTATGATGGTCGGTGGAGCTTCAAGATCATCCTAGGTTAGCCTTGTTTCAAGCTTTAGTGCAGAGCCAAGAGGAGAAAATGGATTTGTATGGTTTTGTGGGGTGAGGGAGGGGTTTGCTCTTGACCTTCTCCTGCACCGGGAGACACTTTTGACGGACATAAACTATGGGGGGAGGGGGGGTTGCAGATTGGTTGGTGGGGTTCTCTGACCCAAAGAGGCTACGATACCTCCAATCTTCTCTAATCGCCCTTCAAGCCCCAGGAGTTTCAACCTTTCTGGTAAACTAACCAGCAGGAGAGAGCTGGCTGGGCATTCCATCTAAGGCATAGAACAGCGCCGCAAATCAGCAGGGATTCTGAAAACATTGCGATACAATATTAAGATTTGTGTGGATGTACTTGCAATGAAAACGTGCATGCCGGATGGATTTAAATGCATTTTAAATAGTATTTAAAATGCAAACGTTTACCATTCATTTGCTTCCACTAGGATTGCATTGCAGTTTTATCTTAAATAATAACAACCAAAACTTTTGTGTCAACCTGGTGATGCAAGAGCTGTGGAAGCATCGAGCTATGCCCGATCCTTAGTATAGAAATTGTGAGTTTTTTTCAGATAATGGACTTTCCAGCAATCAGGAAACGGCTATTTGAGATTCAGGAAAAACAGAACAAACTTCCCACAATTAATGTGTGTTGGACTGAGTTACACCAAAACCTGTTTAGTATCAACATTTATGCTAACTTTCTAATGATCCCTAAAAGAGGGATTTGTTTAAGTGGTACCACTACTACTGAACAAAAATCAGTCCACAAAATAAAAATAAGTAATAATAATAACCGTTGTAATTGTAATTTTCAATAAGCAAAATGTAAAGATTAGATTAGAATTGTTATCCATGATACAACAAAATGCAGTCAGCTTCCAAACTGATTACGGAAAGTATCTTAAAGTTCCGGTGTATTTATGAAGGGTAATACAGTAAGTCCGTATAAATAGTAAGTGACTATGACATGGTATAAACGAGTCCAATTATGGTAGTGCGATGCCGTAGTCAAACAGCTAAATGTAGTTATATTCTGCCCTAATCTGGCAATCTGTGTCTTTGGAGAGTCCAGAGAACACAAAACATTGACCAGTGGTAAAAAGTGCCAAATATGCGCTCCACATAGCATGTGAATGTATTTTTGTTATGGCTCATTGTTAAATGAGCGAGGAGATGATGACAATCTCAATAGGGGCTTGTTGTGGAAAGGTTCAAAAGGTCCCAGTTTTCCATGGCTCAAAGCCACAAGACCTTTCCATCTGCAGTCTCTAAGGCTAATGACATCCAATCTCTTCCTGTTAGGTCTCTGTCCCTATCCTCATTCCCAGGCATTCTCATCTCATGAGGGAACGCTCGGAATGGGGGGAATTCGAATGTGGATATATTGGTGAGAGAGGGCGGGACTTCCGACAGTGCTTCGCAGGGAGAGATACCCATTTCAGTCACATGGGTTTAGCTGTGAGAGGCAAGAGAGCGAGGGAGGCACTTCCGGTAGAGGGATGATTGGTTTCTGTTAGATGTTTTGTATGTTGCGTTGTCAAATTATTATTCCAAAAACTAGATCATTATTGTCCTCGTCCATGTTCTCGCTCCACGGAGTGTGATGTACACCGCTCATAGGAGGTAAGAGAACGGAAAGAGCTTTTTGGTAGATTGGATACGCGTTAAAACTCATGACCTTCTCTCAGCGTGGCACTAAAAATCCCAGAAATAACTGCTACATGGCGAGAGGAATTCTTTTATTTTGACAATATGGCTTACAGCAACCCAAGAAACTGCTCCTTTCGAACGGCGAAGACCGGTAAAAACGTATTGGTTTTGGAAATACCGTGACAAATGCAGAAGGCGACCGAGACAACGATGGAAAACACACATTCATGTTTCACATAGAGGACTTAACGTGGAAATGTGGGCAGAGCCATCACTTTGTCCTCTGACAACAAAGGACACCTCTGCATTCCCACAGTCTTTGTATAAAATACAATATAGTAAGCAAAATATTGTTGAAAGCACTGTAAGGGATTCACATGGCTAGGTCAGGTAGCTGCACAATGAGGGGGGGGGGGGGGGTGCGCCGCCGCCGCGGTTTCTTTAGCATTGCTAATCAATACCTAGCTTTGCTGCTAGCCTCTGCTGCCCTGATGAAGGTGCTTTCCGCTTGTTAGCCCTCAAGTGCTTACTTCCCCGCAAAGTAACAACCCACTAAGCTGTGAATGTGCTTTAGCCGATTTAGTTTAGAGTAGCCCATCGCTCAGACTCTATGGGTGGTGTTGTACTTTCACTTTCCCTTTGCAGCAGAGTTACTGCTGTTGGTGTTGAGCTCACGATTTAAAGTGGGCCTACGCCTTGTATTCTTTCGTTCATTTATTCATTCATTTTCATTTGCTATTTCAAGCCAAGTCTAAATCAGAAAAAACTCTACGCACGTTTTTTGAGGTGCTTCAGTTTCACAATCCTCCTATCTACTGCTCGTTTCTGCTCTCGCTCTTTACGACTCCCAAATCGCACCTACAGCACCTTGAACACAAGATCCCTTCTTGTCTCCCTCTCTCCCTGGCTGGCTGTCCCAGGCCTGGGCAGGACCAAGAGGAAGACGGGCGCACGGGACGCCTCCCCGACGCCCAGCACTGACTCGGAGTACCCCCCCAACGGCGGTGGCGCGGAGAGGGTCTACGACCTGGCCGTCCCGGCGCTGGTCAAGTTCGCCTACGCGGCGGAGCGCGAGGACGAGCTGACCCTGGTGAAGGGGTCGCGGGTGGTCGTCATGGAGAAGTGCAGCGACGGCTGGTGGCGGGGCAGCGCAGGGCGGCCACATGGGCTGGTTCCCGTCCAATTACGTGCTGGAGGAGGGCGAGGGGGAGGACGTGACGGCGGTCGACCCCCCCCCGGGAGGAGGGGCTTATCAGAACGTGGGCGGGGCTCCGGCGGTTGTGGTTTCGAACGGCCAATCGGGCGGCGGGGGCGGGGTCTTCCACACGGTGCAGACCCTCTACCCCTTCAGCTCAGTGACGGACGAGGAGCTGAACTTTGACAAGGGCGAGGTGATGGAGGTGGTGGAGAAGCCCGAGAACGACCCGGAGTGGTGGCGCTGCCGCAACGCCAGGGGCCTGGTGGGCCTGGTGCCCAAGAACTACGTGGCGGTGCTCAGCGACGGCCCTCTGGACCCCGCCCCCCTTGGCTCCTCCCTCTCGCTCTGCGCGGGACCCGCCCGTTCCGGGCGGTTCTCCGGGAGGGACTGGTACTACGGCGGTGTGACCCGGATCCAGGCCGAGTGCGCCCTGAACGAGCGGGGCCTGGAGGGGGACTTCCTGGTTCGGGACAGCGAGTCGTCGGTGAGTAGCTGTGGTCGCCGAAACAAGCTGTGGTCAGCTCCTGAACGTAACTGTGACGTCGGCATTCTGTCAATGAGTACGCATGATTATATGTGCTCAGCTCAATGCCCACCCCACCTGCATGTGTGTTTTACTAGTCTTTTTGTGTAACGGAGACTCATCTCCTTGTATTGTATGAGATACCCTTTCTTTAAAATTACAGTAGCCAACAAGAGATCATTCATAATAAAGCCATTATTTCAGATTTAGTCTTTTCTGTTTGGCCCACGTGGATCCTAGTAGGAGACAGGTCCGTTGTGGAATACTGCCAGGATTAGACCTTGATTGCGGTGCGTTGGCTCCCCCTGCTGGATAGTGCTAAAATACGGAAATGCACCTTCTGTGTCCCCTAATAGGAATTAATCTCGATAGTGGTTTTAAGGACTATTCACACCATGGCACTCGGATAGACACAATTCACGAAATTGTTGTTGATACCTACATTATACATTACAAACGGTGAGCAGGATTCCTGTTCTATTCATATTTTGACATTTTAGCAGACAGTATTTATCCAACGTGACTTACAGTGATGTTTATGTTTTTTAGAAGCTTGCATGAATGAGAAGGCAGCAGTTGGACACCTTGCTCAAGGGTACCTACTGGTAGAATGACAACATTGGTGTTAGAACCCAGAACCTTTCATCCTGTAGTCAAACACCCTAACGGTCCCCCCCCGCCCTTTCTCTCTCTCCCCCTCCCCACCTCACTCCCTCTCTCCCCCACTCTCCCTCTGCCCCCTCCCCCACCCTCCCTCTCTCTCCCCCGCCCCTCCCTCTCTCCCCCACTCCTTTTCTCCCCCCCTCTCCCCCTCCCTCCCTCCCCACCCTCCCTCCCTCTCCCCAGCCCAACGACTTCTCGGTGTCCCTCAAGGCAGCCGGCAAAAACAAGCACTTCAAGGTGCAGGCGGTGGACGGCGTGTTCTGCATCGGCCAGCGGCGCTTCTCCTCCATGGACGAGCTGGTGGAGCACTACAAGAAGGCCCCCATCTTCACCAGCGAGCACGGGGACAGACTCTACCTGCTGCGACCGCTGCACTGACCCTAAGACCCCCGTGCGTGGGACACATACGCTCGATATGATATGCTACGGTACGCTACGCTACGGTGCGCTACGGGACTTTGAGCGTATGGGGGAAGGCAACCCAGCGTCATGGTCTTACACCCTGGTGTGGTATTAAGGGCCCGATCATAGGCCCTACCACGGGTTCCACAGGGAATGCTTTGGAAGGGGTTTTAGGTGGAGTGTAGATGTTGGCGTGTGTGTGTGTGTGGGGGGGGGGGGGAAGTCAACGAGGCACTGAAGGATCTCCGACCCCCCCCCCCCCCCCCCCCCCCCCCACCCTACGGGTGGTACTATCCAACGCCCATCCGTCCCGTCTGTCCGATCTTTCCGCCCAGCTGCCTGTCGATACGTCCCAAAAAACCCAGGGTACCGCCCCAACATCAAGGCTTTCCCCTAGCTCTTTTTTGTTTTATACACTTGCTTCCTTACTCGCATCACCAGTTGCATCGCCACCGTTGACTTTGTCCCTGCGCTGAAATGAGGATATCTACTACTCAAAGCTCCGTTGTCGCGGTTTGAGTCAGGACGAGCCTGAACACATTGGAGCTGTAGAAAATTGTTTCACAAACGATGTGAAAATGTTGCACGGAGACGCTGTTGCCAACACTGTCAGGCATATTGTCATTCCGATCTGGTTTAGGAACAAGGAACACACAATAAACATTATATCACTGTTCCCACATGTCTGAATGAATGAATGGATCATTAACGGTACACAAGAGTAGAGGGTTCACTATGCGTCTGTGGCCCGACCCTTTAGCTTGGTGAAATGGATTTACTAAGCTGTTGGTTGAATGTTTCTAAGCATACAGTGCAACCAAATGTGCCGTTGGTGTACATACATGCACACGAGCCAGAAAAAGAACCTGATTCAAGTTATATGTTTGCTGGTCTTTGGCTGTGGGGTTTTAACCCTGCAAGAGACGGCTCAACATTTCAGCTTTCAGTTGAAATAGCGCGTGTTGAACATTTTAAATAAGAGGACATTCCTATATGATTTTTATTGGCTGTGCACCTTTGTAACGGGAGGGGATTATACAGCCGCACTGCGTAGTTTAAGGAAGTAAGCGGAACAAGTAAATGTGCCATAACAGATGCCGCAAGTAACTAACAGGTACATCGGAAAGCAAGCTCTTCCATGCCAAGTATAGACCTCTTTATATCCGACAATGGCTTTTCTGTATGAAATGCTTGAAATGTAGGCCTTGGAGGAACATTGTTACATTTTCCCTGGAGCCTGCTCCAATTTGTTTGTGTATTTTGAGGGCCATTATTATTTCACAAAGAAAGACACTGGAACAATGTGGAGGTTGCGGTTGGTAATACCGCTTTTGAAAAGAAAAAAGACTTGTATCCCCACATAGATACGTGGAGTTATTAAGATAAACACTTTCTTTTAAAATGGTTGGATATTTGATACACATGGCCTGGTTTATTCACCACTCACTGAAGCCAATATCGTTCGGAAATCTTCTACAACTTCCACGTCCACAACTTCCTAATACTTTCAAAGAACTGGTTTTTGTTCTTTTAATTTTTTTAATGTTTTTTCTTGTTTAGCTTGAGTTATTTTTAAGATGTCTTCAAGTTTGAGAGCACCGCTATTTAAATGTCATTTCCACTGAGTATGTCTATTTAAAAAGATAAATAAAGCAATCAAGCAGAACACAAAGCTGTTTGAAATGTAGACTGTACCCGACTGTAGACTGTACCAGTGGAAAAGTACTGTACCAATGAATTTGATATGTGAGTAAGGATACTTTCATCAGATTAAAAGGTTTCCGAAATGAACAAATGTCTTGTCATTGGCTTTTGAATATATTTAACACTTGTCCTATTAATTCTTGATCTTATCTTTCAATTAATTGGAATGAACCAGTATAACCGGTATTAAGTATTGGAGTATTTAACTGTCACAGAGGGCTAATCGTACTGTTATTATCACGCAGAATGGAGTAAGTATACCGAACAATCCACGAAGCCTTTCAAAGACTAATCGTCTTTTGGGGTAACATTTTATTTTCTGTTTGGCTACAGTGGATCATTTTGTCTGTGTTTTCAGCAAAACCTGACGGCGAGCAATATGTGAACAGTTCCGTTGTATACCACCAGATGGCATCATTGGAATACAATTTATTTTATTATGCCGCTCCTCGTAGGTTGCCCTGTCTGACTAGTATATAGGCCACAAATGATGTCTGTACATCCATCGGCTTATGATCCCCTAGGGACGGGAGGGACATTTCCTCCCTCTTTTAGAACGCACCCACCACACACACTTAACTTATATATATTTTATGTTGTTGTAAAGATTGTCAAAATCTAAACTTCTTTCCAAATGACCATGGCCATGCATGTGTAGTGTACTGTCTCGGAGGTATCACTGATTAATATTGTGTTCTATTAATAGGTACATAAGAAAAAAAAAAGGAGACATACATGGCCTGCTGGAATAGCTAGGACATACCTGAAAGGGAGTAAATGCAGAAAGATGTTGTTACATTCTGAAATATTTAGCTGGGAAACAACCCCCCCCCACCCCCCTTTATAGACCCCACCTTAGAATCAGAATCAGAATCAGAAAAGCTTTATTGCCAAGTACGCTTTTTAAACATACAAGGAATTTGTCTTGGTGATGTAGGTGCACGTCACGTTCTCTATTGCACATTAAACAGAACAAACAAAATAAGTATAAATATATGTATGAATATATACACACAATTTAGATGTACAAGAGCAGATTTAAGTACAGTGGCATGTAGAGCCAGGGGTGGGGTGTGGAGAGAGTCAGGGTGGTTTCCGGGCCTTGTTAATAAGGCTAGTGGCGGAGGGGAAAAAACTGTCCTTGTGACGAGAGGTTTTGGTCCTGATGGACCTCAGCCTCCTGCCAGAGGGGAGTGGCTCAAAGAGATTGTTGCCGGGGTGTGAGGGGTCAGCCACAATCTTTCCTGCACGCTTCAGAGTCCTGGTGGCGTCAAGGTCCTGGCGCGGCGGCAGATTGCAGCCAATCACCTTCTCAGCTGAGCGAATGACACGCTGCAGTCTGCCCTTGTCCTTGGCTGTGCTAGCAGCGTACCAGGTGGTGATGGAGGATGTGAGGATGGACTCAATGATGGCTGTGTAGAAGTGCACCATTAATGATTAATGATTCTTTCTACTTCTTATGTATATGTTTATGTATGTCCATTGAGTGTGCGTGTACTATGTGTATAAGCTTTGCATACAGTTGAGATTACTCTTCAGCCACACAAGGTAAATAAATGAACCCAAGCCTGTTAAACCACCTTCCAGCTTCCATGAAAGGAATTGAAACCATATCTGGTCTGTGGTAAAGGGCTAGGCGTGGTGGACCATCTATAGCCCGACTTAACATTATAGTGGTACAGGTCGGATTCACAACCCTGGAGGGAACACTACAGGAATTGAATACATATGTTGTCAGTGACTAGGCTATATAGTATGAGTAGGCCTATTCATGCTTGTGGCGCTCATGACCGGATATGTCACAGAGCCCCCAGGTAAAGGGAAAATAGGATGTATCAGAGTGGCGATATATAGCGATATAGGTGCACCATAATTCTTAAAAAGTAGCGCTGTCCTTGGTGCTCGTATCTTTTAGGGTGACACAAAGTATGCTACGACTGGGTTTTGGACACGTTTAGTAGCTTCTGGAACCCCGGGTTTATTTATTTAGAAGTCAACCTCAAATTGTTATGTGTTTGCTGCACCCCATGACAAAATGGAGGTAATTCTCCGGTGCCTTGAGCTTACGCTGGCCATATAAATGCTCCACTGCAGGCTGCAGGCTGGCTGACTATCTCTGTCCCTCACTCTGTCTGTCTCTGTCCCTCTGTCTGTCTGTCTCTGCCCGTCTGTCCCTCTGTCTGTCTGTCTGTCTGTCTGTCTGTCTACGTCTGTGTGTGTGTGTGTGTGTGTGTGTGTGTGTGTGTCTCTCTCTCTCTTTCTCTGTCTGTCATAAATGTATGTATGTATATATATATATGTGTGTATATATCTATCTAGTATCTATATATATCCGTCCCCTCACTCAAAGCAAGCAGGTTTGACTTACATTTAAATAAACAACCTTGAACTAACGTTGGAAAGTTACATTTCCCCAGCAGTCTCTTTGCCCTACCACCTATTTCAGCGAGATGTTGACCCCTGCCTGATATTGGTTTCTCTTGGTGTGCCTGCGTGCCACCCGAGGTAGGGATCCATGTCACGGATATGTTTATTTCATATCCAACCAAAGATTAGAAACCACAGGCTCCAATCTGTTCCAGCTCACACTCTGAATTCAACCTTTGGCGTGTGTCCTCAATGCCGTCACATGTTTTGGAAAATAGGTCACGAGTTCCGACTTTTCGAAAACAACTGGCCATTCAGGCCTACAGCTAACCCTACGACCCCATACATCAGCCCGGTAGCTCACAAAGACGAGGTGAGGCATGTCTCGGCTGGGTGAGAAAGGAGGGGCTAAAGGTACTGGTATAGCCCCCCCCCCTCCCCAACGCACCATAAGATGCCTGGGACCCTTTTTCCCACCACAGAAAGACCCTCACACACAGGTACACTGCACCGTTGACTCTCGCTCCAGCTCTCAACTTTTGGGGATCATCACTGCAGGTACGGTGCCTTAAAGCCTCATTGAAACATTGATAGGTTATATACTGCTCAAAAAAATAAAGGGAACACTTGGAGTTACATTGTGTTGTTTAAGTGTTCCCTTTATTTTTTTGAGCAGTATATATTGCCCAATATATTCCCTGATCCATGTTTTGAAATTGATTCGTGCATCAGTGTTTTCTCTGCTTACTTTAGCTGTAATTTACATGTACTCCGGACGCAGAACCCAGAGAATTGCTACTGAAATGGCATTATGACATTTATTTTTTAAATGCTTGTTTTGAATGCTTTGAGGGGTTTTCAGCTTTTAGTTCTACATTCAAGCTAGCTCTATTGGCATCCTGGAGAAACATGCACTAACTTAATAAGCATGTATCAGAATTCACTGTAATTCACTTTGGGTACGTGACTTAAATTTTTCTCCTCTTATTCTACTCGACTCTATTTTACTCTGTTCTTCCTCTATTGTTCTCTATTTTATCTAATTCTACTCTACTCTCTATTCTGCCTATACTCTGTTGTACTATAATAATTTACGCTACGGGAATTACAGTGAATTTAGATACATGCACTAACTTAATGAGCATGTATCAGAATTCCCTGTAATTCAATTTGAGTATGTGACCTAAATGTTTCTCCTCTGATTATATTCTACTCTATTCTTCCTCTACTGTACTCTACTTGATCTTATTCTACTCTACTCTCTATTCTGCCTATACCCTACTACTCATGTGCTACTTGACCTCCTCTGCTCTGTTCTACTCTATTACCATACTCAACTGTTTAACTGTACACATCTACTCTACCGTACTACTCTACTGTATTGTATTCATCTAACTCCGTGTGTAATATATGCTGGGTCCCTGGGGGCCAGCGAGGAGCCATGACCCTACAGAGACCTACCCTTCTGCTGCTGCTGCTGGTAGGCCTGCTGGCCCCTCTGATCCTGGGCGCCCCGACGGGTGAGTGAGTGAGTGAGTGAAAGAGGAGATTGGGTAGATGGTTTGCTTTGAGAACATTTAATGGGAACATACAGATAGAATACATAGACCGCCAGAGGGTGTGCGACCAAAAGAGAGCTATTTTATAAAACATATACATGTATGGGATAATGTACGGGTCATTATTGCTAAATAAACCCTGACAGGGTGATTTATGAATGACCCAGACACAAACTCACTGTCTATTATCCTGCTTCCTACATGGCTAATTACTGAATACATCAATCATTTGTCACAAAATATAACAGCAGTTATTTTATTGATTTCAAAATTATTTAATTGATTGCCCTTTTGAGTTGAGTTTAACTGCGTCCATAGCAACGGTCGGCTTTTCATAGCAGCGGTCTGCTGTCCAGAAATAACAGACCGTAGAATGCCGCACTGTGTTTTTTATTCATTGGTAACACCTAAAAGCCGAAGAAAGGAGATGGGTGTGTGTGTGTGTGTGTGTGTTGGATGCCAGTGTGTGATTAGGTGCTGATGAGAGAATTGAAAACAACATGATGCACATCACTGACTCTCTCTCTTGCTTTCGCTCTCTCGCTATTTTTTTGTAGGTACAAAGGAGGCTGGAGCTGAGGAAGACACAGGTGGATGTTGACCCATACACACATGCACACTTACACACACACACCCCTACACACACACACACACCCCTACACACACACACACACACAAACTACACCCATTCACAAACAAGTATTTTATAGATGTAAGTGCATACATTAGCTTTCATTGTCATAAGATAGCTGAAACGATATTATGTATTATGTTAAGTGTATAATGCTGATGTTATCATTGGTGTAAAAAGTAAGTAGTCTACTTGCATAACCCTATTTATTATGGTTTCCATCTAAATATATTTCACATTCACAAGATAGACTATCATATAATAATTATAATAATAATAATATATTTTAGGAATCCATACTTCCCTTTTTAAACATTTGAATGCACGTTTTATTTAGTTCAAAGGTATGTGGGATTCTGGGATATCTAATGTGAAACAAATTCAAAGACCTATTGGCTTGTATATGAACACATATCATACACATGACAGAGTGGAGTGGACTGAGTGGACATGCAGTGATTAAAAAGTTAGGTGATCAAGGCTTGCCAGCTCAAAACACCTTGCACTCACCCCTAATGAGTGCAAGGTGGCAGAGCTAATTATGTTGAACATGTGTGGACATGCCGCAGTCTCAAAGAGACACTAGAACATCTGTTGCATGAGAGCTACATGTTGTTCTACATTAATCTTCTTGAATAACGAATCAACCATCACCAATCATTTGTTCTTTTCGTACTTACTCGCACTTACTTATTCTGTCTATAGTTTCTGTCCTCTTTACCTTTGTTCATTTAGATTCAAATCAAATCCAAACTGTTTGGATTTGATTAACCATAATCACATCCAATCAATATGCAGCCAGGGACCACACAAGATTTCAAATATCTTAAATTACTTGTGGAGTCTGCCTGCGGTCTATCGTGACATGTTAGGCATGATTATGCGTTCATGGACGTGAGACATCTCTTCTCATCTCTCTTCTCATCGCTACCTTGAGCCGAACATTTTTGCCTTCAATGCTTTTCCCCCCAAACAAAACCTCAGTAGGAGCAGCTTCTTTGTTATTCTTGTGGGTTTTTTTCTTTCTTGTTACGTCCTCGCGTTGTTGTATTAGTTCAGAGTGAGACTCAAATACAGACGCAGATGTAGTTTGAGGTTGGAACAAAATAGGATAATGAAACTGATAATTTTGACTGACGGAGAAAACATTCAATAATGTTAATGAAGAAAATGATAATGAGGGGGACAAAGAAATATCTGAGGTCACAAGAGGTGACCTCAGAGGACCTCAGAGGTTACAAAGAGAAGAAACAAAGAGATACAAACTTGTAACCACAAACAGTTAAAACTGACAGATTTTTTTATAGGCCTGTATGAAAGCCTTTCGAAGTGATTGAATAGTTCCTTATGTGACAGAGAGGTGTGATAAAGATGTTCTCCAACTAAATCATTGTACGCTGCATTTGCATTTAAGTGGAGCCACGGTAGACAGGAAGGTGATTGGTACTACTGGGTGCCCTAATTACAATGTGAGACAATTTGCCTGAAATGGAATAACATATCAACCCATCAAATAAATGAGATCTTTACTGGTCTACCTCCACATCCATCTACAGTTGGCACAATGCACACAGCTTGATTGTTCAACTTTCCTAAAAAATTGCCTGTGTGATTTCATTTCTCCCAGACGTGAGAGTCAAGCGCGGTGTTCCCAACTGGGCGATGAGCTCGTCCGACTTCTTCGGTTGGGTGGAGGAGCTCAGGAGACACGGCGGCTACGAGAAGATGGACGAGCTCGCCCGGACGTTCTGGGCTCACTTCCCGTCCGCCAACGGCCTCGGCTACGGCGCCCACGAGCAAGACGAGTAGAATAGGGGGGAGAGAGAGATTATTGATTCTTCTTTTTTTCCAGTGCCAGTGTACCTGTCGCACATTTATTTTAACATAGCGTAGCATCTTTATCTTTAAACACTAGAAAACTCAGTCGATTTTCTTTTTTTTTAACTGAACTGAATTTGTATTCTGAACTCTAATTATGTATTTTTTCGAACTCCAACAAAAACTCTGTGTTGTGTTATTTCCAGCTTTGTGTGGTTGTTGATTGGAAAACAGTTCACTGTGGTTTATTGATTATTGGTTTGTCTTATACATGTTTAAAATGAGATCCATACGTCGTCTTGTTGATAGGTGACTAGACTCGACTATTTCACTTGTCAAGCCATGTCCTGACTGGCATCCCAGCACATTGAAATAAACTGCTACATAAAAAATGGCACCCCAGACGGCACACAAAAAAAACATTGTGGAGGAAAAACAACCTGATTTATTGCAATAAACCAATCAATGACAATCCTTATGTCAAACAATCACATTTACTGCTCTCTTGATGTCTTCTACTTTGAAGTAATAAAATTGCATCTGCTCTATAGGGATTCCACATCGAAACCCCTGGACAGGATTGAACAGAGACTCTTATACCCACGTGTGTCAAAGGAGTCCCATTCAGCTATAGTTTCCCTCCTTTGGAAGGATGGATGACAGCCATGAGCCCCTGCTGTAGCTGGAAAATGCCACGATTGTCGAGCGTTGAATCCCCAATCAGATGCAGAGCTGATAGCAACTCTACCCATACCTAGGAAGACTTTGAGGGTAGGTTTCTCTTTGTGATGTGATGTGCAAGGGGAGGATGAAAGTATCTGGGACTTTGCCTTTATGTATTGTATTATTATGTAGGACTTTGCCATACTAATACTAACCAATGGGAACCAACCATGCCAGAGGAAACAGTCCTAAAACTCATGCTCAAATATATGGACACCAGGTTAGCCAGACTGTGGATGAGCTGGTACAGTTGAGACAGCAGCTAGCAAAGGATAAACACAACATCTATTTCAATTTAGGATGATCAACGGAAAACCTGAACAAACAAGTGGCTAAATGAGAAGCAAACCACCCATCTAATCCCCCTCGGCAAAACCTGTCCACCAACCGTACTTGGGTTTATTGTTGGAGGTGTAAGGGTAGTCATGCTCCAAACTCCTGTCCTAATTACAATCCACTGAAGCCCTTCAATTATTCTCAGCGTCGTTCAGAGCAGCCCTGGAATGTAAAAAGGTGTCACCCCTCTGCGAATGCAGTAACCCATTCATCTGTTAAGACAGCTTCTGTAACCTCAAATGTTTTCACCCCCCAATCTTCAGCATTTCTGTTCCTCAACAGTTGTAGTGCCATTGTCCATAGGGCATTGGCAGGGACCTGCTGTCCTTGATACAAAGTACTCTTACACACTGTTAAATGAGCGGCCATGGGACATCATCAATAGCCCAAATGCTAAGCCTAATCCATGGACCGGGGGGTCCCTGTATCTAGATGATGGGGAAGGTGGGATGGCCTGCATGAAGAGGTGGTTGATCTCTGTATTTGTGTTTTCTCCCCAGACATTTGCCTTTCCTGTAGTGCTGGGATTGGATTTCACTTTTTTCAGTGGACTGCAAATCAATGTTGCTGGTGGTACTCACTTACACTCTATGACAAGGAAAGGCTTTACTTTCTCAACTACAAGTCTGGTCTTAGAGATGGGGGGGGAGCATAACCATCATATCAACTATCTCTCTGCTATTCTGGACCTCAGGCTATGGCACCACAGTCTTCCTCT
The DNA here is from genome assembly GCA_026745465.1 of Lota lota. NCBI lineage: Eukaryota > Metazoa > Chordata > Actinopteri > Gadiformes > Lotidae > Lota > Lota lota. The sequence continues at coordinate 1,550,528 of JACYXH010000172.1, read as the reverse complement.
GATGTGCCATAACTCAGAGCAGTTCAGAGTCCCACTTGGGAGACCGAAGTGATGTTAAAACAGTACTTTTGTGCTTGTTGAAACAGGACAAAAGCAAGGGGTTCTCTGTTCAAACATACCAATTGTCCTGAGAGTGTGCGCCCTCGAACGAGCTTAGAGTCCACATCCCGTCAACTCCTATAATCCACCAAATCCCAGGCATCCCACGGCTAGGGGTGGACTGGCACACCCCCGCCCTGTCTGTTATTCCCGTTTTCTGTTTCCTCAAAAGGGCCTTTATCATAACGTATTTTTACATGCACTATCTATCTCGGCCTTATGCTCACGGTGTCGCCGCAGCCCACTGGAGTACGCGTGGTGTCTAAGGTACGGAAACATACGTGCATTCTCACCTCACAGGTGTTTTTATGCATCTGGAATTCTGTGCAGAAATCCAAACACTCATGTCTCAGAGGGCATTTCTCTGCCCAGCACCGTGTATGCACCCGCCTTTAAACCGAGGGGTACCCATCGAGCAAAAAGCAGTTGGATTGATTCCAAAGAAGACAGGAGAAACTCTCCACTGTACAATCCACTGTGCGGATTTCAGGAAGGTAAATGTCACGGCAACAGCGTTTCACTAATGTTGATTTAATCCTGATTCAATAGCTTAGTCATTAGCCATTTCTTCTGCTGTATTTGTATTCGTTGTATTCGTCTGTAGGGATCCGTTCGATAATGTGACACTGATGGTACAAATCGGAGCATGTCAGTGGCAAAACAAGCACTATTAGAGGACCGACATTTACGGTGTGCAGTTGACCCTAAGGATTACATTGCAACCATTTTTGTGGATTGCGGCTGCAACGTTCTCGCTCAATACCGGACCAATGTCAAAGATTGTTGTCTGCATCAGTCCCCAGGACCCAAAATGAATTAATAGAAATATGAAAATAGGCTCCAGGTTCAAAAAGCCTAAAGTTATCCTTTAAGGCGCATTTTCCCAGACGGTTTTGTCCTTAATGGCTTTCCATACAATCCTCCAGGATTATCAATCTTTATTTGCTGTCTCTGAGACCCCTCTCTCTCTCTCTCTCTCTCTCTCTCCCTGTCCTCTCTCTCTCCCCTTTTCTCCCACCCTCACTCTATCTCTTCCTGTTATCTCACTCTCTCTCTATCTGGTCTCCTTTCTGTCTCTCTTTCCCCCTGTTCTTTCTTTCCCTCTCTCTCACCTTATATCTCTCTCACTGTTCTCTTTTTGTGTCTGTCTCTCTCTTTTCCTGTTTTCTCGCCCTCTCTTCTCTCCTCTCTCGTTCACTTTCGCCTTCTGTTTTTGTCTCTCAGTTCTCTTTCCCTCTCTCTCTCTCTCTCTCTCTCTCTCTCTCTCTCTCTCTCTCTCTCTCTCTCTCTCTCTCTCTCTCTCTCTCTCTCTCTCTCTCTCTCTCTCTCTGTTTGAGGTGACCCAAATGAAAGCCTGTAAACCATTACCTCATTTTAAAAAGCTTATAAAAAAAAAAATTCTCTTATGAACTGGGGACGAACCCCTCACCCCGACCCCCAGCCCACCGCAAAATAAATCCTGCCCTTAGATGGAATCGGCACAGACTGTTCCTCTGTTGAGGAATGTTTGCGGTCATGACGGGGAGCTTTGGTAGTAGTAGTGTCAGTAAAGCAAGGCATTTACACTTCTAGGGTTCAGTGTTCGATTCCCACCCATTTAATGTACACGGTCGCAGGATTCTAAGGAGCTTTGAATAAAAGCATCCACCAAATTGCATTTATCTATTTAAAATCCATCTATATGTCGACAGGATTTTGGTGAAATTTGTTGATGTATTTTTTAAGCAAAGCTTTACAGGAAAAAGCGTGAAAAGGCTTTTTGTATAACGTCATGAATGAATGTATTCCATTTTCCCAGAGTGGTATTACTGCAGATACTAGACAGTAAAAACATTTATCCTGGATTTACTCAAGGCTTCTACACTTACAGGAAATGTAAATTGGCCAATTTAAACGTGCACTTGCATACCAAAGTGCAAGGCTAGGGAACCTCAAACATTAAATAATTTAGGACGGAACCATTTTCCATCCTACATTTTATTTCCGTATTTTTTCCGTATTTGTTCTTTGACAACTGTGGCTGCTTTTCCTGTTGTTGTTGTTGTTTATGTGAAAAGAGTATGGAAGAGCTGTCATTCCACGGTAATCAACCTGCCAGTACGCATGGTGCTGGGGCACAGGAGGAGACGCTGTGCCACTGCTGACTGAGATCACAACACTGTGTGTGTGTGTGTGTGTGTGTGTGTGTGTGTGTGTGTGTGTGTTTGTGTGTTTCTCAGAGTAAAAAAAGACCCAGGGCAAACAGCCTGTCGGAGCCATCATTGTGTCTATGAGTAACGTTATAGTGTTTTTTTCAAATTCAAAGTCCTCTGTTCTAAACATTAAAGGGGATATATTCCCCCCCCCCATAAAATGATGACTATGTGTGACATGTCTCTCATTAGCACCTGCTCATATACTGGCATCCATCACACACTTCAGCTAATTGGCAAAATGTAGGTGTTACTAAAGAATACAAGAATACAAACTAAGAATACAAAACACACCCGGCACGATCTATAGAAAGACAGTGATGGGGGAGGGTTGGGGACGGGGACGGGGGGGGGGGGACGATTGGTGTACTAATACTAACCAATGACTTGATTCTGTTAACTCTGCTCTCCCCTCTCCCCTCCATTCCCCATCAGGAAGCACATCAGGACCCACTGCTACCGACCGTCATGACGAGAATGATAATCGTTGAAATCTCCGAAGTAAGATAACAACACAACATTTTCATCTTTCAAACGAAATGCATTGTTTTTTCTTAACCCTCAAAGCACACAGCTGTGTCAGGACAGACTGACGGGAAATAATGTTTTGGAATGGTTGCATCCCAAATACACTTGAGTCATATCCGAAGCAAGTGAAAAAGTCCAGCCAGGCTATATGCTAACTATACTACTTCTAAGTTGCTACTAAATTGTGGTTTGGATACTGAGTACACAGTATTGGGCTATGGAATAGCCAGCAATTTTGACAGAGGTCACTCTGTCTAAGCTGTTCCTTCTCACTTAGGATCATAAACAACGTGAGACATATAGCACATTTGAAGAAATTCACATTGTTACTAACCTTGCTCGAAGGCCTGGCCACGTTCACACTCCCCTGTCACAACAGCGTATTCGCATGATGTTTATTTCTGCTCCCCAACACCATGGTTGATTGACAAATGAGGTTCCAGCTGGTCTGGATAATTAATCGCCTGAAATCTGTCACGTTCCATCGCCGTTGGGCGTTCTGTTTTTAACTTTTATCATGAGAACAGAACGACAGGCGATATCTCCATCCCCTGTCTGACCTCTGTCAGACCTCTGTCCCGCCTCCTGAGACGGGGAGATGCAGAAATGTTAGGACACTAAAACACCATGTCCTTTGCATGTCTATTGATCATCGCCTGAACTGTCTTCCAGCCCTCTTACCTCCACCTCTCGCAGCCTGTCTCTCTTAAAACACTCAAAAACGCACTTTTCGCCATGTTATTTCTCTCTCCCTCTCTCTCTGTCTATCGCTCTCTCTCCCTCTCTCTGTCTATCGCTCTCTTTCTCCCGCTCTCTCTCCCTCTCTCTGTCTATCTCTCTTTCTCCCTCTCTCTGTCTATCGCGCTCTCTCCCTCTCTCTGTCTAGCTCTCTCTCCCTCTCTCTCTATCTCTCTCTCCCTCTCTCTCTCTGTCTATCGCTCTCTCTGTCTATCTCTCTCTCTCTGTCTATCACTCTCTCTCTCTATCTAGCTATCTCAAGGTTGCTTGATATTTTTTTCATTTTGGACTAGAAGTTGTGATAATTATGAGATATGATATGAGAACACGCTTACAATTGGAACACAAATATTCTGTACAAATTGAGGATATGGTTTGGATTTGATTGAAATGAATATATTTGTTTTGGCAAATATGGAGGAATTGCTAAACTGGAATAACCTAACATTTAGTTGAGTTGTTCAAAAGGGGAAAGTGTAAGTTGTCACACCAACACAACACCCATGTACAAACAAGTTGTGTTTCAAAACTCGCTTTCTGTCTTTCTCTCACTCTGTGGCGGGCCGAACCGGGCCCGGCCAAAGAGTTCCTTAGCTTGCTACGGAGGCCTGGGAGGACCATCTGGGACAGCAGCATACACATGAGCTACGCCTGGACGGTGGGTTGTTTAGAAACCCAATCAGGCTGAGCCATTCCTCCTTTTTTCCCATTGAATCGTACAAATGAGATTAGCGGTAGAACTCAGGTCCGGTTCACCAGGCGGCACATATCCGTTTGACTGGGGGGGGGGGGGGGGGGGGGGGGGGGGGGGGGGGGGGGGGGCAGACAGACAGACCTCTGTTAGATCTGCCCCTGTTGTGTCAGATTGTTTCAGTCGCGGACCTTCGAACACCGAACACGTGACACGGCAATGGAAAGCATACTGGAAAACCAGACACTGAGACACTTTTGAGAGCGAGGCGGTGTGTTATTAAGATATGTACTTCAAGAACAAATTTTGATGTATGATTCCATGTAGTATTTGTAATATTCTGAGTTACCCTGTCTTTAACACAGTCTGTTTCCATATGTATATAAAGTGTGTGCTTTTGCAGCTTTAAATGTACCTTTTCTTATGTTGTTACAAGTTGGCTCAACAGAGTTATTGCTAAGGCAGCTTTCCCAATTACTCCCACCCAACCGCTCATTTAGCCATACATCATAGTCCCTTATGGGTTTCTGGATTTGTTTTATGGATTTCTGCCCTCTAGGTGTCATCACTGTCCTTTAAATTGTCTGTTCATCAATAAGGCAATTCCAGTACAATTTTCTTTCATTTTAATGAGACTCTTGAACTGAAATGCATGTTCAAAGAAATATAACTATTTCATCGCTATGCTACCAAAATGCTAGCCACCTCGGGTATGTCTTTATACTTAGCATTTTTGCATTTAAGTGTCAAGATGCATATTATTCTGTGTGGTTTGTGCATTTCAAGAATGTTTGTGGCTGGGTGCCATGTATGGGTCTTATGCATGTGTACGTGTGTGGGTGTTTCTGTGTATATATTCAGTATTAATGTTTTCTACTTCCCCACAATGATCGGCCTCATATCTCACACAAGGGTCCACGTGTGCTCAACTCTGCACACACCGTGCATGCTCCAGCCTTCCAGCAACCATTGTGGATGTAGCCTCGACCCCACCACCACCACCACCACCACCACCACCACCACCACCACCACTACTACCACCCTAGGACGTCGTTTCTAGTAGGGACTCTAGGAAAGAAAGTAGTGAATTGTCCTTACAAAAATTTCAAAATAAAGCTGAAAATGTATTTATAGAGGCACAGTGTACCCAGTAGCGCGCTCTAGCCAGAGTGTAGTGTTTCCATTATTTGTCAGTTAGCACTTGTCTCTCCTCATTCGTTTCCGATTGGCTGCCCTGGCCACACCACCAAAAAAGAAACAACGAGCTCTCCAAGCTAATGTTACCAAATGTCAAAAGTATGACACATGTGTAGATCACCTAAGCACTAGGTGACCGTCAGCAGCCAAGATGTGGCAGTAGCCAAGTAAGGTTACGGTTTGCAATCGAATGTCTAAATTCAATTGAATTATCAATTATTCAAGATTCAATATGTTTATAGTCACTCCGGTTGTACAAGTACACTCTTGTGAAAGTCTAGTATATGCAAGATAAAAGATAATCGATAAAACATAAGATACATAAAATATGTATATCTGTAGCAGCAATAGGTTATGAAAGCAGAAAGGGGGATAGAGGGGCAATAAATGTAAAAAGCAATATAGGGTGCATATACAATAAATGATCAGTTATTGCGCAGATGGTAAGTTTGCATAGATGGTTAGATTGCATGTGTGTATGTGTGTGTGCGTGTTTTTTTTTTTTAATGAAGTCTCGTGGCCTGAGGGAGAAAGCTGTACCTCAGCTTTACAGTTGCTGTACAGTCTGCTGGTGTGTGTTTTGACAAAACTGAGAATCTCCTGCTTGAGGGCAGCACGGGGAACAGGCTTAATGACTCTCACAGACATCCTGAGGCACCGCTGGGTGTACAGCTCGTTTGGACTGGGCAGCTCAGGCCATGTTCCCAGCTGGCATTAGCATTCGTCTCGGGCGATCTGTTTACAAGTGGACAGCGCTAAGTACAGGTGTGAATGGACCCAAGACGCATTGAGATACGATCGCTCAGACCACATTCGGAGGTGGTCTTGGCGCATATGGCCACATTCTTTCAGCAGTGTGTACGCAAATGTGTCCTGGGATGCATTGAAGGACAATGCCCCCCCACCCAGTCAACTGACGTCGTCTGCGTAAGTAGAAGTACGTATTCATTTGCGCGCAAACGGCGTCATATTAAAGTAAATCTAAATCCTCCACTTGTGGAAGCTGGCTTTGTCCACAAAGTCTGCAAATGTAATAAAGCCCATAGAGATGCGTCATTTTGGGCGATATGGTTTGCCAAGTCTGTATTGTTTCGATTTCTTCTTCTTTTTATTTATGGCAGTCTGGGCACGTGGAAGTGCATCGCTGCCTCCCTTCAGTTAGAAATAACAACCCATTTAGTCTTTGCAAACGGAAATGATGTACATGTTTATTTGCTTATGGAGCGAGGAAGTGACACCCAATCACAAGTGGTCACTCGAGACGCATGTGGAGACGCATGTTAATGACATGGTGTGAAAAGGGCCTCACATCCAGAGATGTGCTGTGCCGTCCGCACCACCCTCCCCAGCGCCTTAATCGATAGAACAATCGATTAAGAGAGAAAAAAAACATTCTGTTTTGTTCTTATTTCTTTCTGTTCTTTTTCTCTTCCAAAGAGGTTCCTTTGGTTCAGTTTCAAAATATTGCTCTTTTCTGCTCTCCCTCTTTACAACTCTCAAATCTATCCTACAGCAGCTTTAAAGTAATTCACATCGCTGTAGAGTTACTTGGTTTAGCATAACATGATGTCACCACCCTATCTGATTCTTCTACCTTTCCTATCCTTCTCATTTTATAATCACAGTGTTTTCAGTTGCAACGTAGATATAGAAAGGCATGTTGTAGGCCTGAATCGTGCTGTCCTCATTTTATTGTGCGCGACAACAATGGCTAAAGTTAAGGGCCAGTAACCACAAACACAACAGCTTATATCTGCTGCTCGTGAGGTAAATAAACAGATGTTATATTTTCTATTATTCTAAATTTGTCTGTTTCAAGAATAAAATCCCTGGTACCAACTGCAGTACCCTCGCGTACCACCAGTGGCACAACAGGTTGAAAAACCCTATACTACATGGAAGTGTGCAAAGCCAAGTGGTAGTGTGGAGTGGTAGGAACACGACTTAACGTCCCTGGTCACCCAATTCCCTAATTTCCTTCAATTAAGGTTTGTTTTAGTATTGTGGCATCTAGTGTGCACCGTCAAAGTCATAACAAATGTTTTCCAGTATATCTTGGAAAAATCAAGAATCAGCAATTATAGCCATTTTGAAACACAATTTTACCATATTAAATGACATCTTCTTTATCAAACTTTGATGGATGACTAATAACATCAATTTTTTTAAATTAATTAACACGTTTCATTGTTTGGATTTAATTGACCTGGGACTTAAAATAACTTGACAACTTGATGGCTTAGCTCAGTATATGATGATAAAAAAAAAGTACAGTGAATAAATAAAACATTAAAAAAATATATATATTTAAAAAACCTTGGTGGAGCAAAAATCCTTGCTCCACCAGGTATGAAATTAGATTGGATTATAAAGAGCAAAGTTTGTGTGGTTGCGGTGGCCCCTATTTAGTTTTTTGTCAAGTGTGCATACATACACACTAGACGAAAAACAAATGCAGCCACCACAACCACACAACCTGGTGGAGCAAAGGTTTTGACTTGCAAAGTGTGTGTTTTTTCATTGAATGAAGGTGGCTGGCATTCGCGTCGTCCTCACAATGTCACATTGATTAATGTCGTCCAAAAATGATTGGCAGAGTATGCTAACGACATAAAAAATGGATGATGGCCACCGACCTTCCAGGAATCGAGGCATTATGCGGTTTGATAAAAGGATAACGTGAAATTATGAATGTATGAGCAAACTTAGTACATGATGTATGTACGTGTCAAACACATTTAGTCCAGAAGTTACATACCACCACTACCTTTTGGGGTGTAGGCTGGTCTTTGTTCGGAATGCAGCTAAATTTTATGTTACCGCGGTAGTTTTGTTATGCATTTGACCTCCTCTGAAAGGTCGTAGTTATTTGGTGAGCAGATCTTCATTTTGTCAAAAGTATTGAGTCAAGCAAGTGGCCATTATGGTTTCCACTTGACTCGATCACCTTGAACTAGAAATGCTTCTGCAGTTGGCCTGATGCCCTACCTGAACGTTAGCATAATTTACTGTAAAGTCCTTTTTTATTTTGTATTTATTGTTTGGCGTTAAATAGCGAGTTGAATGGCTAAGCTGAGATGTAATATTATGAATACAAAATAATTTGATTTGTGCCTTTGTGTAAGCAGCAGATAAGTGTAAGGTAGCAGAGATCTGATGAGTAAATGACTAAAGAAATTTCAATTCTCTGTGATATATCATGTGGAGTTTATTAAGGTGTATTAAATTAATCTGAATGAAGCCAAGGGAGGTTAGAGAGTTTGCGGTCACGCATGCGGATAATATAAGTAAATCATTTTTGTGCGGCTAAAAGAAAATATCATTTTCTCACTGAACAAGCGGTGGTAAGTCATGTTAAGGGTGTTGAAAGGTCAGATCAGATACAGTGGGCTCTTTCGCTGCGGGCCATCCCATATCCTGCTTCTCATACTCGACACCACATGGAGAATGCTTGTTTTCAGCGGATGATGGAGGCCTTTTGACAGTGGTGTCAAAACACAGGTGTATCGCGTATCCCTAATAAAAGGTCTGCTCCACGCTGATGCGCCGAGAAAAATGAAAGAAACATACCCGATGTTAAGGGTTAGGAGCGACACGTGCATTTACACTGCTAGTACACCCCTGTGGAATAGGATCCAACAATTGTTTTTGTTTTCCATTTGTTCGAAGTAAGGACAAATTATTTTATATATATCGTATCCAAGTAATTATTTTGCCCGTCTCTAGTCAAGGACTGGCTGTTTTGCACTTTTGTTTCTGCCATAGTAAAGTACTTTCCTCTCGTGTTCGATCAATGTTGTGTTCAGTCACGACTGACTAAATGTTGTGTAGACGTGTGGCTTCGAACCCAGAATTATTGCATGTTTGGCACACTTGCTGTCCACAAAGTCACTGCTATATCCGACACATCTTCTGAGAAGGAAGTGCTTTCTTAGACATGCACCACAGAATGAGCTTTAATTTTTTGCTGAAGCCATTAATCGCCCCAATTATGTCCGCTCTCAAAGCAGCCATTCATTTTTCATCAATCGGGTCACCCATGGCTATGCTTGATTTGGCTCACTGGCTCTCTTATTTAACATTAATTAAATAATTAAACATTAAAACATTAATATTGGGAGACAATTCTTTATTTCATTTTTTCCAATAATATTCTAGGTATGCAAACACCTAATTCCAAAAGCGTGACTTGTGATTTGATTTGGTATTGGACACCAGGATAAAGACGCATTGGCTAAAGAAGATGTCACACAATCTAGACAATGTATCTCATCAAAGTTGAATGCACACACACCTTGCCCTAATGTCTTTGCCTCACTTTCTCTCACACTAAAGCACACATGCACTGACACATGCACACACCTTTATCATAGTCTGGCCCTAATGTCTGCCTCACTTTCTCTCACACTAAAGCACACATGCACTGACACATGCACACACCTTATTTATAGTTTTTGCCAATTCTAGTTTTAGAAATGTTCTCTTTGTCTTCAGTTCCACATCTCGTTATCTGCCTGCCAACCAACCTGCCTGCCTGCTTGTCTACCTGCCCAGTTTATCCTGCCATCCTGTTCCCTCATGTTCATTCATGAAAACCAGGTTTCTTTTATCCCTTTCTTCGTGGCCTGCGGGTTCCTTAGCTCTGACCGTGCCATTAGGATCTGGCCAGGATAACAAATGCAGAGGCTTTTTGCCAAGCTCTTACCAACCAAGGCTTTGTGTTGGGACATCATTCACAAGCTCTCAAGGACATCTCCAGTACGTGGGAGTTCCTTCGCCAGACCTGTGCGAGCCAAGATGTGGACCAACAAGAACAAGCTTTAAAAGACATTTCGGACTAATTGAAGGGGATGCAAGTTGGTCTACTGATATGCTATGAGGTGCGGAACAGGATGCCTTTCCGTGCGAGTTCTTCAATATGGCAGTTGTGGTCAAGGAGACCTTTTTGTAACACAACTTCAAAGATGTGCCGTGCAGCTTTGCCAGGCCTTTGGGCATCTTGAGTATCCACAAGCCATGAAGTATTCCTTAGAGTTTCTACAGAGTTGTGATGAAGATCAAACCAGATCAAGCCTCTGCCAGAGTACATGGATTAAGAAACCAAGTCCCGAGGTACAAATTCTAGTACTGAACAAATTTAAGGCAGCAATTTAAGATTTTAAGTTGAACCAGACGGAATTTTATTAAAGTGTGCTTACTGGTTGTAAGAACCTGTCTATGCTGCACAGCCTCTCTCCCATACAAATGCAGGGCCATGACTGCATTTAAAAATCCCTTCTCAAAATCTACTTTTATGGTTAATCCCCTCTTGGGAACCGGACTTTTGCCGTGTCTGCATTCAATTCACAATGTGGAAAACAGCTTCGCTGTATTGAAATGCTATTATTGTTCTAGCAAACGAAACAATGACGTGTGTCAATGTGGTTAATATTGGTATCCTAAAACACACATTGTTAATCCATCTGTCTTCTGAAATGGTTTCTTTAATATTTAAAATAATATCAAGGTCTTGTCTGGAGAATTCATGCTGGAGAACTCATTTGATACTTGATACTACTCAAGTAGCACATTTTCTTCGTGGTGTTAACTGGTAACTGCCACCAAGCCTGCCACTCAGCCATAAGTGGACCAATTTCTGTCCCCTTCCAAAGCCCCAGCATGTAGCAGCTGTCCCCCTCCCCTATAGGATGTTTACCTCTATTTTGCTTTGTGTTCACAAGTCTGTGACAACCTGAGATGACACAATGGCATTTGAAATGGCCTAGTCCCATTTCAAACGTGTGAGTGTGTGTGTGTGTGTGTGTGTGTGTGTGTGTGTGTGTGTGTGTGTGTGTGTGTGCGCGCGCATTGATATTAAATTCAAAATGCCTGAAATTAGACACTGATGACATTTCCTGTAGATTAAGGCTATTCATTTCCGCCCCTACGGATCTTGCCAATAGTCTGGGGAGGCCATAGAAAACACATGAGCATGCACGTGTACCACAGTGGCCTAAAAGAGTAAATACACTTATTTCTGCCTGTTCAGTATATCTATCAACATGTATATATGTGTTTATATATATATATGTGTGTATATATATAAATATATGTATGTATGTGTATATGTATATGTGTATGCTTCACTATGTAACTCTTTATAGCATGTTTTTGCTTTTGTAAGTTACAGTAAAGTTATTGAATAAATAAGGTTCAGGTTCAAGGTTTCTGCAGTAACACTGCTGGTGTATTATTCTCAGGATGAACAAAAAAGTAATTGTGCAACAAAGTCATCCGGTTTCATACAACATACAAGTGTGTGTGTGTGTGTGTGTGTGTGTGTGTGTGTGTGTGTGTGTGTGTGCATAAGGGGAAGGGGTTGAAAATCTGAAGTACATTTCCATTCCCTCCCCAGACTATTGGCAAAATCCATAGGGGCATAAATTAATCGCCTTAAGCTATAGGAAATGTCATCGCTGTCTAATTTTAAATCCTCAAGATTGTTTGTTTGCTTTCAATATCATAGGTTAATTCTAGGACAGGCAACCTCAGACAAACTGGCTCTTATACTGTACATTCTTTATATTATTTAAGGTCATAGAATGCAGTAGTGGTATTTAAAGAGCGTAGTCAGGAAAATATGTTGTACATCCACCACATTCATATCAATGGCTGTTCATTCCTTACTACACAAGATACGTATCCCAACATAGCTCATTCTGCTCATTTCAGTACCGAGTTGTATCATCAGGAAACAACTTGAGATTAACTTCCTGAATTCTAATAGTTATGAAATTTCATCAAAACATTTAAAAAGTGTTGTCTAAAAGATTCTGTGTTTGGAGAGAAACTGCCATTTTAGGTATTTTCTTTTATGCTTTTCTGCACAGTTGGAATTCCTCCATCCCCTTCCACTTTTTCTCTGAGGTCTCAAATGGGTTTTGGATCACCATTGGCCTTTCGGTACGAAATAGACCACAACTGCTAATAGAATCACAACCGTTTATCTAACATGAGGCGGGATAAATACGATGGCGGTGCAGGCGCGCCGTAGAGGCATTTAAACAACAGAGATGGCTGCCGCTGCTGTAGAACAGTCTGTTGATTACGCCATCGAGACAGTATTAAACAAACTGGACTTTATATTTTCACTGAAAGAAGAGCAGACGACTGCACTTAAAGCTTTCGCTCAGTCCTGCGCCTTTGGAAATTGAAAATGAACGGAGAGGTTCCAGACTAATTGCAGTTTGCAATTCGTCTGGCGATGCCAGGCTAACGTAAGCTGTGTTTCCACCAAAATTACCCCAAACTTTTAGTCCCAGGAACTACACTTCATGGGACTTAAAGGTTCCGTCAGCCCCTTGTCTGCATTTCCACCGTGGTCTAAAGACCCGCGACTGGAAGTGGGTGTGCATTTGGAGACGTTCGTTTTTGAGCTTGTTTCCCTGTTCGATAACTAAAAGTATGCCATCGTTCTTTCAGAGGAAGAGTGCCTTCACATTGAGTAATGGGTGCTTTTGTTAAAGTATTATGGAAATGAGTGTAGACTGCACTACAGCTGGTGTGTTTGATGTGCTGAGGTTGCGTAGTTAAAAAAAGGGACATAGTCATTTTGACATTTACAAGGAGAATAGGTTAGTGGAAACAGATAATAATTTACATTTTTATTTCAAGGATTGCTGTAATGAGCTCTACACCATGGCATGTTGCCAAGCAATGGCCCCTCTGCAGAAAAATGGGTTGTGAAGGCCTCTCAAACGGAAGGCCTCCCTTGTGGCATTGTTGCTCCCCATCCTATGCACTACTTCCATGAAGCCGGTCCCTTCTTCCTGGCGCCCTCCTCTTCAGGGAATTGTGCAAGACCCCAGTGGCTTTAATGCACGCCTCTCCCTTTTCTGACGTTAATGCTGTATTGGGTGGTACATGCGCCACTGGGCTGCCAGATTGCCAAAGGTATCCGACACTATCGTCCTAGCCCTGGAGGGACATTGATGGAAAAGCCTTTCACAAAGGGAAGCATGAGGTCTCTCAAGGGAAATGCCTCGTCTTCCACAAAGCCATGTGGTAGGGAGCCAAGGGGCTCTACCCCAGGCAGAAGGGTGTCTGCTGGGATGTTGAGGAAATCTGGGACATCTTTGAGTCCCTGACGGAAGATGGAATTGGCCGGTGTTCCACCATCACTACTCCTGAGATAGGCCTCAACATCTATGACCAGGAAGCGCTGGTGGTCATCCACCACTGCCAAGAGGAAAATAGAGTAGGTCCCATTGTGTCCCAAAAACAATGACCCGGAATTGGCAGGAGCCCGTATTACAACATGTTTACCATCTATGGGACCCACGCAGTTTGGAAAGTCCCACTGCTGTTGGAAGTCCCCAGCAATGGCCTTCCACTTCTCTTTGGTTAGAAAGGGCATGTTGTCTTCCATCAGGCTGTTCCAGATCTACCTGGACCCGGAAGCAACAATATCGATCACCGTGGAAACCCCCATACCGTTACTGTCGGCAATCGTGTGAAACGAATCCCCAGTAGCAAGGAATCGAAAAACAAAACATACAAACGTCCCTCTTAAGTAGACCTGTAGTAGAAGACATTGCTCAAAAAAATAAAGGGAACACTTGGAGTTACATTGTGTTGTTTAAGTGTTCCCTTTATTTTTTTGAGCAGTATATATAGCCCTATATATTATTAGGTATTATAGTATGTTAGCTGTTCACACACGCACACACATGTAACACTGTATATTATTGCTATATGGAAGTACGGACCAAAGACACACATCGAACCGTTCCAATGGGGGAATTGCATGGTGGCACCCCGTATTCTCCCGAGCATTCCGAGGTCCCACCACAGCCAACCGTTCTCCAAACTGGCCGGGGTCTCGCCTGAAACTTCCCTGGAAGCGATCAGCAGCCAAACTCCTGTAAGAGCCTGTGGAACTCGTCACAAAGCCCACTGTTTTGAACTTTGGTGGTGGATGTAACGCCTGTGACGCGAGAGGAAAAATAATTCACTTGTAACCAATGACCATCAATCGCAACAATATTTGTGTTCTCCCGCAAAGGAAAACAAAATTCCTGTGATACATTGCTCTTCATAGTCTTATGGAGAACAAGCGTACATAGCTCCCTTACCAATGGGAACAACTGCTCTAACTGAATGGGTCTAGAACTCTATGTTGTCTATGTCTGTGTTCTGTATTAACCTCTTAGTGACTACATCAACAACATTTTGTTGTCTATGTCTGTGTTCTGTATTAACCTCTTAGTGACTACATCAACAACTCTATGTTGTCTATGTCTGTGTTCTGTATTAACCTCTTAGTGACTATATCAACAACTCTATGTTGTCTATGTTTTTATATATATACAGTGGTGGAAATGGCCAAGTTTCACCCCACCCACCCAACAATAGGGGTGGGTGGGGTCCGGGGGGCAGTGCCTGGAAAATTAAGAATATCAGTAAAGATGATTTACATTAACCGTTTTATATAAACAAACAAGTCAAGGGCATTTCATGCATGCACTTAATGTAGGCTATTCTTTCTGTTAAAATCAAGAGCTGAATGCTTTACTGTTTTTTTCTTATTGATTGCTGCCTTAAATTTGTTCAGTACTTTTTAGAATTTGTACCTCGGGACTTGGTTTCTTAATCCATGTACTCTGGCAGAGGCTTGATCTGGTTTGATCTTCATCACAACTCTGTAGAAACTCTAAGGAATACTTCATGGCTTGTGGATACTCAAGATGCCCAAAGGCCTGGCAAAGCTGCACGGCACATCTTTGAAGTTGTGTTACAAAAAGGTCTCCTTGACCATCTCTTCCAGATGGTAATACCAATCTCTTACTAAAGTTACTTAAAAACATTGAAGAAATCGACTGATTATTTCCTCTTGATTTTATAAATGTCAGACTTGATGACTTCCAAAAACATGTTCTCCTCCTCTCCTCTCCTCTCCTCTCCTCTCCTCTCCTCTCCTCTCCTCTCCTCTCCTCTCCTCTCCTCTCCTCTCCTCTCCTCTCCTCTCCTCTCCTCTCCTCTCCTCTCCTCTCCTCTCCCCTCAGTTCTCCTCTCCACTGCATTGTTTCCTCTCTTCTCCTCTTCACTGCACTCAGTTCTCCTCTCTGTAAAAGACGAGTGACAGACAATTTCTGTCTGCTTAGTTCCCCTCTCCACTGCATTGCTTCCTCTCATGTCCACTGCCTGCTCGTGGCGCTTTTGATGCTCTTTTGGTGTTTTGAGGGAGTAGAATGGGGGTAGGCTATGTTCTGTTCATATTTATAGGAATAAGGAATAAAGAACCAGAGTAATAGTTCTTTCATCTCTGAAGCTAGAATGCGGAATCTATTTCAATTATCTCAATTATCTCAATTATCAACCATATTGAGTGTGTGAGTAGACGGAAGAGTCTAGTATGCTCCTAAATTGTGTGTGTGTGTGTGTGTGTGTGTGTGTGTGTGTGTGTGTGTGTGTGTGTCTGTGTGTGTTCCCCTAGGCCACGTAACCACCGCCAATGGGTGACAGCAAGGACCCACGTCATGGTCGCAAATTATAGGGTTGAGCCAGTTGTACTTGTAATGACCACTTTTATATGGATGGGGTCACTAAACTCTACTCTTGCCCAACAGGAAGTGATGTAATTGGTGGGTGATCTAGGGGTCTAGCATATTTGGGAATGAGCTAGAGACTTGGGGTGTTTTCTATATGAAATAGGGCCTAAAAGACATATAATATTATAAATTTTCTGGTTCTAGCCCAATGGGAAGTGATGCAATCCCTCCCTGAGAGGTAATTCAAAGATTTAAAAAAAAATACACAATTAATGGGAGCTTAGAATGACGAATGAAACGAATGATGAAACGTCTGGTCTCTTTTATATGAATCAGGGCATTAAAGTCTACTGAAACTGTCAATTTGTGGGATCTAGCCCTACAGGAAGAGAATCTCAAAGCATAATCAAATACTCAATTGAAACACATTAGACATTCAAGGCATTGCTTCATCTAAATTTGTAGAGAGATAGGGATAGGAACTTGTTCATTACATAAACCATTTGTGATGTAACACAATGTTAACCTTATTAGGGACTAAGCCCCCTATAAAGGTCAAATCTAGAATGCCCCACAAGATATCAACAGAACTAAAAATCTATCCAATAAACAGAACGGTGCAGTTAAAATATCACCGTTTACTGTTTTATAATAATGAAAACTATATCTATCAACTGCCAGGTTTAGTTGGGGTGGCGAATAACATGTGCCACCCCATTCTATTCCTTATAAAAAATTATTATCCATGTCTAATCAAAAGATTTAACAAAAAAATTAAGTTAGCCAATTAACAGCTCGTCGAGTTTAACTACAATCCAGACAGATTGGACTTTCTAACAACTAACAGTTGAAAAACGACATCTTTCAATATAATTCTTATGGTTTTTAATCATCTCAGGAATTTATTTTATCTGCTTTTGGAATGGTAGTTGCCATTGTTGTGGAAAATGCCTGACTGGATAGATTTACTGTAAGCCAAGATGCAAGACTGCACAGTAGTTAATCTGGGACCAAGATTGTAGAGTTGTACAAGATCTTGGCACAATGTGAATCTATCTTCTCATATCAGTTATCATTATTAACATTCCAACCATTTTCAGTGGTTGCTACCAAGTCTGATCCTCCGAAGTACAAAATCCAGGATGGACAGAGAACTGATAAGGAAAGCTTCCATTATGTTCACACTAGGGACAGCAGATCCAGCAGAATGTTCGATATTCTTGTTCTGTTACAAATACAGGACAAGAATGAGAGAAAAGGTCACAGGATTCGTACGAATATCAAAGTTGACAAGGACAAGTGTTGTTTTCGAACGCTGTTGTCCTTTTCTGCGACGACAAAGAAGAAGACAAATGTGAAGGCCTCATTTCTTGAAAATATGCAGAATTTCCCCTTGATGGAGTTATTCTGCAGACGCTGGGTAACACTGCCGGTTTTCATAAACCTCACGAGACCATAGAGACTTTATTGGAAAAAAAGTAAAAGGAAATGTCCACAGTCCCTGGTGGCTTGGGCCCACTGCATGAGCTTCTCAGTCATGTTCTGCTTTCAATAACGACAGCCCTGTTCTGCCTTTTCTGACGTGGGTTGGCTTGGTAACTAATGAACACTCACATCCACCACTCACTAGACTGAGAGAGGATCATGAAATGTAGCGTTATCGCGGTCTACCGCAGCACCATTGTTGTTCCGCCGAATCCACCCCGACTTAAAAGACTTGCATGACCTTGACCCGAGGCCCCGTTCTTGCAAGATAAAAAAGACGCAAGCTGTGATGGCGAAACCCAGCTTGCAAGATAGATGATGGCAGCACCAACGTGAACTTTTACTTATTATTTTCTCACACATCACTGTCCCTACATTTTACATCCCAATATGTTCCAGCAATTACAACACTCTTTTGTGATTAAGGAACAGGCGGCCACACATATTATAGTGTATATATATATATATATATATATATATATATATATATATATATATATATATATATCCTACGAAAAAACTAGCTCCTGGACCATTCAGCACTGATTTACAGGGTGAATGTATGCTTTTTGTTAGCCCTTCTCTGCCTCTGCCAGTGTACTGTTCTTCTTGCAGGTTAACTTGCGCGCTCCGCCACAAAACCACTCTTTCCCTTAAGACGACTTTGGCATTCATTTGTGGAATTTAAATCAGGTTATCCAAACAGCCATAATGGTAGGGTATTAACACTGTGTCTGATTTTATTCGCACTTGGGCAGTGCATACTTTGAATTGTGTGCACAAATCCTTTTTGCTACTTAAGACCTCGTTGTTGTAGTGGTTCACTTTAAGTCACCCTGGACCTCCCCCAGAGAGACAGGCTACCATCTCAACACACTGTATCCTGTCCCCTATCCTGTCGCATGTCTAACAATGATGTACGGTTCTCAGTGGGCGTTATTGTCCACCTGTAATGTAATGTTATACGTTATTTGCAGCTTGTCAATCGCCATCCTGTCAGATCTCTTCTGGAACAACTATTTTTGTGAGATTAAAGGTGCTGTAGTCTTGGTAAGACTTGGTAAAGAGCTGTAACTAAAAAATAATTTGCACAGGTTGACAGCGTCTACATCTGTATGGGACTTCGATTAACCACCAATAACCCTAAGGTTCGGCTTCAGGTGTGAGGGGCGAGACGTGCATTATCTGACCCTCTGTCGGGCTCATTTCATTTGTAGAATGTTTGGGAGCAGTTTGTACGCTCCCATTTGTACTCCCCTCTGGCATGCCATCCATCCTGGTAGAGATACATAAACATAACTGAACCGAAGCTCTAAGGTAGGGGCACCAATAGCCTGTTCAGGTGCACAACAAGAAACACAGGTGTGTGTGTGTGTGTGTGTGTGTGTGTGTGTGTGTTAGAGAGAGAACTAGGTGGGGGACGAGAGCAACAAGCAATGGAGGAGAAAACCAAAGAATCGCAGTGTGAGAGTGTGGATGATGGCTGGTTGAAGCAGCCTCACTTGGCCGAATCTGATTGGATTCTGGGGCTGGGTGAGGCTGCACACCTGTGCATTGAGGAATCAGTGTGCACAGGTTAAACCAGCCGTCACCCCACACACTCAGGGAGAGATCTCCTGCAAGGCAACATGGACCACCACTACATAAACTGAATTTCCAACCCCACATCCCTGCGTCCTTGTCTGGAGGAGCCAGCACACTCACCTAGGTGGAGTGTGGCAGCCACCTAGGTGGTGTGTAGCATGTGCATTGCTACACTCAGTAACTCATATCAATATTCTATTCGTATTCTATTCATGTAAACGCCCCCCCGCCCCCCCCCCCCCCCAACATACACATAATACATTTTAAATTACATTTCAACATTCCTCTGGTGTAAGTCTGCAATATTAATACTAAATAAATTTGTGTTAATTATGAATGATGAATACAAAGCAGAATTCAGCTGTTATCACTTTACACACATTTAGAGAAACACACAAACATACGCACGCACACACATATATGTTGTACATATTTATAATCAAGTATTCATAATTGACACTTCAGTTACTTGGTGGGGTGGCAGATGTCTTGAGTCAATTCAAGTCAATAGCCCTTAATAACAATTACGGTCTCTAAGGGCTACAGCTCCTGGTTCTCTTCTCTGGACAAATACCTCTTCAAAGGACTGCATGAGTGACACGGACGTCTTGATATTAGCTCCTCTGATCCAACATCAAAGGCTCTCAATCTGTCTTGGTTCGACAAAGGCTTGTAGAAAAGAATCCATCATGGATTTTTTTGTAAGTAATACTCGGCAATATTGAGAGGACTCAAGAGAGTTATATTACTGTAAAATCCTTAATCAATGTAAATATACCGTAACCTAGGCTACTGAAACCATTGTTTTGCCACGTCTCACATGAGAAATGCTGTGGCAGTTTCTAACACCACAAGGTCTCCCCACGATGAAGGATCATTTCATGATTAATTACTTTGACAATGTCCAAAATACCATTACTACGAACACAATAAATAACATTCCATAATGCTCCTATGCTTCCATCATGGAGGCGATCATTGCAATGTGACGTCGCAATGTATGCCCTGTAGACAGAATGAGAGAGACACTTGGAAAGAAAACCAAAAAATTATAAGAATACTTTCTAACTATTAACTTTGGGTGACGCGTATTTGTTCACCGTTCAGGATAAAATTCCCTCTGATAAGGATAATCAAGTATTCCGTGTGGCTCCGCTCTGTCGGAAAGCGTAGCTCCGTCTTGGGTGTAAAAAGCCCAAAAGACTCAGGCGGTCTGACGCAGTCTGTAACTATACAGCGTCTTTTTTTTTCTAACGTGACCCGTTGCCAGCAGTATCTTAAAAAAAGAAAGAAAAAAGAGTCCTCATTTGTCTCAGCGCTCGGGAACATGTGCTGCCCGAGCCCGTTTAGTGTGCAAGCGGGATAGATGATGCGTCATGTGCCCAGGGGGGCTCCTGATCCTCGGACCACAGGTCTTTGTCTTCTGTGACAAAACGCTCACAAAGGATTACCTTGAGTCATTTTGAGGACCACTACTTGGATAACGGGTTTGTTTTTTCTCTTTTATTTGCACTGGCTATTTGTCACACACACACACACACACACACACACACACACACACACACACACACACACACACACACACACACACACACACACACACACACACACACACACACACACACACACACACACACATTAATTAATTCAGTCACGCACAACCCTGTCACGCCCACGCATGAAATGGACACTTTCTATTCATCCTGTGTTATTGGAAATAAATGTGAAATCTATTTTCCGCCTTGTAACTTCTTGCTCAGTAGGAAATGGTAATCTCCAAAATCTCTTTCAAAAAAGGCAATCTGTGTCAGTTTTGTTTTGTTTTGTTTGTTTCATCTAAAGCATTATTGTGTTCCCAAACACCATAGCAAGGATGAGCTCATGCAAGTGCCTGTCATTCAATATACATCCTTGATATTTGTAATCAATGTATATCTATTTTTTATAATTTTATAATTAATAATAACTAACTATACAATAGTAAAAAAAACTAAATATATATATATATATATATATATTGTTTACAACTGAAAGAAAGAAAAATGTTGCACGTCAGATGCAACATCAGACTAGCAACGACAACAACAACAAAAATAAGTAGCAAAAAAGTTCACCCAAGTACCCACTGCTATTACACGAAAACAATTAATATTGCATTCTGGCTCATTAGCTTTGGTCCATGAGCCCAAGGGCCCAGACTGGTCCTGTTGCTTTCTCTGACATCCCGTCATGTTCAATAGCGCTAACGGTTGATGCAGCAACAAAACAACTTCTAAGGGATCTGACATGTGACAACCTTCATTGTGCAGGGCTTAGATTCAGACGGCCTCCCCGCTAGAACCATGTTCAAACGCCAGAGCAAATCATAGAGCGCAAGCGGTGTGGCTGGCAGAGGCAGATTGTTAAGGACATTGTTAAATGAATCCAATATGTCGGGTGATGTATAGGATATATAGGAGATATAGCACTGTACATGTATAGGTCATGTACAGTGCTGGTAGCATGGTGGTGGTAGCATGTTGCTACAGAGCTATTACACATCCACAGCACAATATGTGGTGTTTACAGACACATAGTAGTAGCTCGCATCAGATTCAAGACAATGGTACTGGCCTACAAGGCGGTCAATGGAACTGCCCCTGCCTACCTCCAAGCATTAGTCAGACCGCACACCCCAGCTCGAGCACTCCGCTCAACTACCTCAGCTGGACGCCTGGTGCCGCCATCGCTAAGAGCAAGCAAAGGTCGCACAACAAAGTCTCTTCTCTGTTTTGGCACCCCAATGGTGGAATGAACTCCCTGCCGATGTCAGGACTGCAGAGTCGCTCACCAGCTTCCGCAAGAGACTCAAGACTCACTTGTTCAGAGTTCACCTGGACTCTGCATAACCTCCCTCCTTACCCCCCTCCTCCCCTCCTCCCTTACTCTCCTACAAACACCACCCTTACGCACTTATTGTATGTTTGTAAGCCCTGGCACTTAATGTGTGCACTTATTGTATGTTTGTATGTCCAGGCACTTAAAAATAGTACTTTATGTAGCATCCTATCTTAGCTATCTTTGTTGTATGTGGGAATAGGTTAACTAGCAATTGTTAGTGCTTTGCACTGGTTCTATGAACATCCTTATTGTACCGACAGCGATATATTGTTGTTTCTTGTTCTTCTGACAAATGTACTTATTGTAAGTCGCTTTGGATAAAAGCGTCTGCTAAATGCCCTAAATGTAAATGTAACATACAACTCAAGCATGCACGCACACACACACACACACACACACACACACACACACACACACACTTCCCACACGCAAGCTGTTGCATGCATAATGAGTTAAACATTTGTCTGATGTTTTACCCCCATGGTAAAACCTTCATTCTTGAATATCATTCTGTGTAAATACATAAAGATGGAGGCGCAAGCAGAAGCACACATGTACGTACAGCATAAGGCCAGAGAATAAGTCTCTATAGATCAAACAAGATCTGAAGGCCACCTGGGCCTGTCCACCTTCTAAATCATCATCATCATCATCATCATCATCACATGACTTTCATCCTCATTGTCTATGCCAGGGGTCTGCAACCTTCACTATCTAAAGAGCCATTTTTGGTCCCTCTCCCACCAAATAAAATTCATCTGGAGCCACAAAACCAATTTGACCCCTAAAATGAAGATAACACAGAGTATTAAGTACTCATACTATGTATAAAATCAATAATATTGCAATAATTGCACTTATGAAATTTGTTGTTGTATGGATGTGACGATTATTTTGGTTGAACACCTTTTTTTGGTCATTTTTGTGTCACAGTATCACTTTGATCTCCAAAATAAGAGGTCTTCCCTTTGAAATAAAAAATTAAATAGGCATTATGTATTTCCATTTTTTTTCAAAGCTACAGGGAGCCACTGCAGAGGGGTGGAAGAGCCACTGCAGAGGGGCGGAAGAGCCACTGCAGAGGGGCGGAAGAGCCACTGCAGAGGGGCGGAAGAGCCACTGCAGAGGGGCGGAAGAGCCACTGCAGAGGGGTGGAAGAGCCACATGCGGCTCCAGAGCTGCGGGTTGCTGACCCCTGGTCTATGCTCTGCAGAGAACAAAAGAACTTCTGTATAAAATATACCACCACTTTTTAGGTAGTATAAAATGTATCAGTATACATGAAGAACAGAATGAACCTCCACGCGCTGTCCCGTTATTGGAAAATATGAACGACGACACTGAAGTGCATAATTAACCAATAACGGGGTAGCTCTACGTGGTTTACTCTGGTTAAACCAGTTACCAACAATGATTCGATATCAGTTGCTTTGATCTATAACGTTTCTGTATCAACTGAACCGGCTGAAATTGAAAGATTATTCTGCAGTGCTTTGAGCATATTGATTTTGCGTTGTCAATCAACGCAAACTGTGAAAGGAAAAATAATTCACATCCTTGGAATGTTATTGACCAATCAGAAACAGGTATTAAACAATGCTGTGTTATAAGATAAAATATGTAAAAAAAATAATAAAGCAACATGGAAATGATACGACTATATAATAATGTTGTTAAGCGAATGGGTAAGGTATCAGAAAACTGTGTCAAATTGTCAATGTTATACTGACCTCGAGGTGCTAATGGTGTGTTATAGTATTGTGATCATTTATGTTGTGCGTCAGAAATATCTGCAGGTGTTTACGTTTGTGAATTCTGCTCGTACCCTTATAGTATAAAGTCCTTATGTGTGAAGCATTTCAAATACATAGCTAAATATAACTCATACTCAACTACGGCTACTAGATAGAAGAAAAGCATCAAAAGCTTTGTAAGTCCTCGGATGTTCAACTTGTTTTAAATGGTTGTTGAAGTAGTTTAACCGTAGACTCATTTATGGGACATTGATACTACGTATATTGCACCCAGTTGTTGCTTGAGTGTTTACTGTTCAATTTCTCAGGAAACAAACATATATCTTCATATATATATATATGCCCCTGCCCACATTTTCTTCATATATATGTATATATATGAAGAAAAAGTGGGCAGGGGGGAAAGAGCAAATATGCCTTCCTGTTTACCTTAATATTCAGACGGCGTGACGGTGAGGGATCTGTCCCCCAGTCCCTGGCTGAGCTGTGGCTTACGAGGAATTAAGAACTCTGCTCTAAATTAAAGTACTGAACAAACCGGACAAACCTGACCCCCTAACGACCCCGTTGGGGGGTCCCTGGCGATGGTTTGAACTGATTTTGCTCACACATTGCTTTCAACACATAATTGCTTTGATCACGTCGTGACATAACATCTGTGTTGTAAGCCTACTATGTTGGAAGAGCTATTAGCGCTCTCCTGGTTTCTTCGCTTCTTTCGGAATTATTATTCATTACGAGTGTGGGTTTCGGGTCTCTTCCTTAATTCAGAGTCATTGCAATGAAGAGCTTTGTTAATGCAACTTGACACATCGTAGGCTATGTAGCCACAATCAATCGTGTCTCTAATTATTTCACGGCCGAATCGGAATCCAAAGAGTCAGAGAGAGAGAGAGAGAGAGAGAGAGAGAGAGAGAGAGAGAGAGAGAGAGAGAGAGAGAGAGAGAGAGAGAGAGAGAGAGAGAGAGACCCTCTCCATCGCGTAGCCTAACATGCAAGCGTGCGCAAACCTCGGGGGTGGGGTGTTTGTCATGGGGAGTAAAAAATGAGAAGTATCCTTACATGAACGTGCGTCACGTAGGCCTACACACGCCTCTTAAGAGTGTGTATATAAACCGTGAGCCTGAGACGCAGGACGTTCAGGTATTTTATCTGAACGTGGAAATACCGAACTGTTCTTCGGCAGTACATTCTCCTTTGGACAGAATCAAGGCACTTTACACTACGCTTGATTGTGTGATTAGTCCTATCTGTGATATTTCAATGTGTTTTTTAAATCATGGAGTAAGTTATTTAGAAAACATGAAATGAGAGAAGAATGATTAAGAAATGTTGGAGAAGAAAAATGAAACTGGGGGTCGTCTCTTGCGCTCGATTAGAAATGCTCTCCAAATGGGGTCCACGTGTCCTACTGACGCTTGATATCGATCAGGTACAACTGTTTTGTACGTTTAAATCATATACGTTTTTTATGCAAAAAAATTGATATGAGGACTTCATGGGGATCTGAAAAACTCCTAGAATATTATTATCCAGCGCGCAATGGCAAGATGACTTGCGCGCAACATCCATACTGACCCACACAGCCAATGATGCAGCTGTCCGTCAAACACAAAGATGAAGCACGCGGCTCTCTAACATAACTTAGAACAAAAAGTACAATGTTCTACGAAGTGGCGAACGCCAGCGTCGTCACCAACACGAGTGACGAAGACCTACTGAGGTCGCTCGACCAGGAATGGAACGACCGCCCGCTGGAGAGACTGTCCCGGACCGGACACACGGTGGTCTCCGTGTTCCTGGGCTCCATCATGGTGTTCGGATTCCTCAACAACCTGGTGGTCTTGGTTCTGTTTTGCAAATTCAAAGTGCTGCGGACTCCGGTGAACATGCTGCTGCTGAACATCAGCGTGAGCGACATGCTCGTGTGCGTGTGCGGCACCACGCTCAGCTTCGCGTCGAGTTTGCGCGCTCACTGGCTCTACGGGAAACACGGGTGCATGTGGTATGGTTTCATCAACTCTTGTTTCGGTAAGTCACCTCTCATCAATGCGGCTCTTTCTTAACAAAACCATCATGGCTGCAGACATGCCTTAATGCTTAACGTGTTGACTTTTTGAAATAAGTACTGTCTATATATATGCGCTTGTAAATCTGTTGTTCATTAACTTACACGGCCACATACCATTACACGCTTCAAATGAATTGTTTCTTTGCAGGGGGACGTTAGTGTGACAGTGTGGAAATACGTCAACATCTTAATGACAAAACATTTAAAACATGAAACAAATATGCAAGACATGACAGGCATGACACAGAAAGGAAATTGGTTACTGCTACAAAAAAAAAAAGCCATAATAATGAAATCCATTTGATGGATGATTTTATCTAAAAAGCACCTTAAAATCGTATTCATAGCATGGCTGTTGACAGTGGGAAGTGAACCCCAAACCCATATGATGCCATGGTCTGCCGGACAGGACCAACCGACACCCTCAGAGAATAGCCCTGTGTTAAGGTACACTACAGATACATTTTTTTCAGGTTCAAACATCACTGTTTTCTGTGCGTCTCTGCGGGTGTTCAAGAAAATTTCCCTTTAAAAATTGGCTAAATTAGACCAAACAAGCAAGCCAAATACTTCTAGTTTAACCTAAATCATTTTCTCCTCACAGAACATCTTCAGTTATAAGTGTATAAGTGTATAGATCATATTAACGATACTAGTTACGGTTATGTCAAGGGGTTACACCATGAATGGTAAAAGCTTCCTTTTTCAAAGTGAAAATAATGACAACTCTAAGAATCCCAAATTGTAATCATTAAACTTTTGAATGGCATTTCCTTGAAACACAAACTATGTGAATACACACACACACACACACACACACACACACACACACACACACACACACACACACACACACACACACACACACTTTTCCCCAGGCATGTGAGTGTATGATCGAGGACCAGGGTTCCCATAGCTGCAAGGGTCTGCTTTCCAGACGGGCTGACATGAGGATTACGTCTGGTAGAATCCAGTACCTGAGCTCTCGTACGGCCCCACACTCCTGCTCACACTCACGAGGGAATGACGTTAATTCCTTCACTGTGTCAACTAGGGATGTTAAAAAGGAACAGTCTTTTGTCCATTTTTTATAGCGCCTTTATTCTTATAATTTATTCTTGTCACTGGAATCAGCATCCCTATGGTGTCGATCATTTCGAGTCCACGTTTCACTTTTACAATTTTTGTCTTTCTACCTGCCACAGTGGGAAAATCCATTGGCCAAGCAATGTTTTCAATATGTGACCCTGGATTCCTTTACCTGTCAAATGGTCAACTCAAATGCCATTGGCTGGTGGCAAGGTGTTCATTTTGGACCCTGACCAAGTCCCAGCCACGACAGATGCCATGGATAAACTAGGCTAATTCCGTACGCTGCGTCTCCCTCAGCACTCCCACCTACACCAACGGGTGTAGACGTCAACCGGCACAGATTGGACTAACGGACAGAAATGGTAATGAGCCGTGTAAAACATCGTCGTAATTAGACTGAACCGAACCTAACGGGGGTGTCATTTCTAGTGTCCCTATATAGTACAGCCAGCAGCCACATCCAGCAGCGTTGTTCAGCTTAGCCGCTGCTCATCTACGCTTAGTACCTCGGATGTAGGAACTTGCGGACGTTTGCGCGGGACAATGGAGCAACATGTCGACCCTGTCGCGTAAACGTCTTCCAGGTGGGTCGGGGACAGACTATTATTCCATTGGTTAGCCCAAAGGTTTGGTTGTTTTAAACTGTAGCACAGCACAGAAAATAAAAATGCAGGTTTGTGGATAAAAAAAAAAGGTACACCAATTGACCATTGAAAAGCCAACTGGGATGATTTAGTTGAAAGAGAAAATTCTACTTCATCATTCAGATGAAAAACAAGAGATAACAAAAACTCAGTACAAGTTGCCATCCAAGAGCGACTTATTTACTCACTGCCTTACTTTATCGCATTGAAGTAGAACTAGGCATTTTATAACGTCTAATTTTCAGCTATTTCTACCACCAAAATCCATCTTATTTCTCCTTTCTCTCTTCCTCTTTAACGCTGCTACAGTAGAAATGTACAGTATATGTGTTTGTTTGTGTGTGTGTGTGTGCCTGCGTGCGTGTGTGTGTGTGTGTGGGGGTGTTTACATATACAAACCGCCTCATAGGGCATTGGCAAGTATTCTTGTACCTGATAACTGGTTACTGTTTACAGTTGATAAAGACCCACAACTCAGATTGTAACAGCTGAGTTCTCAGATGGAGGTTGTATGAAACACAGAGAACACCGTTTGTTTTGGTTTGTTCTAAAAACATGGTTCCTCAAACATTTAGCAGTATAACGTTTTTTTTTTACGTTTCAAATGCTCACTGCACCTGTACCCTTCCCATGGAGTATGATGTTACATAAGAGACTGCAAGCTTACAAAGATCAACAGCAGGAAATGTCAAGCTGCCTCCCGAACACGTATCTCAAAATAAACCGTCATTTGATAAGAGCACTTCTCTTATCTTTTGGTGTTTTTTTGTGCAGAATGAAAGAGCCATGGTTATCCCAATGGCTATCTACAAACTGTTTATGTACTGTCTGCTAATAAGAACAAGCTACTTTCATTACAAAATGAAAGTAGCCTTGCTCATTACAAATACGGAGTTCACATGACTATGACATTATTCGCAAAGATGAACCTATTACTAATGAATCAATTCAATTCAAATTCTTATTTTTCGGATAGGAACTTTGTTTTTGTGTTGCAAGGTGCACAGTGCAATAAGACAGAAGAAACAACGTAAAAGTATGACACAACAGTCCGTCTTATCATGCTTCTCTGCGGCATCAATTCTTAGATCTCCTCACAACAGGTTTAGAAAGTTGCAGTTTCTGCCTGTACGCTGGGATCAGATTGATAACAGAGTGGTCAGCTAGCCCCAGAGCCGGGCGGGGACTGCCTAATGAACACTGCTGACGGCGCTGCATCAGTGATCCAAAGTCCTCTCCTACCTGGTCGGCCATTTCATTAACTGTTTATATGTGTTGTAGTTGTGTTGTTGTTTGTGAGTTAAGTTGCCCTTGTTAAAGTCCCCAAGGACCATAACTGTCCTATTAGTATTCCTAGGAGTCCTCTCTCCCTGAAGCGCACCATTACTCTCTGGGTTGTCCAATGGACTATTGGGTGGCCGCTGCTAATAACATACAAGTGATAAAGTAATAGTTGTTGGGGATGGCAAAAAGTTTAGTTAAAGTTGTCAAATAGTAAATATGTTTCTTATTTGAAATGACTCAATAGCAGATATGAGGGAATAGGAGGTACATATTAATAGTACTGTAAAGGTTTATATATTTATTTATTTATGTCCTTAAGTGTAGTTGCATAATGTCTTCTATACTCTATGGCAGCTGAACATATTAAACTCAAATAGATTAATGAATAAACACATGCCTTTCCCATGAGAAATGATGAATGCAGACCCTGCAGAGATGTTTTCGTTGATGTCTCTTTAGCTGGATGCGTGTGCAGACTTCTATATCGTCCCTTATGTACAAAATTTAAATTTAAATTAAGTTACGAGCACAAGCAAATTAAAGGAGCACTCACCAAAATGGAAGGATCACCAATAATATATGGAGATATTCGCTATTGATAAAAAGAGTGTGGATTTGGAATAAAACGTTAGATGTAGTGATGAAAATGTACTTATACTAAGTACATTTTATCCAGCAATATAAGATAACACTCAACATTTGTTGGTACATTTAGCAAGCAAGCTTACTGACTGAAAAATACAATTACAGAAATCATTAAATAATTGACTTAAGAACATTCAACTTAAACTTATGGACATTGTATTTCCATAAGTGACCAAATAGCCACAAGTTTAGAGCTCTGAATATAACTCTGCATATTTAAAGCATTCGTCAATAATCCTCCAAACCACAATTGTACATTCCCCAGGAACATACAAACAAAACTCAATCAATCTGAACAAGTCACTTACTGAGTGTACACACTGCCGAATGCACAGAGAAAGGGATGTTTAACTGAAAAATAAAGGTTTGAATCAGAAAAATTTGCTCACATTTTACGCAAATGCCACCAAAAGGGTCTCAATTTGGAGCCATGCGTGCTCAACTTAAAAGTAATTTAGGATTGATGAGCGTCATTCAAATACATTCACACCTTAGCCAATTCAGCTGCATGTTGCTGGTTCACCAGCTGTTGTGCTCTGCTTTCACATTGCATTGGTTGGAGCAATTATCTCTGGCTCACTGGAGCATGATTTGAGCAAAGCACTCGATTGAAGATAACACTGAGGGACCAGGGTAATTTGGTCCCCCAGTGTTCAGAGGTGCCTGATATGCTGATGCTCATCTTTGGCTGCTGAGGACTGTAGGAGTCACACTAACGCGCTGTACAACAGCTAGTTCAACATTATTTAAAAGTGATTGTCGTGAGTATCTTGATTTGTTTACAAAAACATTCGCCCATGGCTCAATCAAGCCACTAATGAAAGAATTTCAAACAAAGTAGTGAGTATCTGCAACAACAGCCAAATTTGGCTTTCAAGGTATTTGAGCCTCAAAGATGAGTTATATACTGGGTACAAATGAGCCTGTATATGTATAAAACCCCTGTCAAACACCGCTAAGAATAGGCGAGTGTCTTCTTTACCATTGCCGGTAGACGTGCAAGCCTTAGGGTATTTTTCTGGTGTGTCATGTTTAACGTCACAGACGGGCACAGTGAAGAGGTATTTTGAGTTGTGCACTCCTGAGAGTCCTATCTCTTATTGCAGAAGATATTTGCTTATATCAGACGCTAGGTTTATTCAGGCACAACTGCGTTTTTACCTGTTAGATGGAGAGCATGCTGCTAAGGTCGGCTTTCTGTCATATTTCCCAGCTTGCTTCATGAAACTAGCTAAAAGCAAACCTGGGGTTATGGTTCAAATCACGTCTTGTGAAAAATACCCCATTGATCACAGGAAAGGTTGGCTAATTGGGATAGACACACATAGAGACACGCTGCTCATCATGTCTTTATTATGACTCTCCAGTGGCTACCGCTGGTCACAATGATTCTTACTTAATGTTTCAATGGCTCTGTTTACCACTCATGTGTGTGCGTGCCTGTGCGTGTGTCTGTGTGTGTGTGTGTGTGTGTGTGTGTGTGTGTGTGTGTGTTGTGAATGACACTCAAAATCCCTTCTCCCTATGCATCATTGAGAGCAGGGATGTTGTTGCTTTTGTGTGTTCCAGGTTTGGTCATGAACAAAAAGGGGGGGGGGGGGGGGTTCTGAGTTGAGGCATAAAGTACAATTTAATTGCAAAAGCCGTTCGGTGGACGCTTTTATCCAAAGTGCCTGCAATTTATTTGAATCTTTTCACATCGTTAGTGGTGCTATTTAAAAGTGTTTGATTGCTCCATCGATTTCTACACCTTCCTCCGGGGCCACTGTTGTTCAAATGCAGTGGACTGCGGCGTTCCTTGTGCATCATGAACCGAAGCTCCTTCCCCTGAGCACTGATTGGTGCTACGGTTTTGTAATTTTGGCTGATTACAAAACACAGACTGATCTGCAGAGAGAAACGGAACGTGAACCTGCAGGATCAGGATGGCCCCACAAGGCTGTGATATATCCACTCCTTGTTACGTCTGTTTAGTCCGAAAACCGTTCCCACCAGCGCCGTTCCCACCAGGAAGGCACACGTGTCGTTGTGAGATCAATATGAGTTTCTGGTATTGTGGAGCATGCAGATTTTTTTTTACTGATTTGAATTATTACTTAAAATAGTCTTCAGTTAACACATTCAGTGATTCAAAAACCAAATTTTACAACATGCATGGTTTTATTTATATATATATACTATATACTAGTCAGTTTTCACCTTTGCATTCTATCAAAACTAGTCTTCCAATGGTCTGTGTTTTGTTCAGCCAAATAGTTTGCTTTTCAACAAC
The DNA here is from genome assembly GCA_026745465.1 of Lota lota. Taxonomy (NCBI): domain Eukaryota; kingdom Metazoa; phylum Chordata; class Actinopteri; order Gadiformes; family Lotidae; genus Lota; species Lota lota. The sequence continues at coordinate 1,518,843 of JACYXH010000172.1, read as the reverse complement.
CTTACTTCTTGTGGATATCTTTTATATAATGTGTGATAATATCTACCTGTAATGATAATATAAGGAAATCCAAGGAAAAATAGCAGTCCACTTATTGGATGATACTCGCTCTCAGAGAGTCAAACAAATTGCCAATTAAGGCAGGCAACATTTCCTTCTGTGCCATGGTGTCCAACAAGACTCCATTCCCGCATGGGTCACGTTTGGTCCGAGAGCAAGAAACATGGCGTTAACGCTAATTATCTCAAATGATCTACTCGCTAATTTATTCCCACTCCCGAGGTGCGGGAAGGCATGCTAATGCATATCATGTACGATGATCGTCCTCTTCTGGGAACGGCCTCCACAGAATTGTAGAAGTTTGTGCGTGGCTCCCAGAGACTCTGCACAGCTCTTTACAAAACGGCACCTTTGCTTCATCAGTCCAACAAATTAAGACTCGATTTCAGGGTTGTTATTTCGCTACAATGTAAATTTGACCAAAGGGCTCTCCTTTTCTTCTAAAGTAAATTAGAATAATGAAATTACATAAATGAGTAGGCATTCAATGTCGGATGGTTGAATATGAGAGAAACACTGCATGTGAATAATAATCTCTTGCAGGCTGAGTGGTTTACTCCTTATCTGACTTATTTCTTCCCTTGTCTGGACATGGTCTGCGAGAGAGGGGGAGGATTAGGCAACCCCTTTGAAGATTGTAAGAAAAGGATTTGCTACCCGTTGCAAAAAGGGCCCCATATTGGCAACCTGAAGTGAACATATACATACACATACCGGTACATACATACATACAAAATACATACGAAAATAATACAACCACTTATTGTATCGATTGACTGCCCCCTTTGAATTACTTTTGTCTTTTGTTTGCATGAACAAAGAGATTTTTAAACGTTTAAACGTTGTGACAAGCTGAAAAGCGAGGCTGCAAAACAGGCGTTGCGACCTGTCATGCGTTTGCGATGAATAAAGAAGGCACTGTCAAACACACACACACACACACACACACACACACAGGATTCTTTGCTTTCCTCTTCTTGAAAGTGGCGATAAGGAGGCTGTACTTTAATCTGCGATTCATCATCACCAAGTGTAATGTATTGTACACACTGCACATTGCACCTACTGTATGCAGGCTATATAATTCCAAGTAACACACAGAAATCCTGAACGCTCAACCCACATCAGGCCCCAATCCTCCGATCGGCTTGTAGAGTGAAATGGATCATATCATAATGTATCCAAAAATATCCTCTCTCTCTCTCTTCCTCCCTCTCCTCCCCCTCGCTATTCTCTCTCCCCTCACTCTTTCCCATCCTCTCGCTCATACTCTCCCACCCTCGCCCTTCTCTCTCTCCCTCTCTCCCTCTCTCCCTCTCTCCTCCCTCTCTCCCTCTCTCCTCCCTCTCTCCACACCCCCCCCCCCCCCCCCCCCACACTCACAAACAGGCATCGTGTCGCTGGTTTCGTTGGCGCTGCTCTCCTACGACCGCTACAGCACGCTCACCGTGTACAACAAGCGGGCCCCGGACTACCGCAGGCCCCTGGCGGCCGTGGCGTGCGCATGGCTCTACTCTCTGCTGTGGACGGTGCCCCCCCTGCTGGGCTGGAGCAGCTACGGCCTGGAGGGCGCCGGCACCAGCTGCTCCGTGACGTGGACCGAGCGGAGCCTCCTCTCGCACTCCTACATCGTGTGCCTCTTCCTCTTCTGCCTGGCACTGCCCGTGCTGCTGATGGTGTACTGCTACGCTCGTCTGCTCTACGCCGTCAAGCAGGTGGGGTAGGAGGAAAAACGTGGACGTCTTTCTGGGGGGGGGGGGGGGTTCTCCTGGTTGACGTTCTCCTGGTTGACGTGCAGTGAAGAGGGTATTTTGAGTTGTGCACTCCGGAGTCTTGTGGCTTTTGTTCCTCAAGAGAAACACATACACACACACACACACACACACACAATCCTGAGTCACTCAGCTCTAGGGTGAATGACAAACACACTCGTCGCAAAGTGATTCTTTCATGGTTATAAACCCACAAATGTTGCAAATATTAGACATTGACTCACCACGGCGATATAAAAGTCCCTTTAAAAAGTGTTTGCTTGGTGCAGGATACATGAACCTGGGTTGCCAACTTTGGTTACCTGGCTGGAGTGAGATTTTGATCACACACACTTAGTCACGTGGACATATTTGGACTCAATTCACCATCAGGGTTTCAAAAAGTATGCAGCTCACACATGTGGCGAGAGCGGGAGCATAGGTCTAAGATGTGAAGCCATAGCCTGACTACGCCCACGCCCTGACTATTTCCACCCAGGGAAATACTCACAACTTCACAATATTAGAAACCCACTAACCCACTAAAGGGCACAAAGGTTTGTTCACTGATGAATATCAAAGACGTGTTGTTTCCAATGTCAAACTCTTGCTTGAACGCCTTCTTGGCTCTCGGCTGTGAACTTGACCAGCTGTCCAGTCAACACGGAGATATGCATCGCCCACTAATCAGAGAGTAATTTAAGATACAGCTCCATGAAAACACCCGGTTTTCGAATACTCAGCTATCTTGTAGAATCAAAGTCCCTCGCTTGATTTAACCATTAAGATTCGACCATAATACATATGTTCACCTGTTCATCTCTGTTGTTGTCGCAGTGTTGTGGCGTGAGAATTGTTTGGGCAGCTTGAGAGCGTCAGCCTCAGTGTGAAAGCGTGAGAGTTGGCAACCCTTTTCATAAAATTTTCTTTAGAACGATGCAATAACACCTCGGGTATGTGGACACATATGTCAACTATGTCCTTTGACCACTTTTGATATTGAAGGATAGATCGATAATAGACCACGGTGCGATAAAAATGAATGTCACTTTTTGGCAAAACGTAAACCATGGAATATGTGTATAGTCCCATTCAGCTCCATGATTTGTAATTATTTTGTTGACCTGGGTAAAAATCATAACAAACTATCATTTTCTTGTTGTCCTTTGCCTTGTCCAAAATAGTTGACGCTGCTATAGCCTATGTGCTTCAGCCTTCCCATTCACAAAATCCTTTTCCTTAAAGCCCTTTGCTGTTTTTATGAGCATGTGTGTCTTAAGAGTGTGTGTCATGTAACTCATCATTAGACAGTCTTTTGCCATTTTCATTTTCTGGACCCAATGACCCGACTTTTTTACAGATGGCACGGACATTTGGACTGGATAATGAGCTTCAGTCCAAATGTCAGCAGTCTGAGTTTCCTCAGCAAATGTAATCCTGGTTGTGTCCTCTTCATCGGTATCAGAAGAGCTGCATTGTTCTGGATAAAAAGCACAATACATTTCAATGCGTTTTATCCAGAGAAAACACAGCTCTCCTGTTTGCTTGCATTACTTTCCTATTATTTCGACGTTGACGTATGATCCAAAGTCCAATGCAGCATCTATGTATATATGTCTGAATGTGAAATTCCACATTCACTTCGCCCACCCAGCTAGCGTTTAGAGCCAAGATGGCCGCTCATTGACTATAATGCCCATAGCGCTACTACACCAAAGACCCCAAACCAAAAATAACCTCAAACCCTCAAATGCTCCCGCTGCAGGTGGGCCGAATCCGGCGGTCTGTGGCGCGGCGAAGGGAGTTCCACATCCTCTTCATGGTGCTCACCACGGTGGTGTGCTACCTCCTGTGCTGGATGCCTTACGGGGTCGTGGCCATGATGGCTACCTTCGGCCGCCCGGGGCTCATCACGCCCGTGGCCAGCGTGGTGCCCTCCATCTTGGCCAAAAGCAGCACCGTCATAAACCCGCTCATTTACATCCTCATGAACAAGCAGGTGAGAAAAATGAAATACTAAAAGAAATACCTATTCACATTTTTGTTTTGTTTTTGTTTCATAACTTACTTCCTGTGCTGGTTGATTAACGATTTTCAGTCGTTATTACACTTCTGATCAGTCTGTCAAATGTGTGAGGATTGGGAACATAGCTAACGTGAAAGACCACAACACAAAACCCAAGGCTTAAAGTCAGTAGTTTGTTTTTAATTATTGACATCATTGAAACATAAATTAAAGTACAAGCTTGACAGGTTCTTTAAGTGTTGAGGGAGACTCAGGCTCCCTTTACAAAAGGACATTTAGATGGCAACAAGCTATCCGTAGTAGCCTAACCACATCTCGAAGCCAGCATCATAAACAAATTACAATCTCTGCGATTAAGGAAGGAAGGAAGGAAGGAAGACAAAACATTGCCTTGTGCAACACAGACTTGTATCGACTCTTTGAGTCAAAGCCACGCCCCTTAGTGCAACAACTTCACTTGGTGAGAAATTAACACTAAGCAGTAGCAGAAGACATTTGGCACACCAACAGGTCTGCTGATATTTGGGAAACACCATCCAATCATACCCTGTTGACATCACAAAACCATATGACACCAGGGCAAGAACAACAGATTCAAGGAAACATTTTGTTTTACAATTTAGATATCCAGTTCTGTTGCTTTTGACAAAACACTGATTCAAGGTTCTAGAATTAAAGGGAATTCTGTGTGGAAGCTGAAGATGCTATTGAAGTTGAATAATAGTACTATTATTATTATTTTATTATTGTGGTTTTTCTATCTAGTGTAGTCTGCAGTACTGTTGTACTGTTGTACAACTTTAAGACCATCATATTGTTTGTTGAAGTCTTACGTCAGATTTGGAAAATGAAACCGATGGTGAAACGGAACACTAATACAAACCCAATAGTTCTGTACATTCCTGAAACCTGACAGTATAAAAGTGGTCATTTTCTGGTCCCACAAAGACCATGAACCTCAGCTCACTGGGGTCTTTCAAAAAAGATTGTGGGCAGCATTCATATCACAAAAGTTGTAAAAACTACGCAGCCGTCCAAAAAGGTGCCAGAAGCTATTGAAGTTGTACTCCCTAAATGACTTATTCCTGAGATCATGTTATAGCGAGAATCCGATTATTGCACATTGCTTTGCCTAAAAACAATGGGATACGCGATGGGAAACGTTTCAAATGATATTTGGTATTGTGTCCAAGCAAGCACTGCGTTATAGTGGATGTCACGATATGTCGATATGCGTTATAGCGAAAGGCAGTGTACTTAAAAAAAGATATACAAAAAAAGGTCTCCTTGGAGGAGTCCTCTGAACCAATCACGCGTCGACTCTGCACTCCTTCACTTTCATGTCCTCCGTCGAAAGTTCAGACGGTAAACCGCCTAGCGCGTTTCAACCCTTTTGTCGTCTCCTCTTTTTTCACCTTATTGCCCCCGTTGAATTTTTCCGGTGTCCCCGAAATGAAGTCATGGGGTCATAGGTCACGGGGGAGCGTTAGCCGCCGCCGCCGCCGCCGCCGTGCAGTCGACGGAGCTGAACCCCCGCAGGGTGACGCGACCTTTGAGCCTGAGTTCGTCGCAGGTCCCGGCGTGCATCCTCTGCACCAGCAGCTTCTCGTACAGCAGCGGGTGGTAGGCGCCCAGCGTGCACGCCGGGTCGTAAAGCTCCTCGTAGTAGTGGCACAGGTCGGTCTCCCGGGCCGACGGGACGTACTCGTACACGTGCACCTCGCGGCACAGGGCCATCATCAGCACAGTACCTGCAGAGGGGGGCAGCCACACATTCCTGGTTCAAGTGCAACGGAGCGTGTTATGTTTTATATTTTAGAATTTCATCATTTCTTTTTAACGTTAGTTCAAAATATATTGATACACTTGTTATATACTGTAGTTCATATTAATATATGGTATATAGAGCCATGCAAAATGGATAGGCAAAGTTCACATATGAACTTCATTAGCAAATACATTTTGCCTGATAAATATCAATAAATATAAATGTACATATATATGTGTGTGTACATATTTAACTACAAATATACCTATCAGCAGCCAATAAAACCTCATGTTCTAAGTGTGTTTGCTTTTCAAAGGTATGAACATATGATTTGTTTCTTATTCAGGGCCTCCACAGGTACAGTCAATTTGAATTAATTAAAAAGATAGTTTGTGTATAGTTGTGTAGCCTTTGCACAGCGATAAATGTATTCTGCTGATTGGCAGAACAAACACAATCCATAAAAATGATTTATAAAATTTTGTAGAAATTGTATAGATTAGTCAATTCACAATGACGTAGGCTCAGTTGGCTGGGCTGGTCTTCAGAAGGCGTGTTTACGGTGGCCCTAGTGGGAATCAAACCCCAAACCCTATGCTCTACCAGCCGAGCTCCACAGGACCACTAAGACGCCATGTTTGCAGGAAAAGGACAGTTGCTGAGCTTTAACAATAGGCTTATAAGTGTGATGGGATAACTCTTTGAGGAATGGTTGGTTTATCCTCTAGGTGTGTGTGTGTGTGTGTGTGTGTGTGTGTGTGTGTGTGTGTGTGTGTGTGTGTGTGTGTGTCAGTGCATGTCTGTGTGTGTGTGTCTCTCTCTCTCAATCACAGCGTTCAGCTGTTTCGTCACACCTGGTTTGTCAAGGGTAACAAACATGTTGGCAGGCGTGGGATGATTTACAGGCAGTGGCGAAAGCCTTCAGAAAACATCAGATTACTCTCTCTAAAACATTCCTTGAGACTATTGTTGGACTGGAGCTTCGGTTGGCACAAAAAGGTCAAGCCACACATCCAAATGTTAGCTCACTTCAGGGTCTTCTTCGACTGCTAATTCACTGTCAGTAAAAACAACTAAAAAAGAATCCTGACTTACTCACTGTCACTGCTGTGACAGTCTCAGGTTTCGCTGCTGTAAATGATCAGTGAATAGAAGCAGACTGCACATTTCCATCCACATTTAGTCATTTAATGGCCACTTTAATCTAAAGCGAGTGGTTTAGCAGTGCTGCTGAGAACAATAAAGCAAAGTAGCCATAGAATTCAGAGATACAAGGTTGGTCATTTGTTTCTTTTTTTTGTATCTCTGAGTTACTAGACTGCGGCAGGGTTTTCTTAGGAACCCCCCCCCCCCCCCCCATCTCCACGCAGTGTTTTTTTTATTTCATTATCGCCATCATAATAACCCACTATTTCCGTAATTTCCCATCTGGGATCAAAAAAGTATCCTCTTATATCGTCTTATCTTTTAAGCAAGTTTGTCATGCCTAGTAAACTACAGTTTAATGGTTAAGTCCAGGTCATTTCCGTCGTGTGCCCATAAGACCATTTCGGGGTAGTAGGACGCTAGCAGGCTAGCGGGTGATATGCAGTTTCTTTGGAGTGATTTATTTACTGACATGTATTTAAGAATACACCTGCTGAATTCTTTTCTCACCAAATGACTCAAACTCATTAAACCAACCGCATTTTCGGCCAACTCACAATGTCGTTGGAGCTGGAACTGCATTTTCCTCAAACTTGCTATTTGAAGACATTATCAATCCAGGGTAGAGTTGATACTTAGAAACCTAGAGAAGGTGAGATCACGCTTTGCAGAGTGAGTGTGGGGGAATATCTCCCCTCACCTGGGTGATGCACAACAGCCAGTTTGAGCCAGAACGCTCACCACACACTGGCTAACACAGTGTGATGAGTGGATTTTAATCTAATTACAGACCAGGGGATGATGAGGTGGTCAAGTAAGTGCAAGACCCTGGAGGGGAATTTGGCTAGGCCACCAGGGTAAGCTCCGCTAATCTTGGGATGAGTGCCATGGAATCTTTAGCGAACACAGCGAGTCTTGGTTGAACTTCTCGTCTGAAAGACAGTGCCCTTGGACAGACTGGGGCCGGCATTGGGGATATTGTATAGGCCAGAGGGTAGAGCACCCCATCCAGCACGAGCACCAACTGGTCTCGCATCCCAGATTGGACCAGGTCATCCCTGCTTTTCTTCCAGCAGTGCTGGGAACATAGCCACGGTGCAGTATCGTCTACGGTTTTGTAAAGTTAAAGGGTAAGATTGACGAGATAAGATTCACTAACTAGATTAGATTGAGTTTCTTGTACTGCGTTCGCTGAGGTCATCTTTGTAAAGGACATAATGGGGCATGTAGGTAGAGGTGCATGGAACAGAACTTCCTGGTTGTACAGATGAGGAAAAAAGCTTAACCGTGGCTCTCGGGGTTCGGCCAATAGGATATCTTAGACAGGATTGGCTCTAGTTCTAAAACTGGGTAATGGGAGTAGTGTGGCTTCGTTGCCGATCGTAAAACGAATCCCTTTGAGAGGTAGCTTGCCGAATGACGGGTTGATTTCAGAACATGCACTACGGTGTGCATGTTGCATAACGGTTGATTCGTTACGCACCGAGCAACAACACTCAGCCCACAACAGGACCAGGTCTTCTACTCCGAACGGCACGAGTGTTCTCTACATCATTTGTCCGCCGTTCGAAAGTTGTGCGGTTTATTACGACAAGCGATTGTTTGCATCCGATCTGTCCCAAATCTTTACATGTTCAGTTTTTGTATTGATAAAGCATTCACTACTGGTTGTATGTGTACAACTATGCGGCCAGGGTGCCACCCCCAACTGAATCTGGCGGTTGATAGGATTTGAACATCAATCAAAAGTTTGAATGGCCAGTTTGTGGTCACTCAGTATCTGTACTGTAACTCTCTGATTTCCTTCACGTGCTACGGAGGAGCTTTGTGCTCTGTGGTAGAAGTGCAGCTTTTTTATTGATGTATTTATTTGTTGCGATATTTGTATTCGATTTCGGAAGTACTTTATCATTTCTCTTGTTTTTGTATACTTAAAAAATGAAAGGTTGGTAGAGCGCGTACCATTAAGGCTTAGTCCTTACGGCAGTGACCTAGGTTTCATTCCTCTCTCTCCCATACCTTCCTGTCTATCTCACTGTCTCTTCATGAATAAAAGCACGCAAAAAAAATATCTTGAAAGGTTGTATTGGTGACATGCATGCTGCTCAATATAAAGCAAAACAAAGGTTGCCTAAAAATCGGAAATAAAATCCTCTCCTTCTCTCTCCCCAGTTCTACCAGTGCTTCCTGGTGCTGTTCCACTGCCGGCCACATGGTGGCGCTGTCGACGCCGGCCAATCCTCCATGCCCTCCAAGACCACCGTGTTGCGGCTCAACCGGCGCATCTACAACACACCCATGCCCGCCTGCACCCTGCAGCTGTTGGACTCCACAGGGGCCGGAGCGCCGCTCGCAACTACTATAGGGGCCCCGGCGGGCCTGGGGGTGAGCCCCACCCTGCAACTGCCCACAACCCCTCGGGAAGTTGGGGTGGGCGGAGGGCGGATGGGGGAAGTGGGAAGCGACGGGGAAGCCGAGCGCGGACTCCCTTGAGGCTCCTCCTGAACGTGAATGGGACGTGTTTTTTTTTGTTGTTGTTGATGTAACCCCCTCTTTCTCTTTGCTCAATCGCAACCGACTGAAGAGACCACTGGACAACTTCTCCCAGGCTTCACAGAGTTTATTTTGCAGAGCAGAGCTTTGAACACATTCATGTGACTGGCGGTGATCTATAGACATACAGATCCTGCAAGCATAGATCGTCAGCAGCAAAAGGGCTAAATTTACTTTTTACATTGTGATCGTATAGTTTTGTTTGACAATTAAAACTGTGTATGTTTTTTTTTTGCTCAAGGGTAGCTGCCCGTGCCTATCAAACATCCTGTTTCTTTTTTATTTTCCTACAAAAGAAAAAATGTGGCATCTTCAGACTAAAGAGGATTTGTTTAGAGTTGCCACTGTGTGCCACCTCCCCCCCCCAGCGCACCCAGCTTCCATGGATACCATGGCGATGACCCGTGCTTGGAGTGACCCTGGGATCCTAGTGTGCCTGCTACCTGTGATGCAATGTCTATGCTGTGGTCCTTGTGGACGTGCGTGACATCACCCTGTACAATGCCGCACGCACCCGTCGTAGTGTGTCGTCTTGAAGCCCTTTCCCATGAGCCACCATGAGGGTGTATTGCATGGCTGTGAGGACATAAAGTGCACGTCTTAATGTTCCATGCAGATGTTTGTTTGCTTTGTTTGTTTCGCCCACGCCCTCCTCACCTTGATTGTTCATATATTCAGGATTAGGGTAAGGATCGCCGCGGACCCAGTTTCAAATCGACGGGGAACTAAAGACGGCGATTATGTAGACACGAGGGACTGGCGAGTGTCAATGATACTTGGAATGTCACAAGAAAGTCCAAAAGTTCCTGTTTTCTTTCTAAAGGACGGTCGGCTGCTACTTGGGATTCAGTGCAGAATAGGTCACATTGGACGCCACCGCCAGGGCACTAAAATCGAATCCTCCCCCCCCCCCCCCCCATTTTAGGAAATCGTGCGTTATCTTGCTGTGGAACTCTTGGCGTCATGAAACTGCATCGCACCTTATTAGAAATTCTGCAACGTAATACTAAACCAAATTCTTTTTTCTTTTTTTTGTACGCCCTGGTAGATACATGCATCCATGCCATGGGGACAACCTTACATTTCAGGAGTTGTATTAATAATTTTTCTTTACTTATTTAACATTTTAGACGACAAATTGGACAATATTTTGTACCATGTTTCAGATAGACAGATTTGAATTGAGAGAGAGAGAGAGAGAGAGAGAGAGAGAGAGAGAGAGAGAGAGAGAGAGAGAGAGAGAGAGAGACAGAGAGAGAGAGAGAGAGAGAGAGAGAGAGAGAGAGAGAGAGAGAGAGAGAGCCCTAAGGCTTCTGCATGGGATTCGAACACCAATACAGAACCCGTGAATGCCCACGAGGGGCTCATTATTATGGAATCCAACTGAAGTGTCGCATCAAATTACATCTCACCCTGACACCACATCCTTATGCATCCCCATCCCCCGCCCCAGCCCTGTCCTATCATGTCAGTGTTTTTCTGTGATTTTATTCACACATTTTCTTTTACAAGAAAACGGGACCATTAAACTGGGTTGACCTTAAGTTGATTTTAACTATCTTTTTGGTCTACGATAATGGCCACTAATTGGACCAGATTAACGTAATAACTATCGTTCAGAGTTACGCAAGTGGTGGTGGTGGTGGTGGTGGTGGTGGGTGCTTTGTTTCTGCAATGGCAACTGTTCAGCTGTCAGTCAATGTAGTGGCAACAAAAACATGGCTGGAGTGACAGGTCGAGGAATTTCATCAATGCAACCTTTGGGGAGGATCAATAGATGTGCCGTAACAGTATTGTACCTGGCTCTCTTAAAGGTCAGCGTTTCAAGTGCGGACCTGACTAAAGGACGGCCTGTTAATGAGAGGGGAACAGTGACACGCACCGACCCCCCACCCTCCTTTGGAAACCATGACGACGACCTGTGCTTGGAGTGACCTTGGCATCCTAGTGTCTGCTACCTGAGCAGATCTCCTTCACACTACTTGGCATGCGGACATTTTGTGCGAGAGAGAGATAAAGAGAGAGGGAGAGAGCGAGAGAGGAAAGAGAGAGAGAGAGAGAGAGCACCTGTAACAGGGCTTTTCATTGCACTGCACTAAATTAACTGGATTTGAACATTTAAATTGATGTGTGTTTGAGTGTAAGAAAACATAATATTCCAATGTTCCAATGTTAACATATTTACATTGAACTGTTTTTCTCTATTCTGGTACCACAGCAAGTCAATAAATGCTTAATGATCGCAGTTGTGTAGTATTCTGCTTCTACCCAATACTAATACTAATTACTAACTTAATAACTACAAATATGTTTCACATAACAATTCATAATTAATCTGGAAAAAAACATTTTCATGGTACATGTTCAAATTTTGAAATGATAAAAACATGTACTTTGAATCTAAATAAGGTGCCACAGTGCATAAAATAGGATAAAATAGAGCTAATTTATAAATAAATAAAATCAGAGGATGACCTCCCCCAGACCCCCTACAGGGGTCTAGGCTAAACCCAGAATACCTGGGTTTAAAATCGATGGGTCACGCAGACAAAGTCCAAAAGTTCCTGTTGTCCTTCCAAAGGACGGTCGGCTGCTACTTGGGATTCAGTACAGAATAGGTCACATTGGACGCCCCCGCCAGGACACTAAAACCTACTTCTATGATTGTAGGCGTAGCAGTCTATAGTTTCCCACCTACTGTACCCCTCCATTTCTGAACGAATAGCGTGGAGGACGAGTGCCGCTCTGTGTGATATTATGTGCACGGTGCCCTGGGATATGTGGGCGGGACCCACGTTGATTGGTACATTGTTGAACTTTCAGTGCATGCGAGTGTGCGCACGAGACAAGCCCATAAGGTGAAGCCTAGACGGCTACACTTACAATCATAGAACTAGAGTTATAATAACATGACTATCGTTCTGACGCAACCTATATTCAACCCAGAATTGGCAGCATGTTAAACATAACAGAATTACCAACATTTTGACAAAACTTGTGGAAGTACAGATGTCACTTCCGGATTCAACAGTTTTTTTTTTAACCTATTTTACGTTTGAAAAATGTTTCTACCATGTCTCAGATAGACAGAGATTTTAAGAGATAAAGAGAGGGATTCAGCTCTTTGTAATTTAATTTAATTGAGAGAGACAGAGAGATGAAAAGAGATATAGACACAGAGAGAGAGAGGGAGGAAGAGAGAGATGAAGAGAGAGAGAGGTTGGGGTTTCAATTGCATATGCAGATTCCTACTCTTAAGGCTTCTGCGTGTGATTTTAACACCAATACAGAGCGTGTGATCGCCCATGAGGGAATAATAATTATGCAATCTAACTGAAATTACATTTCACCCCCACACGACATCCTCATTGGCCCCCCAACCTTTTGGGAGAATCATTAAATGGACTGTGGAAGTATGCCTGGCTCACTAAAAGGTCAGAGTATCAAGTCTCCAGAGGTCCGGTTGTGACTGAAGTCCAGCCAGTAAATGCGAGGGAAACACAACGCACTCCACAACATCTCTCCTTTGGCCTGTTCATCGAAGAGCAGATCATGGGAAAGCTATTAGCAGGCTCATCAATGCTGACACTCACAATCTGAGATTGGCCGATCGATGCCGGGGTTCACTTTTTCATTATTTCCTGCTCAGCACTGCATACTAAACTTGGTCTTTATCAAAGACCTTCACGGAACCTTCACGCTGCTTCATACGCGTGTGGTGAAAGAATCGGGGTTCACGCGGTCGGATGCAGTGTGACCCAGCACCATTCTCAGAGCACAGTCCATTTACTGTATTTTCGTAATACAAAGGCAATAATTTTTTTCCCACATTTGGTTAGGATGTCAGTGGCTAGTTCAACTCCATATTATGTATTAACAGAGTTTCTTTCCGCCAGTTATATTTCCTGAATATTAATGAGTTTATTAACCCCCCCCTCCCCCCCCCCAAATCTGCCAAATATGGAGAGTTTCCGCTGCTGGTTGCAAAAATCACCAACAATGGCATCGTCAATAGAAGGCAAATCGTCTTGTGTGTAAACCAATGGGTGACGTCCGGGACTCTTAGTCCTCAGATCTTACGGCCTATGGTTTGGGGTTTAGTGTTGTGTGTGGAGGGCCGTACCGATGAAGCCGGAGGAGGGTGGGTTGGGCTGGATGCTCTCCTGGACGTTGGACTGGATCACGTCCCACAGGCGCCAGATGTAGGAGGGGTGGAGGATGTAGAAGGGCTGGTCCGGTCGTTGCAGCCGCCGCTTCCTGTACGGCGTGAAGAGGTTGAAGTCCGGGTTCTTGTACCACTGATCGGAGAGGGAGAGAGGTTGTTGATCCATGAACTAAGTACTAAGTAAATAAGAGGACAAAAACACCCTCCGAATGTACCAGTTTGTTTATTTTCATTTTCAATACGATTTAAAAATCCTGAACATCAGTTTATTCAGTACAAATAATAAGGAAATCCCAATAGAGGAATACATAGACACACAACATACACAGCAATCAGTCACACCATGCTAGACATCCTTATAGAGCCTAATACAGGACTCTAGATTCTGTCTGTTTTAGCTATATTATAAAACCTCCAAATATATGAATCAACGCTCTTCTCCACATTTCTTGGAATGGAGAAGAATCAATCTTCCACATCCCTACGATACGTTTCTACCATCAAACCAAGTGAGACAGCCTGCTTTTCATATGTATTAGCCACAAAAAAACACTAGTTCCTCCTAAGATAGCTGACTTTGTATTTGTTATTTAGTGCTCGTTCTCCAGATGTCCTTAGCCTTTTCCCCTCCCTTCACATATCCTGCCTGCAATCACTTCATCCCACTCACTTGAGTGTCCTTGTCGATCTTCCCGCCTGCACCTCATTCCCTCATCAGCCTCTCCCCATATTTACAAGTTCACGTCCTTTGTTCCCTTGTCGGTTCGTTGTATTTGTCATGTCCCTTTGTCATTGTTGTTCCTCTAGTTAGTCTTTTCCAAGCCAGTTCGTGGAACTGCGATTTTTGAGTTTTCTTTATTAAAAGCCTTTTTTGTTACATTTCCTGAGTTCTTGTCTGCATTTGGATCAGATCCCTTTTTGTTCCTGTTGCCCTGCTAGCATTGGTCATGACACACTGGTGCTGTGCCATAGGTACAATGGGGGCTATTTTTCATGGATGAACATTTGCATACTCCAGACATTCCTCCTCATCTCTCCTTGAGCAGCAGAAGAACCACTCGGTCTTACATTATTACAACCAGTAATACAGTATGAACCCTCCAGACTGCCACCGTTTTGGACATATGCAAATAAATAATGAGCAGTGCAACCAAACAAATGTTGCACTGTGTTACTTCCAATAAAGCAACCTATGCTCCTGCACTAATTAGTTGCACCATTCAAACAACCTTGCAGTTCACCAGCAGTACAAATATAGATTAACGCCCCAAGGTTTTTGGGGTAGCTTTCGCATTTCAATTGCGCTTGTGTATGTGTTTTCTTTTTTACCAAAATAATTTAGATCTAAACTACAGAAAAGATGTGCTTTTAATGTACTTGTAGTCATTTGATTGACTGTTTTTCCCCTTGAAACACACGATGTCAATGCATGACATAATATTTAGAAAATGTGTTACAGCCCGTAGAGAGGTCGTTCCAGTCTTTTAGATAACTGAACATCATTTTGTAGTCATTTACTATGGCTAATAAACTAAAGGGAAAAACAACATATGCACCAGAAGAGATGAGACTCTTCAGGATATTCAGATCAGACCTCAAACATATTTGGAGCTCTTTCTGAATTGTTGTGCTTAACTTATTTACTATCCAACTTGGTAAGAGTTGCAGTTTGGAAGTTGTATAACAGGTTTAGTAGCATAAACGCCACTAGCTCGCTGTTTTAGTGATGTTATTCTATCTAATTTACAATTGCGTTTAGTGGGAGGAAAATGAAGGATTTTGCATGGGGTGATGGTTACAAGACAAATTTGTACCTTGAGTCTACATTCTTCCAGGTGTTATCTTAGACCCCATGGGTATGTATCCGGCCATTATATTTGTGGAGCTTTTATTGATTGATTATTGGATATCATATATATAATAACATATATAAAAATATATATTCAGGCAAAAACAATAATCTCTTTATTTCTGTTTATAATATGGCTCTATTTATTGTTATATTCAATATTGTTTTTACATGATGAAAGGTTAATATTACTGGCATCCGACTTCAATAATGACATATTTAATTTGAGGAAGGCTGAAGTTGCTCACACACACACACACACACACACACACACACACACACACACACACACACACACACACACACACACACACACACACACACACACACACAGACCACACCACAAACTTACTTTAATCTCCCCAAAGCGAGCAAGAAGCGTAGAGTTGTTTTCGGAGGGACTTTAAAAAAAAGTCGGTAAACAAAGAAAGGTGTAAATAAACTGCATTCCATTCACTTCAAACATGATACTTGTGACTCACTGAGGTTAGATTCAAATACAGCAAGATATGGCAAAGCCTGCCAAGCCTGGACAACTGCATGGAATCTTGGTTTTCTGACACATTTAGTTCAATCCATGATATTGGTTTCCATTTAATTTAATTTAATTGAAATCATGGATTGAAATAAAATCATGGATACAGATGAAATAGCCATTGATTTTAGCTCAATTCAATTCTTCAATTCAACAGTAACAGATACAAGGGTACCAATCCATGATTATTACTAATCCATAATAAGATAGAGGTCTAATGTAAAATAAATGGTTCTGAACTTAAAATCAGCATTAAGAGAGTCGCTGAATGTCGGAATGGTTCAACATGAACACAACCCAAACACTGTTTGGTCTAAACTTTCGGTCCCTGTCATATGTAATTTTTTGGTCTGTCTCCGATTTTTGTGATTCACTGTCGAAAGATAAAGACAGAAGTAATAATGAACAGCAAAAATGGAAAATACTATTTTGGGGGGAAATGACAAGTGCAAAAAGATTAGGCAGCTGTAGCCTCGCGCCCTAAGAATGAGAGAATGTGAGAATTGGAAATGAATGAATGCCGTGACGGAATCCAAGTCTTTGTCATTGGTGAAGATAATGAAAAGCCCAATATAAACTATGAGCACATTGTTGTGTTTGGTTTGTCATTATGAATAGACATTTCCAACTTTTACACTTAATATCTATGGTTGTGGGTCAATTGAAAAAGTGTGTGTGTGTGTGTGTGTGTGTTTGTGAGCGTGTGTGAGTGTGTTTCTCCTCATTGTACTACAAGGAGGAATAGCCAACACACACACACACACATCGCTTTATAACAAAAACACATCTATATCTCTCACTCTTTTTCAAAGAGAGAGAGAGACAAGAGAGACAGGCAGATAGACAGACGTTGACACATGCATGTTCACGAATATAAATCACAAAAAAAGCTCGCTCTAACCTTTCAACATTTATAAAAACCAAACACTAAGTCACTCCAACCCTGTTTTCTATAATCACAGCCCACATCAAAATCCTTTTGACTCCAATCGCACATATTTGTTTCATTATGCTGTATTGCAAAACATATCACCCAACAGAAGGAGGAACGTGCACATCATCCACCAACAATGATGCACTTTGGGAGTAGGCTGAGAGGGTCATACATTTTAGGGTTTTTATGGTCTACCGTAACGCAATTTCTGTTCCCTTGCTGCCTATGAGCTGTGTACACCAGTCCCCGGAGCGAGAACAATAAGAACATGACTAGAACAACAACAACAAAGACAAGGAGACTTAATATGGATTTCCTTTTATGCAGAACTTAGCAAATCAATACCCGAGACATGTAATGGAAACGGATGTCCCGCTATTGGAAGTCCCCACCTCCCTCTCACTTCTCGCCGCTAGATCCATGTCACTAAAATGGATGTCGCTACCGCCAAAGCATGCTGGGAAATCGATGCCCTCTCTCTGGCATATGACGCACATTTGAAACACCAAGGTCCCTGGTGTTCCGTTGTGAGACGAGGACGCCTGGGAAAACGGTCGCTTTAGAAGCACATGTATGGGCTATCACTCTTGTTGCTCTGCCAACGACATCCACTCGTTTTAAATGACCTCTCGCTGGCGGAGTTGCAGTGGTTTGCTGGTTTTCATGGAAACCACCTAAACATGTCTACTTCATTCAGTCATTTCATTTCCCACAGAGGCCTTAATAAAAGGTCTTACTAAGACTATATATGTGTATATGGGACTTCCTTTAGCTCATTCCCAGTCATCCTTATTCACCTGCTGAACAATGCAACGCAAAAACAAAATAAAAGCAAAATATTCATTATGAAAATATGACAAGATTTTCGTTTGAGGTCGCTTAAGGTTGACATTCAACATTTATCATGCTAGATCAATGCCACAATAAAAGCGCTGTGAAGGTAAAAGGTGAACAGATGACACCCCACATAAATATAATAATACTCTTAATAATAATCGTATAACAATCTTGATAAATATACTTTCCAGCTCATAAAATTGCACTGTTGGAATACAACTGCCTTTGAGACATGCAATGCATTTGAATGCGATGTACATAGATACATTTATCATGATCCCCTCTTAGATGGCTTGTTAATTAGTTATTCTGCTCGTATAAATGCTCTTGTGATCAGTTCTCCACGTGCCAGTTTGCTTTCCATGTGATCTTGTGCTCGTGCTATCTTGTAAATAATAGAACCAAAAGTATAACCAAACGTGACCTGTCCCTCTACTGTAACTGACCTTTTTCATATTACTATTAATGTTTAGCTTATTCCAACAACAGATTGAATGCTTTATTAAATTTTTTGTCATTATTATGTTTTCATGTGTCATTTTGTGTTCATGTTTCATGTGTTTTTCTGAATTTATAATCACTTTGTGATTGTTTGCTTTTTTTACTGTATTCTTTTGGTCTGCCGTTTAATCTTAAAAGTAAAAGTGTCTTTCAGTATTTTAAAAGACAAATAAAATGCAAGACAAAGAATGTATTTTTATTATTATTATTATTATTATTCTCTATTTTATGTAATAAGGGAGGGACAGTGGACATAACGTGGTTATAACAGTTGACTCCACTGAAATCAAAGCACTGCAACATAAAAAATATCATGCTAATTTGTAGTAAAACAACACACACAACAGCAGCCGTCATGGAGGTTTTAAAACAAACAATCCAACCCTTACCCTAACCCTACTCTTAGAAATCTGTGACTACATTGAGGCATTAAGAAAGTCTCAAAATGTGACACGAAAAAAACACAAAACCCCAAGCCGCAAGACATTTTTTAACGACATTTACAAAATGGATACACAATGTTAGAGTAAAGTGCGGCTGGGAGCGTACCTTCAGCAGGTTGAGGGAGTAGGGTGCTGGGTCCCACGCCACCAGAGTCACGTCCCGGTACAGGGAGCTGGAGTTGAAGAGATACCTGGGTATGGCCATGATCTGGGTGGGGAAGGTCGAGTGGAGAAAGAAGAAGAGGGTTTCTAGGTGGGTGATAATAAAGCCATCTACACAGCACGCTATGCTGTAATGACCACTCTGACACTATCTGATGAAGGTTAGGGTTTGGGGTTCACATTTTGAATGTCATCTGTTGAACACGTACACAGGGGTGTAAAGTAACTAATCTCAACTACTCAAATTACTGTTATTGAATAGCTTTTTTGTGTAACTGTACTTTTAAAAGGTTGGAACTTTACTTTTACTTTAAGTGGCAATCTCGAAAAGACTTTCCTGTAAATTAATGTATTTTAAGTCACTATCTCTGGCCGAATGAGGTAACTGTTACGCCATCCTCTGCCTCTACCTAGCTGCGCCGGCTTCCACTACACCACATGCCTTTGTTTACATTCCCATCACCAATTTACCTCATGCACTCTGCTCTTCACGCCAGTCTGCAATCAACAATCAGCGCACCCTATTTGTTCCCTGTTCTCCTAGCAGCCGGCGCCAGTTCGTTGTCAACACTCTCTGAGTTCGTTACCTCGTTCCTGTAACGTGACACTCTCCCGTTCCGTCCGCTGCCACCATCTAGTGGCACCCAGCCTCACTACACCATGTGCTTTTGTTTACGTCCCGTCGCCAATTAACCACCACGTGCACTCCCTCTGTCCAGACACTCCTGCCGGCAATTAGTCAATCACCCACCACAGTATTTTAGCACAGAGCCAGTGCTAGTTCGTCAGTTTACCTCACCCTCGTAGGTATCCTCGTTCCCGCCGTTTGGATTCTGTTTTCTCCCCGGTTCCTGCTCCCGCTCCCGTTCCTGTTCCTATTCCCATTACGGGTTCCGCTCCCGTTCCTGTTCCCATTACGGGTTCCGCTCCCGTTCCTGTTCCTGCTCCCGTTCCTGTTCCTGTTTCGGGTTCCACTCCCGTTCCTGTTCCTGTTTCGGGTTCCACTCCCGTTCCCGTTCCTGTTCCTGTGCCTGCTCCCGTTCCCGTTCCTGTTCCTGTTCCCAGTGTGATTCGCTCCCGTTCCTGTTGCCTAGTCCCTGCCTGCCTGCTTGCCTTCCTCGTTGCCGAACCTCGCCTGCTCGACTACCCGCCTGCCTACGTCCCTCTGCCTGCCTGACTCCCCGCCTGCCTACTGCCTGCTCGACTACCCGCCTGCCTACGTCCCTCTGCCTGCCTGACTCCCCGCCTGCCTACTGCCTGCTCGACTACCCGCCTGCCTTGCCCTTGCCTGACTGATAATAAATCCCGTTTTGAACCCGCTCCCTTCTCGTGTGTGTCTTGCATTTGGGTCCTAGTCGTAACCTTAACAGTACGAACTATCCAAGATGGACCCAGCAGATATGGATTCCTTACGCCAGGTTTATTCCCGCCTGGGGATATCTGTTGTCTCGTTTGCCTCTAACGACCAGCTTCTGCGGGAGTTGTCGTCTCTCATCCAGGAGCTTGGGGCGGCTTGCAACGAGCGCGGACTCCGCTCGTCCTCGGCTTCTCTCTCTCTCTTCCCCGCTTCTCCGCCACCTTCACCACCAGCACCAGCCCCCCCTGCAGCAGCAGCCTCGTGGCCACCAGCCCTCGCTGCAGCAGCAGCCTAGTGGCCGCCAGCCCCGTTGCAACCTTGGCCCCAAACCCCAGCAGGAATGTTCTCCTGTCTCCAAGCCACAGCCCCAGCAGTTGTGGACTCCGGACTCCAAGCCCCAGCCCCAGCAGCTGTGGTCTCCGGGCTCCAAGCCCCAGCAGCTGTGGTCTCCGGGTTCCAAGCCCCAGCAGCAGTTGCCTCCTGGCCCTGAGTCCCAGCGCCAGCAGCAGTTGCCTCCTGGGCCCAAGCCCCAGCGAGCTCCTGGCCGCAAGCGCCGGCTACCGGTTCCGCTGTACTCCCCCCGGGAAAAAGCCCAAGCCCCAGCGGCCTCCCGGCCCTGAGCCTCAGCAGCAGTTGCCTCCTGGCCCTGAGCCCCAGCGCCAGCAGCAGTTGCCTCCTGGTCCCAAGCCCCAGTTGTCTCCAGGTCCCGGGTCCCAGTCCCAGCAACAGTTGCCTCCTGGCCCTGAGCCCCAGCGCCAGCAGCAGTTGCCTCCTGGTCCCAAGCCCCAGTTGTCTCCAGGTCCCGAGTCCCAGTCACAGCAACAGTTTCCTCCTGGTCCAAAGCCCCAGCTGCCTCCTGGCCCTGAGCCCCAGCAGCAGTTGCCTCTTAGTCCCAAGCCCCAGTGGCCTCCTGGTCCTGAGCCCCAGCAGCAGTTGCCTCTTAGTCCCAAGCCCCAGCGTCCTCCTGGTCCTGAGCCCCAGCAGCAGTTGCCTCTTAGTCCCAAGCCCCAGTGTCCTCCTGGTCCTGAGCCCCAGCAGCAGTTGCCTCTTAGTCCCAAGCCCCAGTGTCCTCCTGGTCCTGAGCCCCAGCAGCAGTTGCCTCTTAGTCCCAAGCCCCAGTGTCCTCCTGATCCTGAGCCCCAGCAGCAGTTGCCTCCTGACCCTGAGCCCCAGCCTCAGCAGCAGTTGCCTCCTGGGCCCAAGCCCCAACGGCCTCCTGGTCACTTAGTAGGTCAAACCTCCATGACCTCTTAACCTGTGACCCTTGCTGTCATCAGGTCAGGTGCTAGCTGCTGCTATCATACTTGTTTTTCCTGCCGCCACAGCATTATTTTATGAACGAATCATGGCGGAGAAACGTAAAAGTGCTGATGACTCCTCTGTATCAAAAAAGAAAGTAAGGCTATATCTTGAGAGTTACCTCGACTTCGGTTTTATGGAAGGACAGGACAAGTTTCGGCCTTTGTGGCGAAAAGCTAGCTAATGACAGCATGAAGCCAAGCAAAATGAAACGACAAGGGATTTAACAGCAGATTGAAGGAAAAAGCCCCGGGATACGCAATCTTTCACTGTATATTACATCGCCAAGCCTTAGCCAGTAAAAAAACTTTCAGAAGACCTCAGTGACACCCTGGCAACTGTTGTTAAAGTTGCAAACTTCATCAAAGCTCGCCCTACGAACAAGAGACTGTTTGCCCAGCTGTGTGAGGATGAAGCGCATCAAACACTGCTGTTACACACAGAGGTACGTTGGTTGTCGCGTGGACAAGTGCTTGTGCGTTTTATGGAACTGCAGGAAAAGAAAGGAATTCTTGCAAGATCACACTCGACAACTGTGCAAACAGCTGACTGACGCATTCTGGATCAAAACGGCTTACCTAGCAGACATATTTGCTCTGTATAATGAGACAAACAAGCGGATGCAAGGCCCCGAATCAAACGTTATGCAGTTGAAAGACGCTCTCAGCGCTTTTGTGTGCAAAATGGAATACAGAGTTGGGAAAATGTCAAAAGGAGAGCAGCAACAATTTCCACTGCTGATGAAACAGTCTGGTGGCACTGTGCGTGCGTCTGTATGCACTGAGTTTACCCGACACATGAACTTGCTTCAGGAGGAAATGAAGTCCCGTTTTGCTGATGTTGACGAGTACTTATCAAAAGAGTCGTGGGTGATGGACCCCTACATTTCCAGCATGGAGGAAGTGGAATATATCGGCTGTGAAGATGAGCTTGCTGAACTTCAAGCTGATTCTGCATCAAATAAATATTTCCAGGAGAACGGATACAAAACGTTTTGGATCGTCAAAGGACACGCTGTTACACCAAGACTGGCCAAACACGCAATTACAAGGATTATTCTCCCATTCAGCACCACGTATCTGTCTGAGACGGCATTCAGCGCCTTTGTAACAATAAAAACAAAGGCCCGTAACAGGCTTGATGTACACCAGGACTTTAGGCTGGCTGTCAGTAGCCTCACACCGGACACTCCATCCCTAGTCAGAGGTATGCAAGCCCAAGGTGGCCATTAGTTCATGAATGAACAGGATGACACAGAGTAAAACATGTTCATAAGAGTTTAATAAGTTATTGACTATTAGTGTTACATTAGAGCCAAATTAACACATATTGTACATCATGATTAATAGGTTTATCATGATGAACATTTGCATAAAAACATAAGAAAGACTGATTGATATTGTTACTGAGCCAAATTCATTCTTAATAGCTTTGTCAAAACCACATGAAGTGCATGTGCATTTCAAAACTGCCCCTGTTTCAGTTATATGTTCTGAGGGAGATCTTGGACAGATGTGCTGATTAATCACTTAGCCACTATTTGACTTATGATTTATTATTATTATTTGGTAAGGATATGTGTGAAAAGGCATCCTGTGTTGAGTTGTTAAAATATAGAAATTAAAAAGGAGACATTTACCAAAGGTTAAGGGCCTAAGAATGGAAACAAGCATAATTGTTTTTTTGTTTTTACTAAACAAAGTTGACTTGGAAGATTTGGAAGTAATTACTTCATTTGTGTGTGTGTGTGTGTGTGTGTGTGTGTGTGTGTGTGTGTGTGTGTGTGTGTGTGTGTGTGTGTGTGTGTGTGTGTGTGTGTGTGTGTGTGTGTGTGTGTGTGTGTGTGCGTGCGTGCGTGCGTGCATGCGTGCGTGTTCCGGCAGTTGGGGGGGGGCTCAGCTTTTCTTAGACATAAGTACGGGGGGCGCAAAGTAAAAGAGGTTGGGAACCACTGCTCTAGTGGTAGAAAACACCCATCTGTTGACCATGTGGCCATGAGGCCTCCTGCTTCACACTCCCAAGTTAAGAGACGTTTTTAACAGAGGTGTCATCGTAGGACTAACAAAGGTGTCGCCCATAACATTAATTATGGATCTGCTCTTTTAATGTACCAGGGCACGGGTAGTAGACTAAACCAGTTAAGAGTAGTCCACTATCTGTGCCCTGGTACATTCAAGTAGCAGACCCATACTGCGACACCTGTGTTTGTCCTACGATGACACCTCTGTGAAAAGGGTCAACAGATGCTGAGTAAATGAGATATGTGACAAAGGGACGAAAGAGAAAGTGAAGAAAGAAAAAGCGAAGAAAGAAAGTGAGAAAGGGTAATATATTGTAGTCTATTCTCTCACCTGAGAGTTAATGAGGCGGATGGTCGTCTTGTTTCCAACGTCTTTCTCGTAGCCCTTTGTGGGCGCTGCGTTGAAGCGAAGCACTGCATCATGGGAATCTGAGCAC